>VYXD01014742.1:1910566-1927830 GCA_013397195.1 Hylia prasina
AAATCAATGCAGAAACATTTATAAAACCTCTAGATTTCATAGCGAGTATTCTCTTTGTGTTATGACACTTGACCTACTGTGGGCACAATGAATAACTCCAATTTTGAATATTCATTGTATCTTTCTTTTTTTAAATTTTTTTTTAAACTAACACAACATTTTAGTGTCACACAGCAACGAAAGCTATTCATGGGCCAAAACCCAGTCACTTAGGTTTACCCTAGACTGATGATTATACAACAAAATGTCAAAAGATATGTATTTACCAGGTTTGATGAAGAAAATATGACAAATACTATTTAAGATAAGTGGCGTTTTCTCCTAATTGTTTTCAAATGAATGTGAAGGGTAACCTAATGCCCTGCTACTTTGGTGGAGCACTAAATGGCTTCAAAAACTCTTATTTACACAGTGTATTGGCACACACCCTGAAAGGAGAATTGAAATAGGCATGTTCATTTATAAATGTATCTTAGGTATATGTAGTTGGAATTACAAGAGAAAGTAGAACAGAATAAACCAGATGAACCAATCACTGTTTATATTTCTTTGTTGTCTTCTCTCAGTTTGATATGTCATCTAGTCACCCCCTTTTTCTTGGCTCTGCTGTGATTTTTAAAACTGTAAATGTCTCCTCTAACACCAAATTTACTAAGATAAATCATATGCTAGAGGTGGATCACATAGCAATAATTTTAGCAATCTTCTGAGGTACAGAAATATATGCAGGTATTCTACCAAAAAAACCCCACAGTTTTTGTGTGAAAAGGAAGTTACCCGTACATATTTAAAGTAATATTTCAAATCCCTGGTTGCTTTCATCATCATTAAAGTTTTGTGGGGTGAAACAGTTTGTCCTCATTGGTGCAAAGATGCATGGAAAGAGATTAAGAGGAAGAGGATTTATTCTGAATTTTTGGGCTCTCCATAACCTCTGAAACTAGGAGTCTTCTAGAAGAGGGAACTCTGTTACTGTGCCCACGTTTACCATCCATGCTGTGACCCTGTTCATAGACATCCATGTATATACACACAAATCCAGCAATATCTGAGCACGTTTGGGTACTCGAGGAGATCAAGTCATGGCAGCAAGGAATTCACTGAATTCCTTCACTGAAAGACTGGTCAAGAATTGGAACAGGCTGCCCTGGGAAGCTGTGGGATCACCATCCCTGGAAGTGTTCAAAAAGTGTGTGGATGTGGTGATTAGGACACAGTTTAGTGGCGGACCTGGCAGAGTTAGGCTGATGGGTTGGGCTGGGTGAGCTAAGAAGTCTCTTCCAGTCTTAATAATTCTTTGAATTGCTGCTGCCTGAAGGAAAGTTGGAGCACTTAAAACTGGCTGTATTTCTCCACAGTGTTATGCAATTCCCTGCTTGGTCTTGGGAGAAAATAATCTGCAGTGGCCACATAACACTCCGAGTTTTCTTTCCCACACAGCAGTTCAGCTGCATGGTTCACAACATCATGGTGTTAAAGCATCCCCCCTGCACACTCCACACCACCACTGCTGATTATAGTGGCAATTTTTTAGACCTTCTGATTCATAGGATTAAAGTTGAAAAATGTGGATTCAACAAAAAGCTAAACTGAATCCCGAACAGATTTTTTAATGGGTCTGAGACTTTTCAGTGAGCTTTGACCAAATCAGTCATTTAACTTCGTGCAACTCTGGATAATGCTTCCTGGAATAGTCAGAATAAGAAGTAGAAAAATCAACTTATTAAAGGATGGACTTTTATGCAGTAGTCTGAATTCAGAAGAAAGTACTAGAGGTGCTCACAGGCAATTTTTTATGAAGCATCCAGTTGAATTTTTCATGCCAGAGAAGATTAGGTGACTCTTAGTATTTTATTCCTCCAAGCTGGGGCCTACTCCAGAGATCTGAACTCTGTACTTTCAGATTTTGGCCCCAGGACAGAACTCATTTGTTCAATGAACTGGAAGACAAAATACCACAGGACTACATCAGGTACAATGAGATGCCAAAAGATCTGAACTAAGTAGAATCAGAAATTATATTGTAAGGATGCTTGCCTTCTACTGAACATGTTAATTGCCAAGATTATCAGTCCTCTGTAATAATTAAGTAGTGTTAAAGTTCTCTCTCATGGGAAATTGCAGAGCTTTCATTATGTAGTTCAGCATGAAAGTTGCTGTTCACCACATCATCTGCCCCAGAGCAAGGGATATTGAGGGCAGAGAGGAGCATATTGCTATGTGGGGCACAATGTCAACGGGTTGGGTGAGTACCAGCACTGTGACAAACCCTCATTTACAGCTCCATTTGGAAAAGAGAGAGTTGGTCCATCCATTACTGTGAAAAAGAATAAAGAGCACAAAATTGTCCCTCATGTTCTACCGTCAGTTCAATCTCCCTCTCCCACCTAGGAAGGTCCAGAGGAGAGGCTCTCTGCAGGGCATTACAAGGGAGGATGGCACTCAGGCTGGTGGCACTGAGAGAAAAGAAACCAGAACTGAAGCCTAGCAAATGCAACCAAAAAATCCCATTCATTTAAACGAGACTTGGATCGGTCTCTTGGCAACTGGTGTGTCAGACACTCAGCTGAAAACCCACTGGCAGAGTTGGGCAGGCGGCTGTGGTTCACAGCCACACTTCCCTCAGGTGGCTCTGGAGGACTCCAGCTCCTGATCACACCCATTCCAATGGCACTGGGGGGACAGGACACACCTGAGTATCAACATCAACGTTTTCTTCCTCTGAGGCTGTAAATTAAATCCGTCACAGCTGCAACTTTGAGATAGAGGAAGCACATCCATGTGCAGAGGATGACCCTTCTGTCCCTTGTGCTCACTGTTAGGAGATGGAACACAACCATCTCTGACTTGGAAGGTCAAATGTGCACCTTGAGTTTGCCCCCAATAATGCAGGCTCTGCTCTTGAAAGTAGTAATGTAAAATCACTTAATTAATAGCTGAACTGAATATAATCTGTAGAAAGTATTTCTGACAGATGATTTTTATTCTCTTTGCAAAGCCCAGTGTTTTCAGCTGTCTTTTACAGTTCATACCTTACTAGGCACAAAATCATTGAGATTTTGTCCAATTAGTCCTTTTTGCTCTTTAAAAATATTTGGTAACACTCTAGACCATATATATGTGTCTCCCACACATGCAAATGATTCATAGGCTTTTTCAAAAAATGTTCTTCTAGAAATGCAAACATTTTTGTTCTCTCACTATATTTTGTTTCTGCACAATGAAAGGAGAATTTGAAATATAACAGCGAATGCCATTAGAATGTGCTCAATTGTGTGATCATTTGGCAAAATGGACAAATGTCTCCTAAAGAGTATGTTGAGGTTCCCCAAACAAATTTTACTGGTAACATAAGGCAGGTTGGAGTAAATTCCAACCATGAAACTCTAGTTCATTAATTTTCTACACCAACTGTCTCTTGCTAATTCCACTCACATAATAAACAGCCTAATAAAAATATACTTTCCTTCTTGGTCTCCATCTGAGAATATTTATAGATGCTGTGTAATATTGACAGGGATTTGGTCATTTTTGTGTGTGTGTTGTAGCAGAAATTTGAAAGGAGGTTTATACTTGTATCAAAATACAGGAGTGATATTGTGCATTGTGATTCTAAGGTGATGTAATTTGTCTACTGCTGTTTCTGCCAACTGGTGACCAGACTCTAGAGCTGACTTAACCAGTAAGCAGAGTCTACCATCTGGTGGCTGGAGTTGTTGAGTGTGCATCCTACACATTCCTGCATCGAGATTCCAGCGGGACCTGTGTCACTGGTAGACAGCACTTTTCTCCCATAAGTGGAATCATGAGGCACCTTCAGCCTGATAATCTTGTCTCCCTTAAAGATTTTTCTTTTTAGTGTAATTTACATCTCCGTCCACAGCAGATTTTTCAGAAAAGCTGGATGAGCTTCTTCATCACTATTTGACCACTCTTTTCCATGGATTCTGACTGATGTCTTTCTGCATAAAAATAGTCCTGTTGTAGTATTTGATGCTTATTGATCAACAAATTAAATTTTATGAACTTGTAACATCAGCCTAATCTGACACCTTTCCGTCTCCTTTCCTTCCTTCTCACTTTATGGAAGGATCCATTCCCAGAATCTAATACATTACGACAGGAATTGCCACTGAAATCTGAATAATTTTGAATGAATCGGCACTACTGGCCACAGTAAATACCAAAATATTATGTTTTAAACACACACATAGCCAAATTACCGGGGATATTTATGTGTATCATTGATACACTGAGGGATAATCAAAGTTAAAAACAATAAATTGAGCTTGTTCTTAGTGATTAATCAATTATATTTCTAATTCATGGAATCACAGAGTGATTGGCAGGGGCTGTATGATACGAGTCAGTGTAAGAGATGAGATCTCATTTATCTTTTCAGATACGCTTTAATAGAAGAACAACAGAAAGCTGAAACTATCTTCACGTTAGGTAGAGAGATGAAATGTCTGCAAATAATTTAAACCATATTAGCGTATGATAATGTTGACAGTAACAAGATAGGAATGACTGAAACAATCTAAACACTGAGGCAGTAAAGTGGCTTCTAAGTACCTAAACAAAAGATCACTGCCAAGCAAAAGACATCCAAAAAGCAGAAAAATGTGTGATGTTCAAAAGAGATATAAAGGATGACTTCATCACAAGTTCCCATTGTGCCTCTCGGTGCACGGGCTCGCGTTTTGCATATCCTCTTTTCTCTGCAATGACTGCACCCGATTAGTCTCTTCAACACACAGTCTAACAATAGGAAATGCTATCCACAAATGGGTTATTTCACACAATAAAAGAAAATCTTACTGAACTATCTTCTGAAAATGATGTACAAAAGGCTGTTAAACAACACGCATCTGGCAAGTCAAATGGTTCAGATGGCACACAAATAAATCCACATAGTATCGCTGATTTCCAACTATTAAGACATCTGTTGAAAATCCCCCAGATAATAGGAGCACAAAATAGCTTCTTCCAGACTTGCCTATTTCCCTTATCTATCACGTGTCTGTGGAAGGAGCAGGGATCAATCACCATCTATAACAACCAACTTGGTAGTGATTTCCACAGTGGGAAAAGGCATCACTCATTCATTCATTGGGACTTTTTTCCCCCCTGGTTCACATCCTATTGCTTTCCAGGTTCAGGTAGGCAAAACCAAAATGTTCTAACTGGGATTCTTAAGAAATCCATTGTGAACCAAAGAGGCAAATTCTCTTACAGGGCTTTAACTAGATGGAGTTCTGCTTAGGTCAGGCATAAAAAAACCAGAAGAAAAAGACAGGAGCATGTGAGTGCACAAGTGGAAGAGCAGAAATCCCTCGGCATCAATGCCAGATCCTACTGCCTTAAGATTCATATCATCATTCCATGGTTAATGCCTGACTATGATATTTTGACAAGGAGAGGATCTAGACACCGAGGTGTAATGAAACTGATTAAAGCAATAACAAAGTCTTACAAAGCAGCATGCAGAAACTACAACTGAAAACTACTGTCATACACTAAGAGTCATTTAAGGACACAGACACTAGCAATGAAATGCTGTTCATGCAAATTCAGTCAAAAAATTGAGAGATCCCCCCAGTACAAGTGTCAGCCTTAACTTCTGCAGACCCTCAGTATAGTTTTGTTGATAGCAATGACCTGTGGTCCACTTAAAAATTAGTGGGGTGTCAGTTCACAGAGGGATACAGTATTTAAAATCATTTTTGTCCTACAGAAAGGAGATTACACAATAGATATTCTATCTCATCTCTCTGACAAGCTGTGGAAAATTACTGCAAATGGATAATTTTAATTTTTTAAGCCATACAAACAATATTCAGCACTGAGACTGAGATCTAACAGTTTATACATTAATCAGAGTGGTTATACTCCTATATCTATCTCTAAAGCGACTTTCAGACAATATATGGTGTTTTCCCTGACTTATACCTGTAAAACTGTTTGAATATTAAGCTGCTGTCACTGATCAGAGGAGTTACATGGCCACAGAGTCTGTGCTCACACCAGGTACCAAGCAGCTTCAATTTAGTCAGTTTTCTAAAGCATAAGAACTGTCACAGTGAGGGTAAATGAACTTAATTTAACTCAGCAGACAGAGATATTCTAAGATGCTTACATTCTCTTTGTTATAAGTATTTGCATAATTTCGTTGGGATAACTGATAAACTTGTACATTTTTTTTTTCCTCCAGGATTTAACAGTCCTTGACCTATCTATATTTATTTTCCTGGGGAAAAACATAAAGCAAGTGTGGAGATAAACATGAAAAAAATATTTGATTGATTCTGTGTATTTTCCTCAGGGAACAGAAAAAGTAAAGACAACTCTGGTCAGCTTGGCTTGGCAACAAAATGCACTGTCCCTCCCAGGTGCTCAGAAATGGCAAGGAGTAGCCATGTATTTGAGTCCAGCTTCATCAGAAGCTCCTGCTGCCTCAGATCCCTGAAGAAAGTACAATTAAGCAAGGATGACTAATGATAATTCTGAATTTTCCCTCTGAACCGCATTCTTTTCATTAGGCTTACCATAGCAATGATATTTTTAAGGCTGTGAGATTTGTATCACAGCTTGCAATAGATTATCTGACAAGACAGTTGAACACTATAAAAACATGAGGAGTGGTAGATGTAAAGGTGGGGAAAAGACAGCAGAAAGGAAGAATCAAAAGCAGAGAGAACAAAGGAAAGAGATTCTCTGAGTAGTTTATACCTTACAGTCAAGCAATAAAGCATGGTTACCATCAATAAACTCCTGATAAAGCAGTGGGAGATGAATTAAGGAAGGTTCAAAGCAAGATAAGCAAAGAACTTTAGATTATTTTTTTGTTTGTTTAAAGAATTCAGGGTGTTGAGAAAGAAAAAGTATAGAGATCATGGTAGTACCAGTTTTTTAATACGTTGTAGTTTGTGGTAAGACGTGGCTGTGTCTCTACACTTTTTTCTCATAGTGAACACTTTTTCTCATCCTCTTTCACTGAGCATCATTGTTTATCCCCTCATTCCCATGCCAGGCCTGGGTTTTCCACCATTATCACAAAGTTGTCAGTGCTACAGACTCTCCTCCACACTGGTGCACAACTGGGACAGAGGCTGGGAGCTGCATCATCTCTTTTGTGTCAAGAGTGAAAGAGCAGAGGAGAAGAGCAATGAGAGGGAATAACTTCTTGTCCCCTCCCTTCCCCCCTTTCCCATAGGAACATGATGACTCATTATGACAGAAGTGTAATAAACGTCTAAAAAGGCAACCACAAAATGTATTTTTTTTTTCTGACAGGCACAGATACATAAAAAATCCCCCCAAAAAACCTCACACATTCAATGATATAGGATTAAATTATCCACTGCCAGCTTTTGGGGCAATATTTAAACATTACATCCTACAATGAAGCTCAGTTCCAAACTGCTGTATCTGATTTATAGAGGTAAACAGCACAAACTCAAAGTGTAGCAGCACTGTAATGTCTTTATGCTGCAGCAGGGCTATCAGTTTAAAAAAGAAAAAGAAAAAAAAAATACTTTTTTCTTTCCTTACTCTGATTCAAAACTACACCAGCCCTGGTGAAATGGAAACTATTCCAAGCTTTCTCCTTGGGAGAAACTTCTTGCCCTCTTCTTTAGTTTTTTTTGGTGAGCACCACCATGTTCCTCATGGTCTGGTATCCCTGACTCAGCTGCAAGGAGCGGGAATTACACAAGGAACTTTCCAGCTCTGGAGGGTGAAGGATGGAGGCACCAACTCTGGTGTGCTGGGGAGAGGCTGCCCCCTGCACCCCACTGCTCCCAGTTCTGCAGGCAAGGTTAAGCACATGTAAATGAAAAACTGCAAGCTATTTTTGTATAAAGTTGGTATTACTAATTTGCTAACTATGACAATTTCACACAGAAACCCTTTTGTTGGAAACTGAGTTTCTCATGTAATAATTAGCTGTGGAATATTACCCCAAACAGGTGTCTGTAGCCTGTCAAAGTCAGAACAGGTGATTTAGAATTAGCGTATTAAAAGAACTGTGAATTAGCGAAGCAAAAACGTGTTAATTTCTTGTTCCATCTGTTAATATGAATTCACTGCCAAATATTTTACTTTGTAGAACTGTGCTGGGATTGGCAAGAACATACACTATAAAAAAAAAGTTTAAAGGCCTGAATGTTTAAAAATCATGACATACGTTACTGCAAAAATAACTTCTACATTTGAGCAAGGTTTTTCTTTTGTATCTTTTAAAACTCCATAGTGAAGAATACCATATAATCCATAAAATTAAGCTAAAAGCTCTCACACACGCACACAAAAAAATCATTTTAAGGCTTTCAAAACCGAGTCGGAATGCAGTGTCATGAGAAAATGCAAGAAAAATATTATGAATTGGCTTAAATAAAAACTACAATCAGTGTCTTTATTCTTCCTTTAGGAGTATTCAAATAGTCAAGATCTTTGAAATGCAAATTTCTAGGCACAACACTGGTATCTACCTGTAAAGCTCTGTCCTATCTATGCAGCAACACTGACCCCATGAACGTGCCATGCCTCAAAGTCCTTTGTGATAATGAATGCCAACAACCCCCCAAACTCCTATTTTACAGTTCCAATTCTTCACATTCTTCATCTTTAAAGCAGTATGGATCACATTTTTTTGTTCTAGTCCTCACCTTGGTGTTCCTTTCCCTTCTCCCTGGAAGCTGGCACACTCCTGAGCTAAAGGAGAATCTGGAATACGGCTGGATGGTCAATACCACAAACCCACTGCACAAAAAGTGGCTTTAAGGACAGCTTTAAATGACTCTATAGCTGGCATTTTCTACTAGCAAAACCAAAGTTTTCATAGCACTACTGTGTCTCAAAAAAAAAAAAAAAAAGGAATATTTTTAAAGCATTTTAAATATAATTGCTCAGCAATGTATAATATATATCCATCAACTATTAATGAACATCAGGTATAAATGTCCAGCTCCTAATATAGATGACTAATGACTGCAATATATTTCCTAGTGTCTTTCTCTACCTTTCTGAGCTTTGCAGAGAAATGTGTTTGCTCCCTGCTGTGCCTTGGTGTTTCTGCCCCCTTTGGAGCCTGCTTCCTTCTATCAGTCACTCCTTGCCCTGTACTGGAGAACAGCTTGGAAAAATTCACTCACAGACATCAAGGTTATGGCTGCAGCCCATATTTTTTATGATATTCAACTGTTTAAATTCAATAATTTGTCCTTAGCCCTTTATTTTTTCTGGAAGGTGACAAGGTGCTGAGGCTCAGAGGAAGATGACACAATGAAGAGGATGAAGGAGAAAGCCAAAGGTGTGGAAATGTAAAGAAAACTGCCAATGACCTTCCTCTTGGTTCCTCACTCACCAAACATAAGTTATAAAGATAATTGTGACCACATATGAATCTCTGTTATGACAAGATTTTCCAAGGTAAGAGGTAGCCAGCAATTTTAGGGCTAGCCTTCAGGGACAAAAATCAATTTACCCTAAAATTGACTTAGGAGGCAGATACTGACTTTGTGGCTGTCCCAGCCTTGGAAGTGTCCAAAGCCAGGTTGGATGGGACTTGGAGCAGCCTGATCTAGTAGAAGGTGTCCTTTCCCATGGAAGAGGGTGAAACTGGATGGATTTTAAGGTCCTTCCAACCCAAGACATTATAGGATTCTCTGAGTCTATGATTTAAGTATTTGCTTTCCCAGTCTATCCCCTCATCACACATCCTGATGCAACAAATAAAGGGATTTGTGGCTGTTTTCCTCAAACTTCCATGCGGGACATCACCCTGCCCCCAGACTCGTTGTTACTTCAGCATCTTTCCACAAATTGCATTTTCTATCACGAGGAAATCACAGAGAAACCCGTATTGCCACTTGGATTACAGGAGAGTGGAAAGATGCACACCCAATTACTGCAAAGCGTTTCAAGCAAAGCTTAGAGATACGCAGCAGGTTCTTAACTGCAAATGATATGATAGGTGGTTTCTCCTCCCTACTTTTCTGCCACATCCAAGAGATTAATACTTACATGAATCATCTGTAATGACTAGCATAATTTAGGGAAGTGAATGAGATTTTCTGCATTATTTATATTATGAACTCACAAGAATATGAATGGTGGATTATGTAAATTCAAACCATGTTTACAGTAGCAAAGAGCAGGGAAAGACCAGCAAGGGTTAAGCTGATATTTCCAGAGTTGGAGCTCTTTGTATCAACACTCTATTGCTTATTGCTTTAGTGCTGAGTGATGTGAGTTACAGCCTATGAACTACATATGGGAAACTTTTATTGTTTTCCACATTTGAATGGAAAAATAATTATGTCGCTCAGATCTTTCACATACTTAAAGTAAATGCATCAAATTCTTTCTCACGGTGTGGGCCTGAATTCTTATATTTAAAAGAAAAAATGAAGGCTGCCAAAGTTTTGACCTTTGTGTAATAAAGATTTTTTTCTCTCTCTCTTTCTTCCTATTACTTTTTTTTTTTTAATGCTTGATAATTCAACCTAAATGTCAGCTTCGGCTTTAAAATAGAACACATCTATTTGCTCATAATATTTAAGAAATACAATGTCATTATACTGTTATCAGTGGTAAAACATGTCTAATCTTGATATAGCATCACCTTTAACAAATGCTTGTGGGAAAAAAACTAGCGAATGCATAAAACATTTTATGTAGTTTTAAAATATACAATACATTAAAGTTTTAGTTGACTTATCTGAAAAGACATATTTTTGGCACATAAATAAAAAAAGGCAAGGGAAGAACTTGTCAGAAGGCAAATAAAGTATGTAAATTAAATCAAAGGTAAGGCAGCTACACTTTTTGTATAAATAACTGTGTTAACAGATTTTTATGCATATTACAATATATTCAGATGTATTACTTCTGCAAAAACAAATTCATTGCTTCTCTCCAAAAAACAGATTAAAACAATTTATTTTATAAAATTTGGATGGATAGGATAAGAAATGTAATCGCTATCTATGGAAAATAAATATAAAAATTATTCAAGCTCCATCTACTTTATGTTAGTAATGAGATGCACTTCATTCAAATTCCTTTCAATTGAAACAGTGCTGAGAAAGCAGGAACATGATTCTGTAGGAAATGATTTCTAATCTTCATGATAACATACCAATATAATACAATTATTTACAATTGACTAAGAGTTAATTCCAATAGTATAACATCTTTCTTGCAAAAATGTCAGCTTTTATTGATGAAACAAACTAAGAATAAAACATTTTTACTCGTAGTCTAACTGTGCTGTTTTTCATTCTGCTAACCAAAACAACACAGCAATACTGTAAACAAAAAAATAGCATCAAACTGGCTGTGTTTGCATGATTTTATCAAGAATCAAAAGCAGTAGAGGGAAGGGCTTTGGGATTTTTAAAGCATTAAAAATAGTTTCAGAAAATAAATTATTCTTTGTGTTGGTTGTTTATTTGGGGGGTATTGTATTTCTTTTTAAGGTAATGAACATTAATTCAATCAGAAGATATCACTGTGTCAATCGGCAGGGACCAGGTACCCTTATAAAAATAACTGTAATCATGTTGCAACATCTATAGTTTAAAATGCCCAACAGTCCTGGTGGATCTTTTTGTTGTTGTTTTGGAAAATTAAAGTAAACAACACTTAAATAAATAGTTAACATTTAATCTTCTCCCTCTATGTTGAATTTGTGATGTACATGGCAGGACTATTTTCACTGGAGCCTGAGTGTTATTTTATCCTCAGCAATTCTCTTGCCTCAAAACACTTCAGTAATGTATCCTAATATTCCTACAGAGAAGAAAAGATGGTTTAGCTAATTCTCTGTCTAACATTCTGGGGACAAAATGCTCAACACTGCCAAGAATCATCTAAGTTATTAAAAATAAAACATTTCTATTTGCATCTACACAGGTGTTTGTGCAGCATTTTGAGTCCTTTGTCACAACCACTGGCACACTGACCCAGCCCCATCCCTCACACTGAGCACTTGCTCTGCTCTTACAACACACCTGAAATGAGGATTCACCAAGGCAGCCTGGCAGATTATCACAGAATCGTGACATGGTTTAGATTGGAAGGGACCTTAGAGATCATCCAGTGCCACCCCCTTTCCATGGGCAGGGACACCTTCCACCATCCCAGGCTGCTCCAAGCCCTGTCCAACCTGGCCTTGGACACTTCCAGGGGTCCAGGGACAGCCACAGCTTCTCTGGCAACCTGTGCCAGGGCCTTACCACCCTCACAGTATCTATCAAAATATATCAAATATAAGATATAAGAAGAGAAATAATCAGTTTTGATGTAAAGTGCCACACAACACATAAGCAAGATGCAGCGCTGGGCTGAAGACAATTGATGGACACTCCTCTGTTGTAGCTTCCACCCCTCCTGCCCCCCTTCTGTTGTGCAACTGTTTGCAAAGATTTTATTTTAGCTCCTTTCCAATGTCAAGGCAAAGACACAAGCCCACAAATAACCAGTGCTGGGAACAAAAGAAGCTTTTACATCCAACTCACATGGGGCTGCCCTGCTGAACTCCTTCCACTAATATTTAAAAGCATGAACAAGTATGCCCTTCTAAACTAAATACAGCAGCTCTGCCTTATCTCCTCGCATGGGCTGTCCCAACACACTCAAATGCTAACACAATAAAAGGAAACAGGTGGCTGGGAGAAATATCTTATATCCTCCAAAGCAGCTGCCTTACAAGAAATTCAATCTAGGTGTCCCGAACAAGCTGCCTTTTCATCAAAGAATGCTTGCACCAGAGATGCACAATATACCTACTTAGAACATATCTTCTATTGTACTTTCTGCCACCAACTGGTTCCCTTTGATTGGCACAATTTTGGCAGGTATTAATATTTGTGGCTTTTTTAAAAAGTAGCATTTAATTTGTTTACAACAGGTGCTTACTTTCCATTGGCACAGAGGAGCCGTTGTTCCCCAGGCCCCGGGATACGACTGGAAGTCTCACATTTCTGGTTTTCTCCTAGGAGCACAGCAGGAATGATTGAACTGACCTCCCAAGTTTCAGCAATCTGAACTATTTGAAGTGCAGGGTGCAGAACTGCAGCAAGTTGGATGTGTGAGAAAGGATCTACATAGGTGATGACTGACAGGGCAAACCCCTTGCACGAGGAGAAAAAGGTTTTACCATGAAACTGTGTATTACCACTGGAATCTCTGAGTTCTTCAGGGCAGAATGGGAACTGGCACACAGGTATCAAGTATTTTCAACTCCTTAATTTAAAAGTTGAAGTCTTCATGATGAAGAAAAACAATTATTCTGCTTATAACCCACTAAAAATCCATGAGACTGTGATGTCACTCAAATAGATACTTATAATATTAAACATAAAACAAAATAAAACAACCGCTCTGCAACACCCCCAGCCTAGAGCTTAAAAATATTAAATATCTCAAGCCTTTTACTTTGTTCCTGAAACATGCAGACTTAACTAAATCTGCCCTGGAAAGCATGGAGAATTATCTTTTAGATATGGATAGATATGCTCCAGACATGCATCTTTGCATAGAGAGCTCTCAGCTTTCTTTTTGGTATTATCAATAAAATATTTTCACTTTCTATTAAACAGCAGAATATATGTGAAACATATCGCCACAAATCCAAATATGTCTTTTTGCAAATTTGCAGACATCTCAGTGGTTAATATGTGAGAGAAAACCTGTTTAAAGAGTTTCAGATCCTAAAGTTGCTATTGAATCCATGAGAATTTAAGAAAAGTTGTGATATTTAATTTTAGGAGATGGGAGCTTTTAGTGGAAGTGTTCTCTCAACATGGTAGAGGAGCACATGGAAAGGCTGAGGAGACTGAGGTAGCATAAGGTGGACAGGTATAAAAGAAAGAGCTCAGAGTACTCTGTCTTCTAAGTCATTAAATTCACTTCATGTCACTGGTATGATCCTCATCCTGCCCTCATGCATCTGCTGTGACTGACAAAAAGTCTTTTACTCTCCATCCTCTGGGAAAGAGGAAGGTGGACAAAGGACTGAGCAGAAATCCTTGAAAACATGCAAGTTATTGACTGACAGTCGAAAAACCTAGCAGTATGTCTGTTCAGTCAGGACTTTACACATCAGGAAAAATATACAAATGGACCTGGAATAGTGAAGATTTTGTAGATTAAGTTAAATAGCCACACAGTTGGTGTTTTGCTGTGTTGGGTTTCACCGTGTCTTGAACACGCAGGTTTCTTCCTTGTGTTATATATGTATTTAAAGAGAAAATATAATTGTTGTAATAGCAAAATATCTGACTTTTTGAAAATAACTACTGATCATAGACAGCAGCTCTTAGCTGCAGCTGTTTCCGTCATGACACTAATTCCCCATTCATTTGAATGGGGCTTAATGGTTCTGTCATAATAATCTTATTGTGACACCAATGGAAGTTCATGGAGACAATGCAACAATGTTAAGATTAAATAAATTGATGTCCCTACTGTGATATGTTTAGCATCGTATTCTGAAATTTCTATATTTGGGGAGCTTAATTATATAGAATTTATTAGTCTGACATATTAACCTCATTTTTATGACTTCCTCGAAAGCTTCCAGATTTAATTAAATAATTCTCAATAGCTGCACAAGCTATTGACTTCTCTTGAATGTATTCATGAGTCTGCTCTGTTCAGCAGAAAACCTAATGTCAGGTTGTAATGGTAAAGTATTCCTGGCGTGTCATTGTCCTGTTGGAAACCCAGAAGTCCAGCTGGCTGTAGTTTTTGTGTGTATTGCATTTGTGAAACCCCACACTTTACAGATGATTAATGAACCACATTTTAGATGACTGTACAAATGCAAACCATGGGTTTGTGCAGTAAGACCCAAGAATACAGCAATAGGTGGAAGAGAACTTCTTGAAATTGGAGAAACCATGTCAAATAGAAAAGAAACATGTAGACAGATTTTTGGAACTGACCACAGTACATATTATAAAAAGATACAGATCAGCCACTCAAAACTTTAGACTACAGAATTAACGAGTATTGTTCCCACTGTCAAAAACTTAATCCCAATTTGATTTTATTTCACATCTCTGCTCAAGGCTTGCATTAAAAAGCATATTGGATGTTAGCTCAATCTGTGGAACTATCAATTTCATAATCAGAATCTCAATATGGGTGAACTGTGCACTTCAGTTCTAAAATTATTAAGTTTCAAAAAATGTAAAGGGAGCAACGAAGTGTTCCCGAGCCTTGATCCTTTTCTGTAACCACAGGTGCCTGCTCTCCCCAAGGCAGAGGTATCTCACAGTTTTTGACGAGCACTGTAATATTCCCTGTCAATTTTACATTCTGCTTGGCAGCAGTGGAAACCTGACAGGCATCAGCAGAGTGATTGGCAGTACCATGGCTGATAATGCGAGTCAAAGCAATTGGCAACAGCACCACTATCCCCCTCACAGAGTCCAGAATTTGCTTCTAATCTCACAGGTGACCTTTGATGATACAGGCTGGAAGGTCATGGAAAGGAGATGGCTTTTTATGTCCCTTAAAATTGTTGCTGGTGTATTTATCTATTTTTTTTTTTCATGCCTTATTAGATGTTGAACTAAAGCAGCCCCTGATCTGGGAGACTTCAGCTGCAGACACAAACTCCATTTCCTTGTAGGGGCTGGGTGGACTTGGGTGTAGGAAGAGTAACTTTAACATTTTACCTGATTCTTGACTTTGTATTTACCTCTTTGATTTCCCCAGTTGGAAATAAATGTAGTGAAGGGTTTATGGACATTCCTCTGAAGAATAATCAGTTAATGTTCATAGTGACAGATGAAAAAATAAAGTCTTGTACACATTCATCACCTTTTGATATCTGTCCAGGCTCAGCCCTGCACCTACCCTGCCCCATTAGATTCCCATGTGATCACAACATTTCTGTCAGAGAGCTCAGTCATGAGTCTCTCTTTTTCAAAGTCCCCAAAGCATTCAAAATTTAATATCAGAATCTCAAGCTGAGGTAAACATTTAAATGTTGGAGCAGAAAGGTTAGGTAACTTTTGAAGAGGAGCAAGGAATTGGGAACTAATTTATTTTCATTTGAAAAAAAGCAGAGTCATAGAAAGACTTGGGCTGATCTTCCTTGCTTTACCCTCATCCTCTACTCCCACCAATCCAGCTGTCCCTCCCAAACAACATCATATTTTCCCCTTGTACTTGACATAAATACAAAACACACATCCAAATCCATCCCAGTTAAAGCACAGAAATGATATTTCATTCAGATTTCATACCTATCATTTCACCTCTTAATGTTTTGGTTTTTCCATGAGTAAGTGTGTTATAGAAAATGGTGGACAGAGATATTTCCATCACCAGCAGGCAGAATTGAATTGAGTGAGGTGACAGGACCCAGTAAAACATGTCTTGTATTGCTGGCCTGCTGTGCCAGCTCCCTGTTGATGTACCTAAAAACCAGAGGTTTTGAGATCAATGTCATCTAATGTCATTTTTCAAGCCCCTAAAGCCTTTTGTCCTCACTTTGCTTGTCACCAAGCAAGACCCTTGTTTGACATGACAGTAGGTTTGAATAAAGGCATTTATTATTCCAAAATATTCTGATCCCTTCAGCCTGTCCTTTCATCATAAATATCTCCTTGTTTTTTTTCATATTGCACTAAAATTAAAACAAGATGAAAACTCCCTGCATTTAATGTAGTCAGGGTTAGTTGGTTCCAAGAAGAATATTTCAAAATTTTTTTCCCCAAGTGCTCTTTCTTAGCTCTCTATAAATTGGATTGGGTATGTATTGCAGCACCTAGGAAAACCAGGAAAAGTGAAGAATGGCTTATTTTGAAGCCTGACCAATGCACATCCTTTACACTTTCCTTCAGACAAGGTTTATACCCCCTAAACTGCTGTGGTGCTTGTTGCAACCCACAAAGATTTAAAATTCATCAAACAGACAAAGTGTACATTTAATACTCACATGAGGGAATACAGAATGCCTTTCAATACATCAAACTCCTAAACCTTTTACATCTTTCATTTTTAAGCTACATGGATTTTGATTTGTACAATTTTAAAAATATTCTGAAGCCTAGTCAATCTAACACTAAAAAGCACTGTTGCACAGTAAGAAATCAAGAAATACAATTCAGCAAACCTGCTATAGTTGGTCCCCAGGGAAGTTTTTTTCCAATTCTGTTTGTCATAGCCCAGATCCATCATGTCATGCTAGCCTAACTTACTAGTTGTTTTTTTTTTTCCTTTTCTTTCTCTTTTACCCTTTT
>VYXD01014742.1:1929584-1944466 GCA_013397195.1 Hylia prasina
TATATATTTATATATATAAATATAATATATATATTATAAATATAAATACCGTTTCATATTACTAAGGATTTTTATTTTAGAATTGGATGCCCATAAAAGAGAATAACTCAAGTCTTCTAAAATCACAATGCGGCAAAATGGCAGAAATATCAGAAAGAAACTTTGCTAATGCTGAGAGCTGCTCACAGATTGATTTTCAAACATATCAATTCTCTCCTGACATGTTTGTCTTATGATGTGTCAAGTGGCAGAGCTGTGCCACTGGCCAGGGCTGCCGAGCAAACGCAAACACCTCCCTCGACTGCTCCTGGCAGCAGCTGTGCCCGCGGGATCCCCGGATCCTGGTACCCCTCGGAGCTGCCAGGAGCTGAGCTGGGCCATGGGACAGCACGGACAGGCTGGCAGGTCCTCAGCAGGCTCAGCATTTATGAATCCTCTGTGGACCAAACCTCCTCATCTCTGGGATCGGGACTAAAGAGACATTTGTATGCGTTTTGTGTGAGGTTTCATGGTGGTTAAACCCAGAATAAAATCCAGAGAAATCCTTTGTAGGCCAAAGTATTCTTTTTCCTCTTTTCTTTTCTCCTTTCTTTTTCTTTCCTTTCTCTTTCTTTCCTTTCTCCTTTTTTTTCCTTTCCTTTCCCCTTTGCTGAATTAGCAGAGGATTTTAAAAAGAATGGATGCCCCTTGCTTTCCAAAATTTAATTCTGTATTTTCAAACTACTGAAAATAAGGGCCCTTTGCAGTTCAAAATATGTTGTCTACAGGCCTATTTCCCCTTCTAAAGTGGCTCGTTATAGAAGTCAAAGTTCTGCACTGACTGTCTGCAGGAATGACAGACGGGTGGGATTACAGGAGCAGCTGCAGCCCAGCAGGAGTTTTGATCCACGGAGCACCTGCACATCTCAGGGCTGTACCAGGGTACCAGTTGTGGCAATTCACAGTCCTCTCCGCCTTCTCCCTATTCCCAGTGCACCTGCACCAATGCCCAGACCAGAAACCTGCAATTTTCATTTGTTAATTCAGAACTCTCCAAAGGTGATCTGAGATGTCAGGGACATCCATGGTCCAGCCAACAACACAGGGCTGAGCTGAAACAGGCAGAGGGGGAATTAATGCCTGAGGTTGGAAAGACCTTAAACACCATTTCTCTGGACAACATCTCAGAGAGAGACCCCCAACTATCCAGCAGCCTGGATTCCAAAGCTTGGAACCAACGCAGGCTTGGACCTAACGAGAAGCATCTCAGTCTGCTCAGACTTAATAGTCTACGAGCCAGGTGCACTCGTGGCACAGAAAAGCTGTACCTGGAGAGAGTGATTTGTGTTCAATCCTGAGCCAGGCATTTCTCCCTCACTCCATCCCTGATCCTCCTGCAGTGGTGGCACAGATGGGGAGTCTCTTGTGGGATGGGAATCACTGGTGTTCTGCCATCCTGCAGCGCAACTGCTCCCCTCCTATCCAAAGACCAGCAATCTTGTTTTCCTTAAAAGCCTTTTCAGATGATATGTGCACATGGCATCTGTTTGCAATGTATATTTGCCATTAGTGTTTTTGAGTGGGGATGGTGGGGTCCGTATGGCACAGAACATAAGGATTGCCGTGGTAATTAGTCATTATTTGGACTAGCAGAATAACCGCTATCAAAGACTCTCAACTCACTCGCATCCCAGCGCACCCGCCACGCGTTTTCTTTGTTTCTGCCCTTTATCTAAAGTAATTTTTGATCTGAAAACACTGTTGATATTTATCAGTTGTCTGACACGTTAATTTATGCAGGAAAAGTATAACATTTTCAGGAAAGTTTTGCCTTCCACATTTTTTGAGGGTTACACGTTTTTAGTTACAAAACAACATTTAAATGTCTCTAAATCATCACCAGTTAAAGGAAAGCTACAGAAACAAGAAAGAGTAACACTTCCAAACAAGGTATATCTAAAAAAACCACAAACCAGATGATTTACCTGCGGCTTCTGTTCTCTGAGACCCGTTTACTCTGCATATATTCACAGCCTGGGTCTAGTTTCTGAAAGCCAGGTTTTTAATTCACAAGATTCTTAATTCTCACATCGGGTGTGCAGGTGTGCCCACCATCACACAGCTTTTGTGCCCCTTGGGAAAGAGCACTGAGAGCTCAAGCTCGGGATTTCCATGCCCAGAAAGGCTGTGATGTGAGCAAATACAGTTCAAAGAGGAATGGCCATAGAAACTTCTCTTTATCCTCTCACCACCTGTGCATTTCTAGGAGTGTTCCCCAGTTCCTGTGAAGCTGAGGAAGGGCCATTCCTTTGCACATGGTGAATGTGCAGTGGAAGGTCCCAGTGAGAGCAGCTCCACGTCACAACAACCCGGAGGTGGAGATGGATGAGCCTGACTGAACCAGCCAGCTCCTTAACACAGCTCACAAACTCAGGGGAGGAGACTAGCAAAGCTGTCACTCCAGCCAGAAGGGTGGACATCTTAGTCTTATCCCAACAAAAGGTAAGGCTTGGTACCTTGTTCACAGCAAGAGACCTGGACAAGGAGGTGGGATAAGTGCATCAAGTGGGACAGGCACCAGAACAAGCACTCTGCTCTACTTACCTATGTCAAGGGCCTTTTTTTTGTCCACTTAAAGGAAATAAACCAGGAAAAATATCCTGATCTTCCTACTACGTGTGCATGGGGGGGAAGGATTGGGTCTCAGCTCTCCCCCTGCACCGTGTGGGTGATGGTGCCAGTGCCACCACCAGTGACAGTGCTGACCATGGCAGGATCTTAGAGAAGCACAAGGACTTTCCTTTGAGGCTTTGAAGTCTGGAGATGAGCAAAACAGTGTTTGATGTTGAGTAATTACGTTAAGTGGGCAGGTGGGAGCCAGATGCTAAAGAATAGCTTCAGATGCGAAGGCACTGGTGCCCCAGTGCTTTGTCCGGACCCCTATGTGGACATCAAATATATCTGAACATTAAAAAACCCTTAAGAGCTGACACTGAAAACATGCTAGTGAGAAGCAGAGCATGTTATCCTCCTTGCCATATTGGCTTGTCTGGAGCATTTGGATAAAATTTGTACATTTGTATATTTTATGTTGGATTATCATTTCTTACTGTTTCCACATGTTCTTTCATAGGGAAAATAATGCATGATCAAATGGTAAGGCCTATTTTTAAACTGCCTTTATGCAATTGAACTGAAAATATTAGTTTATCTTGTGCTATTCTGTCAAGCAGTATTATACTGATTAAGTTTTTAAAATATTATTGCTGCAGATGGAGTATACATAACCTGCATTTATACTCCATTTCATGTGCCTGCATCTTGAATCTTGACAAACTTTGAATTTTTGACCATAGCCTCATGAAGGATCAGAATGTCATAACCCCTTTAGTCAATACTTTGAAAGGCTAATTTGAGTGAGTAATTGCATTCCAGTTCAGAAGAATATTAAAATAACTAGTTTATGTGAATACATCCATCCTAATGGAAATATACATTCCAGAAGAGTTGGAAGAATTAGCTTAATATCGTTGCTGTATAAAATTCAATGACTTGAGCTTTCAGGCAGGGCTGCACAGGCAGACTGAAAACATTTTGGCTCGCTTGGGTTTGCATCCCCTGTATCTGCTTCCAATCTCAAATTCCAATAAACGAACAACAAAGAAATCAAAAGGAAACTGTGTGGCTCGCCAGCTTGAACCTTGCTTGCAGAGAAACCAGACAAAACCACACAGTGTGAGGAAACAAACATAAAAACAGTGTAATATGTTTTCTATTGTTTCTGCCAAAAAAACATCAATTGGTCCAGATCCACACAAAATCTGCCTTCTTCTGCTTAAATGTACCCCATGCTCACTGAAGGGCTGGTGAGATTTCATGCACTTTAAAGTCAACAAGGCCAAGTTGTGGCGCAACCTTCATTTTGTTTCATTAAAAAAAAAAAATACCACACACAGCCATCTCAGATTGAGAGACAAATTCCTAGACAATTAAAACAACCCCTTGTGCTCATGTTCAGCTTCCTTTTGCTCTATACAGTGTCTGCTACCCCCATGCATAGCTGGGAAATTAGAAAGTCCTATCCAAACAAGCAGCTTGAGCAGCATTAACAATACAACAGCACAAGAACACATGAAATAGTGAAATCCCAAAGGTTTACGATTTAAGATGGGTTCTAAACTGGAAGCACCCATGGTTCAGGAACAAACCAAATGTTTTTGTTGGTTTAATCTGGAGTTAAGAGATGATGAGTAACCTGAAGACACCACATGGCAGAAAATTGGGGTTCTTTTTTAAGCTTCTCGTGTTTACTTATTTTTAACCTAAAAGTCTCAGGCTTTCATAGACACCAAAGAAAAGAGGAATTCTTTGTAAAGAAGAATGCTCAAAGTTAAATATTGCTACAGATGGGAACAGAAGGGCTTTTTGCTGCAGGACAGTGATCCTGCGCTGCACATCTGGAGCGCATCGCCTGCACCGCGGCCGGCAGCGGGGACTGCACGCATCAGACGCCGTTAGTCAGGAAATGTGTTAGCACAAAGAAATTGTGGGAAGTGTGCTGCGTGGTCAGATGTAAGGAAAAGCAGCATTTGTAGATTTGTTAGTCAATTAGGCTTTATTTCAAGTGATTCCCCCAAGGCTTCTTGAGGTAGGAGCATTTGTTTTCCTTCATTTCACCTAAGCCTGCTGTGATTCCGTGACTGCAGGTTTCTATAAAGTCTCAATATTTTGATTCTCAGAACTGGCACTCAGATCATCCCCTCTGCTTTGACCTCTGTTTTGAGCCTTACTCAAAACCACATCATACCAACACAGATACAGCTCCCCACAAAAAGGAAAAAAATCCTGCACAAAATTATCAAACATTGTTCTGTAAATGTTCTCAACCTGTCATTTATATCATTAAGTAAATGAAGAATAGAGTGTCACCATTTTGGTTAACAAATAGCCCTGGTCAAGACAGGTGGATTACAACACCTCTCTGAGTTCCACCTTTAGGAGGCATGTTATCCTTTTCATTTCTGGAGTTTCCAATACTTGAAAAAAAAAACCCCTCACTCTTCAGCAAGCAAATCTTGGCATACATAAACAAAAGACATTTGGGAAAAACCCAAATAATTTCCAGTCCATAGTGCTTACCTACCATTAATACTTTGCTCTCCAATCAGAGGGTGTTTTAAATGGAAAAAATGCCACACTGTAACTAGCAGAACAGATCATAGGATGAGATTGATTGGCATCACCTAATTAAACTGAGATAAAATAGGAAATAAATTCATAGAAATCTAAGTCAATTTGCTAAGTGAAAAGACTGACAAAAAAAAAAGTTGAATAGTTTACTTGTAATGAATAATCTGAGTAACTATGCAATTTCAGTAAAAACACTGCAGATATTTCAAAGTTACATATTTACTAGAAAGATCTTCAAAAACCTTTTTAAAAAGTAGAATGTCTGCTGAACTTTTCTGACATTTACAAAAGTAATTAATTAATATGATTAAGCAAATTAGACTGAGGCAAAATCTGACTGATTGTAAAGCATACTGCAAGAGCCACCTGTTTGCTAGAAAGATTAGATACTATGGTGCTGGCAGCTAGAAAAAAACAGAGAATTATGAAAGTTAACATCTATATATACTGATCTTTGAGATCTGTCTTTTCTGACATGCTTCACTAGATTTTCTCAGCTTTACCTGAGAGAAGAATAGTCCATAAGACATTTTTGTTTGGAAAAAAGCACTGGTGATAAAGCAAAAATAAAGACACTGCTATCTAGGTCAGTAAGGGGGTTTATGGATCTGGTTCCTAATTGGGTGCTCCTCTGTAACCAGCTAGCCAGTTCCAAAAGTCCAGGAAAATCCTAGCACTAGCCACTTTATAGGATTGCTCTCCTTCACCTTGAGGGCGGCCGTGAATGTTCTTGCTGCATAGACACAATGTCTCAATTCAGCAGTTAAGAATCAAACTTCTGGTAGGAATAATTGCCATGAGGTGCTGTAAAACATGCATTTGTAGGATACTGATCCCTGGTGATCACTTACAACTTGAGGCAAAACTTGAAAGCAGGGCAGAGAGGTACTTTTTTTGCTATTTAATAAGGTTTTATTATTCCTTTTAACAAAAGCCCCCAGTCATACATCTTATATTATGTATGGAATAAAATCATCACCTCTATCAGTAGGACCCTGCAGTGAAAGTCTAAGTGGGGAGACAACACACCCAGCTCTCAAAGACTTAGAGATGTTGGGCTTGTCTTAATGGTTACGTGTCAGAAGACTTGAGAGAACCCAGCTGGGTATTAAGTCAGGAAGGGGATGAGGACTGGAGCAGGGACATAGACTTTTGTGTTCGTAGTGCAGGCACAACAGCTCTGGGCAATGTCCTGTACCAGCACAGCATATCAGAGACCTTGAGGTCTGGAGAGGAGGCAGAAGATGAAAAAGAATAATTTTCCAAAAGGCAAAGGAGCAGGTAAAGGTGTGGAGAAGAGCAGAAACAAAGCAGCCGTGAACAACTGGATTTTGAGGACAACCTCTGGTGAGGACAGCCTAGTTACCAGGAAAGGACAGAAGGGCCATCAGTTCCATGAAGTGGTATCAATCCCACTAATTTTTCCACAGAAATTATTCCTCAGTGCTCACCCTGTACCCTGGAGGCTTAGCTGAGGTTGCCACAGAGCCCTGTGTGTTGGATTGCCATCACCGAAATAACACATTGGGCAATAACCAATTTTGCAAATCACAGTCCAGCAAAATGGAAAATGCTAACAAATGGACGTGTCTGTGAGAAAGAAAATGCTGGATATAGAAATTAGCAGAGCTGATTGCTAGGTATGCTCAATTAAGAGTGTATATATGGACTTTTCTAGAAATAGCTTTAGGCACACTCAGCCCTGCTGCTTGTACTATATTTCTACCATACAGATTAACTAAACACAATGTTGGAGATGCAAAAAAACCCGTGATTTGAAAGTTCTGACATAAACAGTCCCTGAAAAAGAAGCAAACAGAGCACACATTGTCTATGCCATTTGTGAGCCAGTGGATCTAATGGTTCACTTACTTTACAACCTGCTTTGGAATAATTTGGCACATCTCTAATTTTAACAAGCTTCAGTGGGATTAGATAAAAATGCAGACTTTGTTTACATCAATTAACACTCAAAGAAGTACAAAAGAACTTGTTAACTGCATTTATGAACAAAAAGTAGCAGAGTGAGAGTTTGTCCAAACGAAGTTACTGTTCGACTTGCTCAGATTGGCACAGTTGTCTCTGAAAGCCTAAAACCAAAAACCCAAGAACAGAGCTGCAGTTTCAAAGAGGCAGATGTGTATTTTTAATTACATCAGCAGATCTAATCAACGTTTGTGATAACTGCACTTCCAGGTTTGCACGCATCAGGCTCACAGAGATGCCTGTTTCCCCCCACGTGCCATGTACACATCCACTGAGTCAAGTGGAAAACAAAAACCATCTCAGGCGAGCTGACAAATACATTGACCATTGCTATATTATTATTCCTGTTTCCACTTATTTTGCCCCATTGCTGTATTATTATTCCTATTTCCAATTATTTTGCCTTGACTGATTATAAGCACATCCCTCCCTACATGCTAAGGAGCTGGAAAGAAAATGTGGATGATTTCAAACCTAGCCCTAACAAATGGACACGTCATATATGCCTAATAAAAGGTTTTCAGTTTTAGCAATTATATGAACAAAGACACAGAGGAAAAGTAAGGGTTTAAAAAGTGAGGGAAGGAAAAAAGTGCACCATGGAATATACTATGCCATGCAAGTAGTATGTAGTATATGTTAGCTGAATTCTGATAAGATTTTTTGTTTTCATCATAAATATTTTGCCTCTTGCATCACATCATTTCCATACATCTGTGTGTTCAAACTTCTAGATAACACAAGAGACACCTCTAGAAGTTGTTTTTGTGACTCTCTCAGGATCAGCCACTTCTAAGGAAACTTCCTGTTCCCTCCTCAGGTGCCACAGGCTGTCACGTTTTCCATCTTTTCCCCATTAACAGCTAAGGGGTTCATAAAACAATGTTGTCAATAAATCACAATGTTCTTAGTCACATTTTCTGTGTGGTCAAGAGGCCTGGGCACTATATAGATGCTTTTTTCTTACTCCAGCACCCTGCCATTGTAATTAGAAGGGATCAACAGAGCTGAGCTCCTCGCAGGCCTTGCCCCCAGTGAGAGCACTGGCTGGTCAGTGCTGTGTCCCCAGTCCTGCTACACCACAACTTCTCCCTGCTGACAGGATAAAATTAACTCTTACAACCCAATAACCAATCTACTACTGCACTAACAATGGCAGAGGGTGCCTGGAACATGTTGCCTGGTGTGCTGGAGCATTGCGGATCAGAGCTCTGCTGAACTGCAACAACAAATGGAATCAATTCCTTCAAGAGGCTCTGCATTCCTAGGCTTGCCATGGAACACAGCAGAGCGTGACTTAACAAAGCTCAGACCAGCAAGGGAAAGCAAGGAAAGGGTCTGTAATTAATGGAGCCACACTTGCTGTACCACAAACTCCATTCCTGAAGGTAGGGACAGTAAGGAAAAAAAGAATTTGCTATTTTCATTGGAATAGAACAGTGAGAATTCAAGAGCAAGATGAATTATATACCATCAAATGTAGCTTATACACAGCTGATTTTTTTTTTTTTTTAAGAGTGAAAGGAGTGAAAACTTAGGGAAGTAACAAATAGGAAAATGTTCCTCTAAGGTGAAAAAATAAAATCATGCCAAGTAAGTAAAAAATATCCTAAAACCTTTAAGCATAAATATGGCATTTCCAGTGTCATGGTTTAAATAAAGTTTTTTGAACACCACATAGAGCAACAAGGGTGTTGGGACCTGGAGTCTCCTCTCTACTACCACCCCACAAGTGGGAGCTGCTGAAACCATGACAGCCCAACAGCCATGCAGACACTTAATAGTCAATAAATTTTGTTCATAGAGGCTACCTGACACAGCCCATAAGTATTAATATTGATATCTAATGCATAGATATCCAGCTATGTCAGAGAAACCCTGTTCCAAAATCCCCTCTAAAAAACAGCTCTAAATACAGAATATCACCGCCCATGCAGATTAATTCCTGATAGGTATCCACACCCTGGACAATCTAATAGCAGCTTAGCATTGATTGCATGCTACACAACAATTTAGGTTTTGTTTTCCATTAGTAAACACCTCAAATTAGATGAAAGGGAGAAAAAGTTCCCTAGATACAAGCATTAAATATTTATCAGCCTTATGTCTGCTCTGTCACCACTCCTCTAAGAAAGTCCATTAATTAAATACTTTAGAAACGATTAAAACACTTCCTTAGAACTTATTGGCACCTGTTAATTCACTGACCCTACGAGGCTATGGCAGTAAATGTCTTGTTTGATTGCTTCTCTTACCAATAAATCAGCAGCTTAAAGACAAAGGAGACATGATGCAACTCCATGTACACAACATTGCCTTAAAACACAAAAGCCAGTATCCAGAGGCAGAGAAACAGAACATTTATGTAGACAGGGCAGCACAAATAATCTATTTAACCTAATCTTTTAATTACAGGAAACATCTCGTAGCAAGACATACAAGAGCAATGAAATGACCCAGAGCTAGAAATCAAGATGATATATTTGTGCATGTGAAAGTAACACCAGCAGAATTCATAAAAGAAAACCTCCTTGGGCATTATTATCTTTCCATCAGGATACACTGTCATCACATCGAGAACAGGAGAAAAAATGGCTTAAAATATGTTATCAAAATATGAATAAAGGAAAAAGAAAACAACAGCAGAGAAAGGTAAAATTAGAAACGGGGGGGATGCAGGTGAAAAGAAATCTCCGTTGGAATTATAAAACAGGAGCATTTTAGGATTGGGGAGAGAAAATAAACAAGGGACAGACCCCAATAGCTTGGCATAGCACAGCACCTACTCCACTGCAGAAGCTGCAGCGATTTTGGTGTCATCATTTACTCAGTAACAAACTATTCAGCAGAGAGGGGGGCTCGAATCTGGCCCTGCTTGGGCAGTATGCAAATCCTCTCCCACTCCTCTGCGAGCTTTTTAAGGATAGCTGGCAGAGAGTCCCCTGAAGAGTCCTGGCAATGCCACAGTCTGCGGTGGGGAACGAGCATCTTGCAAAGAACCCCTGAGATCCTCCTACCCCCTCAAATCTGCGCGAGAGGAGAAAGTGCTGCCTGCAAGGGGGAGCGAGACAGAGCGTGTGTGCGGGAGAGGGAGAGAAAATAGCGCTGGTAATTATAAAAAGAGTTCCTGAAATGCCAGGAGATGGAGAGAATAATTGATCCTGAACAAAAATAATGACAATAAATTGCCCGCTCCTCGCTGCACAGTAATGCTTTCTCCTTCCCCCGTTTGTGGTGTTTTGACCCTTTGTTCGGATCCTTTACCTTGCTGCATCGAAGTTATTACGGAATATTTGAAAAAAAATTGGCTTCCCTTCCTTTGATCTCTACTATTGGATTACATTCTTCCTACTCCCTGCACACAGTTCTTCACTCCCACATTCATTTTCCCCATTTCTTTGTTTACATTCAATTTTACCATATTTCTTCACACTTTTCTACATGGGTAAAGCCTATGTTATGTTCCAACACACATTACTCTCTCTCTTTCCTTACTTTGCACTTTTTAACTGATCATGTAGAATATTTGTTTCCAGAATGACAACAACAACCAAAAAAAATCCAAACAAAACAAAACAAACAAACAACAACAACAACAACAAAATAAAAATAAGAAAAATACATGCAATGGTGAAAACATGTTCCTTTTCACTCCAGCTGCAGCCCTAGCTGAATTGTGCTGCCATTGTTTTCCAACAGAACTTGCATTTCCAAACTTGGGAATTCCCATCAGTCTGTCTGACAGAATTTTCCTGTTTTTTCTCAGAAGGTGTGCATTTTTCAAATGCCAGTAACATACCACTACAGAATTTCCCAGGAGTAACAGCTTGGTTTGAGGGACTCTTATTCAAAAGCCTCACTTCCAAAAAAAGTCATTTGAAACAGAAGAATCAAAACTGATTATTTACATTCTATAAATCAAAACAAAACTACAACCAATGCATTTCAAAATATTGCTATAATTATTTTCTACACGCTGATAAATTGCTGGACATACTTTCCTGAGTGCTGGTTGGCAATTCCTTGAGCACCAAACACAATGTTTATTTAATTTTAGATTGTGAATATAATTATTAAAACTGTGATTCCAAATCATTAAAAAAAAAAAAGAATATACAGAATATAAAAAAATCCTCAAACAACAAACTAAACACAAGGGGAGCATATTTGAGGTGTACTACAGTGGTTTTAAAACTCTGTCTGTGGGCAGGTGTACACTTCATGGAAGGGTCTATTCCCAGGGAATTCCCAGGTTGAGTCAATCCCAGGGGAAGGAGATCAGGCCCATCAAGGGCAGAGCATCCCAAGTCAGGGGACAAAGTGGGGAGTCACAGCAGTGGCCATTGTGCTCATCTGGGGGGTAAGAAGCTGCAAAGCTCAGGATATCTCTCTCAATGATCCTGACTCCATTTCCTGAAATATATTGAAGTGGCAAAGATGCAAAAATGTATTCACTCCACTTTTATCAGCACGGATAGAAAACAATGTGTGTCATACCCCAAAAAATTGGCTATTATTTTCTGAATAAAGTGTATTTTTTCTTTATAATCTTAACACCATGAGCCTTCTTTCTCCAACAGTAAAAGTCAGGGGGTATTGAAAGCTGCAGAGTCATAACACAGTATTCCAAGTAAGAAGAAAGACAGTTCTTATCTCAGACTCCCACATTCACACCCAAAATTTCCTTCTGTGGCCTCTCAAAGAGGGCTTGGGCTGTGCCAGCCAAGGACCACCTGGCACAGCCTCAGCCCTGTCAGCTCATGAGGGGGAAGAAGTAAAGAAGCATAATCATGGTATTATTTACACCTGCACAGATGTGTGCCATCTACCCCTGGTGTAAATCAGGACAGTTTGGGTGAAATCAGTGTATTGACATCAATGGAGGGAGTTCTGTGAGCCCAGTCAAAATCCAACATGCACAGTCTGTAACAGGCAGCCCCACAAGGAAGGTATGGATGAACTGAGAATGCACTTTGCTACCATAATTAAAATGAAAAGTAAAAAAAACCCAAACCAGTCAATTCACTCTATATTGATTTAAGTACTGTAGGATGAAGTATTGAAATAAACAGATATTTGTCCTTTCAATCTCTTGCTCCGTGGTCCCTGCTTTGTTTCCTCCTTTTAACTTTACCACACATTAACAATTTCTCTGAATTAATTCAACACATTTCTGGCAGCACGTGATTAAAAATTGTCTATTTTTAATTGTTTTTCAGCGGCAGTAATGGTTGAAACTCAAGTCTGCTTGGTCTGCTTGAGAGGTGGGCATGGGTGGTAACAGGTTATTTCAACAGTTCAGGGTAAAATTGGGATCATTCACTTAATTCTGCAGTATCAGTGCAATTCATCTCAGTCCATAACAGATGACATGTTCAATAGAATATGTAAAGTATGCCTCCACCTAGTGATGACTATGTACAAATAATAGAAAATAATAATAATTATTCTATTACTTAAGAGAATCACAGTAATTGGCTCCCATTTTCCCAAATTAAAATGTGCTCTCATGCAAATATTCGCATATACAAATGCACACTTTGCCTCCAGAAAAATTAGTTTAAAGCTCAATCTGTGACAATTTACCTGCAAACTCTGACTTGAGGGAGGATAATTACATACTAGGTTTTAATATAATAAAATTCCAAATAATAATGTATTTGTAGCAATCATGACTATTAGGAGAACAAAACAAAAAGGGGGGAATGACTGAAGTGCTGTGGATTTTAAGTGTTGAAGTTGTCTGATAATTCAAGTTTGATAGACTACTTTTATGTGAAACAGTAAACAAACCACATCCCCTCCTTGCAACTTTGTTTGCCAAAGAAAATGTTTGCTAAACTTCTTGGATCACTCTGTTTTACAGATGCAATCGCAGACATAGTGGCTGAAATTCCTGGGAATTTATTTACCCCAGATCAGAGCAGAGGTTATGAAAGGAAAAATAAAAACAATAAATTATTAAAAAAAAAAGACAAACCCAGCAAAACCTCCTAATAGTAAAAACCCCCAAGACTCCAAAATTCAAGAAACCCAGCCCTTGAACTCAATCTCAAATTTTTAACAACTCCCATAATCCATATAAAAATAGTCTCTAACTGGGATCAGTTGGAGGCGCATCCTCAAAATCAATAAACTTGAGGAGGAGGTTTGAAAAGTCTGCTGGAAAACGTTCTTGTGGGTTTTCCTTTCATCTGGGAACCACCTTAAATGGCTTCTCAGGCCGACTGGTCTTGCATTACCATTTCAAAAAAGTCTCCCCATCCCATTAGTGGTCCATGAATCACAGTTTAGGAATTGCAGCTCAGCTGAAAACCAGAGGTGTAGTATCTGAAAGAGAGGGCAGGTCCCTGCCTGCCGTTCTGCCCTTGCATTTAAATTGTCCCCCATTGTCCATATAACACCTTCAAGTGTCCAAAAAACATCCTCTGCGCAAAGAAATCACTCCTACACACACACACAAAAAAAAAGTGAATCCCAGACCTGTCCTCTGGCATCCCTCTGCACACAAATTCAGAGACAGGACAGCCAAGGCTCCCCATGCCCAGACAATTCCAAATATCTGCCTCAGTCATTAAAGAGAAACACACACACACAAAAAAAAAATGGAGTCAAGTGGCTTCGCCAAGATTTTAAAAAATGTAGTGGCTGAATACAGAAATACCAGCACCAAACATATAAACAAGTCAGATTTGATTATCTCTGAGTGAGTTCATTTAGGATTCTTTTTTTTTTTTCTCTCTCTCTCTTTTTTTTTTCCCCAAGAGTTTTATAAATCAAGGGAATGTTTGGGCACCTATCAAGATACTTTTTTTTGTTCATATTAGCTTATATTAAGTAAAAAAAACCCCAACCAAACAAAAAAAACCCCCAAAACATGGAAAGTCATAATGCTCTTAAATTTATTTAACTGTTTTCAGTTAAGATAAGCACTAAACCTTAAAATACTAAAGAACCAGGAAATCCAGTCTTCTTTTGCATTTCTTAATTTTTTCTTTCAGCTTTTGATTGCCACAACTAAGAAAATACCATTTACCCCAGGTCATGAGTGCACAAAACAGCACCAAGGGCCACACTCACATCAGAGGTGCTTTATCAAGTTCACCCCACTGACTATCTGTAGCCATAATTCTCATTACATGCTTTATCTTGAACCAGCTCGTCCTTGTGAAGCCATGTACCTTTTCCCTATCTGCTGATCAGAAGATAATCACCATTTTAAAACATAAATTTATTATCTAAGGAGTAATTTAGAGAACACAGGTCTGTGGGGATATTACTAAAAACAAACAAACAAACAAACAAACAAAAACGTTGATTCAGAAACCAGTTAAATAAATGTTAATTGCAGAATAGTTTGGGTTGGAAAGGAAAGGTAACCTGCTCCACCCCCCCCCCGCCCTGAGGAGGGACACCTTCCTCTAGACCAGTTAATAGCCTGAATTACTCAACCAGGCATCGATTTAGGCTGAAAGATGTTTTAAAAAATGTTCAGTGTCACCACGGTGGGTGCAGGATGCGTCCATGGGGAAAGTGTGCCCTGCAGGATGAATCCATGGGGAAAGGGAGAGACTCAACTGGGCACAGACTGGGCAACCCTGGCTGCCTCCACAGTCCTAATCCCTGCTCATTTCCACTGCCCTCATCCCTGCCCGTATCCACTGCCCAAATCCACTGCCCGCATCCCTGCCCCTCCACAGTCTAAATCCCTGCCCACTTCAATTGCC
>VYXD01014742.1:1944533-1960514 GCA_013397195.1 Hylia prasina
CCCTGACCCATCCCTGACCACATCCACTACCCAAATCCCTGTCCACATCCACTGCCTGCCTCCTCTGCCCAAATCCCTGTCCGCATCCACAGCCCGCATCCCTGCCCAAATCCCTGCTCACTTCCACAGCCCGCATCCCTGCCCGCCGTGCGCTGCCCACGAGATGGCAGCAATATGTTTATGAATAATGCAGCAGAGGCTGCAGCCCCATTTCGCATGCGGGAGCTGCAAAGCGCCGCTCGCTCCTTCGGCTGCGAAACAAAATAATATCGCCTGAGCCGCCGCCTCCTCCACTGCCCAACTGCACAACCCTCCGTGAATTCGGCCAAAAAAACAATGGGAAAAATAAGCTGCTCCTCTGTCACGCTGCCCGGGTTGCTTTCTCGTGTGGGGTCGGCGTTTTCCGAGGCAGGAGGTGCTTCCTCTGCTCTCACAGATCTGTCCAGGTCCTTGTGCTCAGCCGTGCTTCAGTCCCTGACAAAATTATGTCACACGCACATTAAGCATTAACTGCTGCTATGTTTTATTTCTGCAACGCAGAAAATGCCTGTGGCTTGAAATAAATATTTTCTTTTCTGATGGACAAATAACATCTGCACTCGTGAAAGCTGCAAGCGTGGCTGTCACAGGCTAAGTGATTCAGATAATTTCCTGAGAAGCACATGTGTATGAGCACACACAGACACTCGTACCTATCACAGGCACTCACGTATCAGCACTTGGATTTGCCAAAAGATGGGCTCTTAAAAAGCTCAGAGAGCTATTATAATAATCACTTTTAGCAGACAGGCTTCTACACACACATAATGTCAGATTGGGGGAATACAGATCGTGAGCTTTTAAAATCAGCCTGGTTCCGTGGAAAATTTAGGCTTGCTTTTCAGTTGGATTTTGGAGTTTTTCAGCATTTAGGGAGACCCCAGGCCACGGCCTGCAGTGGGTCCCATTCAGAGGTGATGTGCAGTGCCACACACAGCAGCACCAGAGCACCCTGCTCAGGGCAGCTTCTGCTTCAGCCCAGCTTTCAAGTCTTCCCAAGACCTCCATGAGTTGTTAAAGCTTTTTTCTCCTGAATTTTTTAGGACAATAATTGGGGAAAAAAACCCAAAAAAGTTACTGCCTAGGTAAGATCATATTTAGCTACAAATCAGCCAAGGCTTTTTGAGAATTTTGAATCTTATTTCAAGAAGCCAACTATAACAAAATATTGCTTATCAGGAGTGGAACTCACTGTTGTTGAAGAGTAACAATTTTTTCACATTAGGCTTTTAATCTTTTCTTTAAAATAATAATAACAAAATATTAATGTTCTGATTCTGTAACCACAAAATACACAAGGCCTTTCTGACATAACTGAGGAGTTTGTGTCACCCCAAAGCAGACTCAGAAACCACAGCCAAGTGAGAGAAATAGAATAACTATTACTTTGTGGCATCTCTAATTTAACTGCTTGGTTTGTCCTTTTTTATGAATAAAGTTGCTGTTCCTTGAAATCTTCAAAATTTCACTGCAGAGGTTAAATTGATAGAGAAGTTCCTTGCAATTCCATTACAAAGGTTGAAGTCAGTCTCCCAAATTTAAAAATGCACACTCCTGTCGAGTGCCCCCCTGTTGACTGCTTGTCTATTTCCAAATTGATTATAACTTGAATATTGAAATATCAAAATATTGAATTTTTTATATATATATCTTATAGAAAAGTGTTTCTTTAATTTTTGTTAAGGTTTCCTATACAAATGAAGTCAAAGTCCTCACAATTTGTATGTTCCTGTCCTTGTGTAAAGCTTTGCTTGTATCACAGGGGTAATGACATCTGTCCCTCTTTCTGTCACTTTTTTTTTGGTGGGGGAAACTGGCTTTATTACCTGATATTCCTTAGAATATCACATCACATCAAGAATCTCTGTGTCCATGATTCCTGAGCAATCTGAACTCCAGTTCATTTTCCATATGTTCTCTTTGGGCTAACATGAGTAACATCAGATTGACAGTGAGACACTGGTGAGAGAAGGTCAAAACCTGACCAATTCTCACCCCACACTTCTGAAACAAGGGTAGAACTGCATTTTTCAGAGTGCTCCAGCTACCAGGCTCTTGCTTATTCTCAATTAGAGAAGGATCTTTTCCTTTCTCAGTTGATTTTTCTGCCTGTTGTGCCCTTTACTAACCAGGGTCACCACAACACCTCCTTGGGTCCCAGAAGCAGCTACTGTCAACACAGGTGAAGTGGTTACAGTTAAATCTACGTTTTTCATACACAAAAAAAACACCCCAAAAAATAAAATTACTGAGGATCTCTAAAGGCCTTTCCTCTTCATCACCTTAAAATATCATAATAAAGTCTTTAAAAGCCAAAAAGACTTCTCAATTGTCTAAGATTTAAAATGCATATAGTGGGCAAATTTCTATTTCCTGCAAAATTTTCCTCGCAACTGAGGCTTGCTCTTTCACTATGTACTCTTACTTTTCATTTTTGATCCCTAAAATATACTTTAAATCTTATGTGACATTCAAAATTACAGAAATCAAGAAAAAAACAACTGAATACATGATAAAACAAAAGCATTCATGAGTTTTGTTGGATTTAGATTACAACAGAAAAGAGTAGACATGTTGAGGAGTCAGAAGATTATCTGCATTCATTGATTAGATTTTACTGAATATTTTGGCAGGAGCTTTGCCAGTAAGGTCATTAACAAGCCATTTAGGAGAGATAATTAGAACCACAATTGTGAGGCTGTTACACATTGTTGTGTTCAAGATCTCCCACTTACAACAATAGAAAGAATTCTTATGTACAATCTCAGAATGGTTTGGATTGGAAGGGACTTAACTGGTCTCATTCCACGGGCAGGGACACCTTCCACTCACTCCAAGCCCAATCCAACCCGGCCTTGGACACTTCCAGGGATGGGGCAGCCACAGCTTCTCTGGAAAACCTGTGGCAGGGCCTCCTCACCATCACAGGAAAGAATTCTTTCCCAATATCCCATCTAATCCTGCCCTCTGGCAGTAGGAAACAATCTCCCTCTGTCCTGGAACTCCAGGTGCTCAAAAGGGGTCCCACTTCCCTCAAACTGCTGGCCACACTTCTTTCAAAGATGAAGATAATGTCTTGTTTTTGTGTCCCTTTTTTTTTAAAAAAAACCCTAATTATAAGTTTTTTATTTAAAGAACCTCTTTCTGACACCACCTAATAGCTGGCCAAGTCTTTTAATTAGGCAATAACACATTCAGGTCTCTGGGATAGAAATAAAACTTCAGCCACGGCAGTGAGGTCCAGAAGTAGACAAATGGTGTTTTAACATCACAAGAGGTCCACCAAATGCATGGCAGATTCAAAGCCAGCAAAGGCTCCTGCAAAACTTCTTGGAGCTGAAAGCAAGAGCCCTCTCAGGCTCAGGAAATTGGAGTAATTCTGGGATAGGTTTTGGGTGGGAACATGCTCCAGCTGCTGATAAGGACCACCACAAGACTGCAAGGTGGCTTTTTTTAGATTTCCCTCCTCTGTGCAGCATTTATGTTCAAAAACACTGAAAGAAACCCAAATACCAATCCCAACCCAAGCCCCTCCACATTGTGCTCTCAGTGCTTCCTCTAGGGAGATTGTGGAAACAAAAATGATCCCTCCCATGGCAAAAAGCAGACTTAAACCATTCCTGGGAGGCATCCAGACACTACCCTGATCCTACAGTATGTGGAACAAAATAGCTTATCATTCAGATTATGTGCCTGGACGAAGCTGGAGAGCTTCAAGGACAAGGGAGTAACCCAGGATCAGAGCCATAAGTGTTATTATATATGAAACAGCTGCAAGACTAATTCTTTCATATTCCACATAGGTGCAGTTGTACTTTCAGCTGTCTCACTGTTGGAATACTGTAGGTCTTAGCTTTCTCTGTAAAATGCACTTGCACTTCTTAGTTGTGTGGGATTGAGCAACCCCTTATAGCTGCAATGCGTTGAAACACAAAATGGTATCACACCACATCTGTGGCAAGAGCCCAGCCATGGAACTCCAGAAATTCCTCAGATGAAACCTTCCTAAAAGTGAACTTGGTCAACAGGGTAAAATTATGACTAAAGAAACCAAAAAATGCCTGTTAGTTAAATGAATGGTGCTATTAAGAGAACAAAGCAGCTTCATCAATTCATAAATATGCTGCTCACGACCTTTTTTGTACTTTTCACCTCTCTCCTATTTTTTCCTTTTCTTTTTTGAATTATCTGAGAGAAATCTCCCAAAATATCTTCAAGGAAATAGTGTACAACCACAGGACTTTGTGCTAATGAACCCCCAGAATTTAAAATCCAGAGGTCAAGAGCACATCTTCCACAGAGTCTGGGCTGAATTTCAAATTAAAAGGCTGCTTGACTTAGAGTAGAGGTTGAGTAAAACAGGGGGGAAGAATAAGATCCAGTTGAAAAGTTTACTAGAAATAGGAAATATGGAATATTGGGAAAAAATCTGCAAATTAACCTACTTACTGGTGTTTCAACAGCCATATCAGTACTGACTGAAAAGCAGCCCATTAAGTTATTTTCTTTTTTGATAACCCACATCGAAACACACCTACTCAATATCAAACTAAGCCAAAAAAAAAAAAGGCAAGAAGAGAACAACAGAGTGACACAGGCACTGTTTCTGTTCCAGTTGCTGACTGACAACACTGCCATCCCTTAACATGGTTTTACTTAGTTATTACAACCATCTCTCTGTAAATGACACTTAGGATTATTTAAGATTATGTTGTAATCCTTTTAATCCTCAGTGCTTTAAATTTCAGGCTAAACACCAAAGAGCAAACTAGCACTTAGCAGAAATATTTAAAGCATGTGATTTGAACATAAATCTTCTTTTATTCGGCACTCCTCCGATGAAGACCTAGTGCATCACATCACTCAGCCAGCAAGAACAAACAGCATCATGTCTCACTGCAAGCTGCTACCTTTCCCCACATCATGGGAAGCTGTTTCTAGCCAGGTCTTTTCCTTGGTGCCTGCTACATCATCAATAAAATAAATGAAAGGAAATCAGGAGGTTATATTCTATGAGATGTGCATATTTTCAGTTGCTATTAAGGAAAAGTTGAGGGGGAAAAAAAAACCTCCACATAATGTGTTCATCAAGAATAGAAATAGATTGCATGCACAAATTGGATAGTGTGAGACAGATCAGACTTATCCTGTTAAAAAGGGAGTAGCTCAATTAAAATGAGAGGAGTAACACTGCTGAAAACATCATGATCAAGACCAGAAACCCAAATCTTCCTGCCTGAATATCATTTACTTGCAGTTTCCTCTTTTTTTTTTCCTCCCTGCATCGATCATGTTTCCAATTAGTTTTTCTTTATGATACTCCTATGCTCCATCTCCTTGCTGCTATCCATTAACTGTCATCTGCTTAGATTTTAAATCCAAGATTTCCTTATTTTTCTTAGACCCAAAATTTCAAAAGTCATTTTCCATTTATGATCTATAATTCATGAACTCAAATTGAGCACCCTGGCTAAATCAAACTCAAAATTCTGCACCTACTCTTAATACAACATATTAGCACAAAGCAACCGCTGCTCTGTTCAAATGAGAAAAGAAGATTTTATTAGAAAGCAATGAAACAAATTGCCAACTATGTTTTTATGGGCTTTGAAGATATAATTATACTTATTTCTGATCATTTCAGAGTTAAGCAGCTAATTTATTTAATCAAATAGCAATGCAATGTATCTATATTTAGGTTGCAAAAAAAAAAAGGCATTAAAGAAAGCCACCCATGTTGTTTTCATTTGAACAAACCTATGAATAAGTAGACACACTAGACTATCAATTTTATTCCCACCCACAAGGAATAAGTAGATCAGAAGCGTTTCCTGAAATATTCAGTTTCCAGGTACAAACTGACCTCTCCGCTTTCGAACTCGCCTTGGATTCCCTCCAGATTATCTCACAAATCTCTCCCTCTCCAGTCCCCTTCCCACTCTATCTGCTCATGTAGCACCAGTCTCATTCAGTCCCTTCCTCTCCCAAAATGTCACCACTACTGGTGCCAAAGCCTTCTCCTCTTTCGCTCTTACCATCTGGCACAATCTTCTTGTAGCTCTCTGTCTAAACAATGCTCCATCCCTTTTCAAAATGTGTCTTAACATATGTCCTTCCTCCCATGCTTTTACTTCTTAATGTCTCTCCTACTCACTTATTGGCTTGATGAAGACACATTTTAATGGGTTCAAAGAGTAGTGCATGAGTTTCCTTTCTCACATTATTCTGATTCAGTGGAGTTACACCTCACACGAACAGAAGTGAGAAGAAAATGCCTTGCAGAGTCTTCGTACCACCAGTTTGGTAAATCAATAACAGAGCTTCATTTCTCTTTACTTTGGAAATGTATTAGCTGCAAAGAATCACCACTCCGAAACGCATTTCCAAACAGGAATTTTGCTTACTACAAAATGTGAAATAAACCCTAGAAGCTCAGAAGACCTGTCAGTGTGTTCAGGGGGCTGCAGGAGTGAAGGCTAAGGTTATACTTAATCACATTCCAAGTGAAAAAGCTGAAGATTGACAGCAAAACCAAAATATTTATTCTAAAAATACCTAGGAAATGACAAAGCCCCAAGTGTTGTCTCAAGACAACCTGAAAGATGTGGGGGGTATAGAAGCATAAGTCTCGCTGTCTTGGAAAAGAGGGATATTTCTAAATATTGCATGTGATTTAGAAAGATGTCTAGAAAAATAAACCTTGAAAAAGCCTCTGTAACACCCAGTTGACCCAAAGAGATTTCTTTTTAAGAAGCCACGTACAGGCCCTTAGGGGGTTTTTTAATGTGTAGTGTTTTTTTTTTTCTTCCACCCCAGACCCAGACACAGTTGGTTCCTCCAGCATGTTTCATTGGTAATGATGCCAAAGGACTCTCTGGTAACTAACAGGATCTTGACCCTGACATGTTCCCTTCTGCTTCTCTCCCCCCTTTATTGCTTGTATTGTTAAACATTTTAAATGTTAGAACTCTGGGAAACAACTCGACTCATAGAGAATAATATTTTGATGTGGCTTGATGCAACATTTAGTGAAACAGAAAAAAAACAACAAATCCTTTCTACTGATATTCATGGGAGCTGGATTATGTCCAAAACCTGAAGATGTTGCAATAAACTATTTTAGCCCCTAGATCCTGGAATGTTAACCTTGCAGTAATGCTTTTCCCTTCCTTTCATCTTCTTGGGCCTTGATCCTCCCTTTCAATTCAATGGGATTTGGATGAAGGAATTAAATAATATTATTTTCCATCAATGAAGAATAGTCCTGTGAGACATACATGTCCTTCTCTGCTGGCCCTAACAGAGGCAAGCTTTTAAAATCCTCCCCTCCCCTCACAGAAGTGAACCTGGGTCATCACTGTCTGAGGACCCTGAGCAGCAATAAAAATAAACAGAGAAACCGCACTGCGTTGGAGCCGTGCTTGTATAAGCAGTTTGAAGAAGTTGTGTTTATGGAAGTTCTCTAGGTCAAGATTCTAGGCCTGAACCCAAAGCAATTACCTACTAAGTTTTAAAAACAAATTGAATATAGAGCATTAATCAATAAATCAACAGGTTCTCAAGTGTTTAGGAGACTCAGTCATCAGAAATCCTTCTCTTAGAAAAATAGTAAACCGATGCTGGGTAAAGTGTTACACTCCTTTACTGGTAAGAAAAATGCTGTATTAAATCAGGCTCTAGTTATTAAAATCAAGGAAATAAAACCTACCTCTTACGGAGTTCAGACTCAAATGAGCAGTGGAATGCTTTGCCTCTTACCTGAAAGACATTCTTTCTGCTGGATTTCTCTGAGGTCCACTCAATGCGAGCACCACACAAATCCACACACTCAGGTTTATATCCTGGTTTCTGGAAAGGCAAAGAAGAAAAAAAAAACCAACATGAATATGGCCTGACTTTTCACAAATGTGGACAGTTATCAGATAAAAACAAGAATAGATCAAGTTAAAGTGACAGGTTGTTGTAGCACAGCTGCTGATATTACTGAAAAGAGCTCATTATATACCCTGGTATTGTTAAATAACCACTCTTGAGATGTCTTAGTTCAGAAAGAAGGTCCTTATACAAGAAAATAATTTTAAAAACAATTAGATGTTTTAAAGAACAGTCCAGTGTAACAAATCAAAACACGAATGCAGACACATGGACCAACTATTTCCAATGCTTACTTTGCCAAACCTCTTGAAGAGTCATTGAGTTTAACGGAAAAATTTTGTGGGTTTTCCAAATGCAAATTTAAACTGATGCAACTGGAAAGGACAGAAATTAGACAAGAGCATACATCGTGTCTCTAAGACAAACTATCTCCTTTCTCCAGACAAATTATCATTTCTTTCTCCTAAAAAAAGAAGAAAAGGCTTTGAGGGCACATGTGTGACACCCAGAAAGAGCTCAGCACAAGGGCTGAGACTTCTCAGTGTCAGTCCACGCATCGTGGAGTGACACAGCTCTGCCTCCCCTTCTCCTCCATATGGATGCAAGTGATTCAAAGAGCAGATTTGTTTGCCTGTATCATTTACGTTGCTGGGAGTTGGTGTAAAGCACAATAATCCTCATTTGCCATCGAAGCTCCTTCTCCAGGGACTCTGCCTGTGCAGCAGCTCTGGCAAAGCCCATGTAGTTCAGAGTGGGCTTTGTAGATTGGGTTGCTGCACATCCTACTCAACAGTAAAAATACTACTGTTAACAGTAAAAAACCCCACTAACTCCCTTTCGGGTAGGGGATGGAGTGATATCCACATAATTTAATTAATCAGCTTGATGCTACTATTTTCTCTGCTGCTCTTAAGTCACAGTTACCCTAAAAATCTCATTAGTGATACAGAAGACAGACTTTGTAGAGTTAAGACCGGCCAGTCCAGCACCAGCCACAGATTCAGCTTTCCACAAACTGCTCACTGAATTTCTCTGATGTTGTTATTAAAGGCTAAAGTATGTGTGTTCTCCAGGATGCCTTTGAGATGGGAGGAAAAGAACCTATTTAGGTTAAAAGAAGCAATGAGATCCTGGTTCAAGTGATTTGCAGGCGTAGTCTCTGGAAGTTCTCAGTACTGGGATTGCAATTATCTTCTCCATTTGCCAAACCATAAAACCACAATGGTTAAGCTCCACTAAAACTGACAGTCCTGTGTGTCTTTGTTCCTTTATTATTATTATTATTATTAAGTTTTTTTAATAAAAGAAATACACTCTTCAAAACAGAAGGATGTTCTTGTGGTTAAACCACTGGAAGAAAAGAGCTTGGATTTCTCTTTCCCCACCTCTGCCTCAAATTTCCTGCCTGACCTCTGACAAGAGCTTAGTCTTTCCAATTTTTTTAATAACAGATCAAAACTGCAGCATTGAGATTTGATTTTGCCAAAAAATGTTGTGAAATTTAGTCAGCTAATATCTGCATGGCAAAAATTATGGAACTGGGAAAAAAACCCCAAGCACCAATATATTAACGCAAATAAATATTCAAAGTGTGGAGGAAATTAATAAGTTTTCAATATTCTAATACTTTTATAAATAGGGCTATGAGGCTTAGATCATCTCCAGAACTCCAGGCAAAGCCCAGATCTGCACCACACAGGCAGCTCTGCAACCCATCAGGAACACACAACACAGGCTTCTCAAAGTGGGTAATCTTACTTTCTTTGAAAAAACATTACTCACATGGATAGTTTGAGCCTGAAAATACTTTAACAAAGAAGGGCAGCTTTATGCCACCAGCAGAAAGAGTTGAGAAATTTTGGAAACACGTGATGAGATTAAAAGAAGAGATTAACATGTAGACAAAGAAACAGAAATAGTTTTTTGATAGTGAACATTACTGGGCTACAGAATATTTTCCTCAGGAAAACTGTCACGGAACACTGAAGGGAGAAAAAACAATGAAAAGCCTAGAGAGGTTTTGCAGAAAAATGGAATAGTGAAGTCAGTAGTATCTCTAATTTCTATTATTGTACAAAAATATATGCAACAGCAGAATCTGGACCCTCCTGTGCACCCAGTGAACACCCAGTGTAATTTTGCTGCTTTTCCAGTACTGTGGGGTTTGTTTACAGCTCTGATTTTGTAATAAGCAGAAGAAAAGCACAAGCATGTGCATCTCCCTCTCTAGAAAGGATGGGATGAAGGCTTGTGGTGTGGGAAAGATGAACAGGCTTTTGCTATGTGCAATAATTATTCCAGTCAGTCTCTCTCTCTCTGGGGGAAATAAATATGAATTGAGCAACCTGGTCTAGTGGAAGGTCTCCCTCCCCGCAGCAGGAGAGCAGAACAAAATGATCTTTAGGGTCCCTTCCAACCCAAACCATTCTATGATACTATGAAACCTTATCCTTCGTCAGCTCTGACCACAGTGTGTCTATGAACTCACAGATATGGCATAAAATGTGAAGCTTCTGATGAAAATTTCACGCTGAATCATTCAGATCCATTGAACCTGAAACTGCTCACCACTCTTCTGCTGCACACCTGGGGAGCACCCGCTGAAATCCATTGGAGCTCCAGGAAATCTACAGGGAAATTAATTTTGGCCAAAAGATTTCCCTGCTACAGGGCTGGCTTTCCAGCTTATGCAATGCCCAGAGACACTGGGAGAGAGCAAGTTAAGGTGACTGGGAAGCCAGAGCTCTCCACGTCCTTGCTTTGTGTTCTGCAGTCAGAGCAATTATGTTATATCAATGTTGTTGCAGGGGGTTATGCTGTAAATTGATACAAGTGTCTGCTAAGATGAAATCTTCCTAAACATGAATATGGATTTCAGCAGCATTTTCACTCACTAAATTACTCTGCAGATGGGCTAATAACCTGAGGTTAAAATAACCTCTGTTGAATAAACTATCTGAGGGAATAAACTGACTACATTTTCCTGGTCAGAAAGACCAACTGATGATAGAATTAAATGCTGGTAAGGAGGAATGGAACTGTGATTCATTTAGATTACAATGTCCTTAATTTAAAACAAAGAGCTAGTCAAATTCATAAGAATGGTTAAACAAACAAAGTGTATTAAAGCCAGGACCACAAATGATCAAGGCAGCAGCAAAAGTTAATGATTTAGCTACATGGGATGCAAACTTGCATTTTCAGTAGCATTTTTAAACAATCTCATTTTCTGAATCTCTCCTTTGTGTGCTTTAATTGCTGTGCTCTATTACTTCCAATAACTCCAGATTTTGTCACCAACTTCACCAGAAAGCAAAGCAATGGATCCCAGTCCTCCCTGGGCAAAGCAACAGCAGAGTTGCCACAGTGAGTCCTGCACCTACAGGAACAGCAAAACCTCCTTTCAGATATTGCCACTTCTTTGATTAAATCATCACTCAAGATTTAGACAAATAGAATTTTAGATGACCTCTAAGTGCTATTTAGTCCCATTGTCATGAAAAGAGGTATGATTAGAGGTGCTCTCATTTCCCTCTCTGCTGTTGCCTTTGTTTTGTGAAATATCGTTCCTCTTTTAATGATGCTTAGTCTAAATTTTTGCTCCAAGTACAGTATTTAATAATTAATAATTAATGAATTAATATCTTTAGAATACAAAAGAACATTAATCTTTTTGTTAAGTCACATCATTTTCCTGCTAACAATAAAAATGCTTTATTATAATTCATACTATCATGAATGAACATTGCTTCTCTTACATTATTTAATTAATGGTTGAGTTCCCCCTTTTCCAAAGTAAACTAAAACTGGAAAAATAAAATAAAATCAGTAAACAAATGGCTTCTAATGAATCTTTTTTGTATTAGTCCCTTTCTAGTATCAAAATTATATCTGGTTAAGTGGTTTACAAAGGAAATAAACACTGCATTTACTTTATCAGATGAGCAAAGCATGGCAGTTTAGCTTTTTTTGATGTGCAAAATTTGGTTCTAGGAAATTGGGTTATAAGATTATGAACACTGACAGCTCTCGTTGTTTTCAAGCTTTACCCAATTTGTTTATTTACATTTGCATTTAAGTTTTATGCAACAGACAGAAAATGTAACTTCAACAGATTTTTCTCACCTAGTGAACATTGAGTTCACAGCCCCAGTGTTCAAACGTAGCATGGAATAAAACAAAACAAAAAAAACCCCAACTTATTTTCCCCAGAATGAGGAAAATACAGGTTCGATATGTCTGTGTTTTTCCTAACAGGAGGCAGGAGATTTTATGTCACTGATGAAATGGGCACTGGTGGTGTCTGAGGCTTCAGGGGTCCCATTTCTCAACACACCATCACTTTTTTAGTTAAACTGTTTGAGATCGGGGCCAAAATCCCATTCTCCACGCGGGTCTAGTTTAGTATCCAAATCCCCAAAGAGCTAATGGGGATTTTAACCATGTTGAGAATTCTCAGAATAAAATCAAGTCTCCTGTGTGTTAAATTTCCACCAGTTCATTTATCTCCTGGAATTTGGGTGAGGGCTTGCAAAGAGAGGGAAGAAGTAGGAGGCACAAATGCAAGACACTTGGTAAATTATAAGAATCGTTCTATTAAGTTCACCTTAAACATTTTCCTTTTTCCTAATAACATAAAAGTCAACTTTAAGAAAAACAGGTGATTCTGAAAAAAATCAGACTTTATAATCTGATTAAATTTTGAATATATAGTTCCATATAGTCTATATATAGAACTATATATTCAAGCTTTTCTGTTTTCGTGGCTGCAGAGAAGTTGCATTTTCCAGCTGGACTAGCACAAGCACAAGCAGGAAGTGCCAGATTTCACCCTTTATTTATTTTTATTGTTTCATCTCTTAGTTCTGGGGTTCTTTTACCACAAAGCTCACCTTATTTCAAAAAAATGTAAGGCACGAAAAGGTGCTCTTCGAGGCTGATTTTATGACAGGTGGCACTGATAGATCTAGGATTTATAGAAGAATGGTTTGCATCACCTGCCACAGCAAAAAAATATCTTATTGTTTGTGACTCCTGCCAAAGAGAGCACCTTTGTGGCCACCCATCACGGCGATGAGATTTGGCAGGTTCGATCAGGCCTTGAGAGCCTTTCACAACGGGGCTTTGTCAAACCTGTCCCTTCACTGCCCACAGTGTCACAGAGCCACCAAATTTCCCTTTTGCTGCCCACGCTGAGGCTCCCTTGCTGCCCAGCACCGAGGGGACGCGCGGCAGAGCTGCCACGTCCCCCCAGACAAAGATGGGTGGCCTTTCCTTGGGGCACAACACAAAGGTGCTGCAAATTTCACTTTGAAGTAACTACAGGCTGCAGAAATTGCATTAGCTGCATTAGATGGAGTCGTAGAAATATTCAGGGAGGTTAGCGGGATATGGTGGATGTCACATTTATACTGTGATAAAAAATCACTTTGCTAACTTGTAATGTTTTCTGCTTTGGTAACACCCTATATTAAGGTGCCACTTATAAATAATTTATTATTATTTATTAATGTATAAGCCACTTTATAGGATGGTAGATAACAACTTAAATTCATGTATTAAAGATGCACATGCATGGTTTAATACAATTTACGCCTCACAATATCCCTTGCAACAGATTCTCATCGCATCATCTGTTCAGCATTTATTACTAATGCATTTTATAACATACTTTATAATACGTTATTTGAGAAAGTAGCTGCATTTAGTGATCATTTTCATAAATAAGAATAAAGCATTTATAAGTGGCACCTTAATTTAAAGTGTTACCTTCACATTACTGGGCAGTCACTCACCATTTGTCTCACTTTGCAATTACTCTCGAAATGCACGTCTTAATAAAGGACATGCTGTGTCCTATTTCTTCACATACACTACATCTGATTAAGAGCTTATCAAGGCATTTTTCCTTCAGCTGCTCTCAAACCTTTGAAGTTGCCAGCTCAGTCTAAATTTGTCTTCTGTAAACACCAAACTTTTTATATGGAAATAATAGTTGCCAGGAGACTGGGGGTATTGGATGGTTGGTTGCCTACCAGGTTGGCCAGCGCTGGCTGCTTGGATTCTTTGTAGAATTCTATTTTCCGAGCAGTAAGAACAATCCAGGAGGTGGACCAATTTTTCCTAGCAAAGAAAATTTGGGGGGGAAAAAAAAAAGAGAGAGAGAGAGAAAGGGAAAAATCTGTGAGGCATTCCAGCAGAAGGTAAAAGATATTTCATTTGTAGACTTGGCTTTTAATTACTAAAACATAATATATATTTACATATACATATATCAGAAACAAAAATGGTCTGAAGTCAACACTGTCAACAAACTTCCATCAACATTGACGGAGTTCCACCATCCTAATTATACCTAAAATGTAACCCATCAAAGCTTGAAGGGCTTCTTTCTCCTCATTCATATTTTGAAGCCCATTTGTGTTTCTTTTCTGCCATGGTGTCAAATGAAAGTGGTGAGATTATTCACACATGCTCAAAGTTCACATGTAGAGGACTCTGAAATAGCTGCTGCCCTTCTGGTACCTAATACTTAAAATAAAACTGAGAAGGAAAAATGTTGATCTGACTATACAGAGCTCAGTAACAGGTCTATTTTGAAAGGTCCCAAATGCTTTCTCTTTTCCCTAAACTAAAAGTTTACAGGAGTGCAGGGAAGATAAGAACATTATCTGAGCAAGGTTTGAGTAACCATTAAACATCAGGAGTTTACAGTACAGCCCTAGAGAACTGACAAACTGCTGGGGCTAGGGAGAAGTAAAAATACACATGGACACGTTAAAGAATGTCCCCGATACAGAAAAACAAAATATCCAACTCAGAGGAAAATGCTATTATATACATTACCTGTAACAGGTTTCAAACCACTACATAATCATAAATCTGATCTCATAAAATGCTATTTTTAGATCACCAGCTGAAGTCTGACTTTTGAATTTAGGGGTCATAACATCTGATATTTACAAAAATGCTCAAAAACTAACAATTGGTCTGCTTCATGTGTTGAATGTGAGTTGTCTATTGGCAAGCACCATTTCAGATATTCATTATTTTTCTCTGTTTTTTCTTTCCATTTAAGAGGTCTTGTAAGTTCACAAAGGTGTAAGTGGTCAAGTGTGGTAGGTGCAGATTTAAACAAACTTTCCTATGAGTTGGATAGGCTGACTGAATATGGATTACCAAGGAATTCAATGGCAAAATATCTTGGAATACATCTTAAATCCAGTACCCAATTTACACCAAATGACACCACTTATGGATAGAATGGGGCATCCACAGCTTCTCTGGACAACCTGTGCCAGGGCCTCACTTCCCTCACAGGGAATTTCTTCCTGATATCTAATCTGACCTTGCTCTCTGTCAGTTTGAAGCCATTCCCCCTTTTCCTGTCATTCCAGGCCCTTGTCCAAACTCCCCCTCCAAATCTCTTGGATCCTCTTTATGGTCTGTCATGCTCCCATGTTGTACCTTAATTTCTTGCCTCCATCTGCTATTTTTGCTTTTAGAAGATATCCTTCCTTCTCCACTACCTGCAAGAAAGAAAAAAGACAGTTGTATCCATATTATTTATTCAGCAGATTAAAACCACTTAAACATGCATAGAAGTCTGGATCCAGATTCTCTAGTGCGGGGCATTTTACCTCCAATTCTGCTTAATCACCTGTTTTTTTCTGGTATATTCCATTCTTTTGAATACTTGCAAACAACACTTAATGTCAACTACTACACACAAAATTACCCACAATAAAAACCCAATAAAGTTTTATTTTACTTTATTTTATTCTATTTATTTAGAAGGAAACTATGTAAATGCTGGCAAAGTTTCCAGCTATGAGCAAAAGAGAATTTTAAATACATTGCAGGTAAATGATAAAATATCATTTTATACATTGAGTTTCATTACTAGCTGTGAGGGACACACCACACTGAGGACTCTGTGACACTGGGGCTGTGACACTTGATTGTAGAGTCCCAACACCATGTTTGAGTTTTGCTGGATTAGAAGCAAGGCCTAGGCTTGCTTTTTTCTTTTTTTCTTTTTTCTTTTTTTTTTTTTTCATTTCTATT
>VYXD01014742.1:1960648-1980402 GCA_013397195.1 Hylia prasina
AAAAACAATGTGTTGGTTTTCTTTTTTTTTTTTTTTTTTTTTTTTTTTTTTTTTTTTTTTTCATTTCTATTTGTGCTCCTCCACTTCTCTGAATATCTTCCTTAAACCAGAGTCCCTTGCAAGCCCTTGGCTCTCTGATCAGGTGAAATATCCCACTGTACACCTGGGATAGAGGTTATTTTTACTTATATAAATTTATATTAAAAAGCTAAAAAACAAACAAAGCAAGATGACTGTTTTTCAGCCAAACCAAATGACCTTCCATCTCATCAGGTCTCATCAACTAAGGATGTCTCAACTGTGTCAGTAATGGGAAAAAGAAACAAAATTGTGATTAAGAGTGAGCCTGGTTTTGCTTTCAAACACAACTGAGCCAGTGCCCAACTTGGATATTAGAAACTCCACATGGTCTTTGTAGCAAATTGCATCACAAGGCAATTTCATAACAATTTCAATAGAATTTTGCTGTCTGCAAAGCCATTAAATAGCAATAAAACATGCTTTAGCAGGCAATATAAGGATTTTTAAATCAAACATGTCTGTTACTTCGATTGTACAAAATAGCATTATTTTAACAGTGTAGTATGTTTCACGTTTTCCTCAGATTTTGTCTATGGTTGATATATAACATGTCATGACATCTATACTGTGTGCATATTTGTTTGTACCTATGGAAAGGCCTGTAGGCCCAAGGACAGTGATTTAGGTGACATTCTCAAGCGGGTACATGAGGATCAGGGCGTGCTTCGTCTGTAATTTGTCGTTACCTCATGTAAATTCCTGTCATGCACATCCATCACCACAAAAAGCCCAGAGAGAAAGTGTGCAGGGATTATTGTGCAGAGTTATGTCACTGTTTGTCTAGTGGTGGATGGGTGAACTAGCAGAGCTAAAATAAGGTTTAATCCCCATCTCCACCTACCTTTTTTTTCCCCCTTTTTTTTGTATTTTTGATATTTTTCTCCCCATTCTAACCCTTTGGTTTTGTAGCATAAAACTTCTGGTGATTGGCCAGGGCCAGAGATGCCAAACAACTTATGAGAAAAGTTATTCATTTTAATATTTCTATCCATCTAGAAACAGAAACTGGGGGGAGCATTGGCTAACCATTCAAGCTGTTGATTGCTTCTCTGAATCAGACCCAAAATCTCATGTTTTCAAAGTTTACCAATCACCTCCCCAAACTGCCATCTTAAACAATCCAGAACTAAAAGAAATTATTATTTTTCAGCATCAGATCTGAATCACCTTTGTTGTCAGTCTTGGGAAGTTAAGAACTGGATGTGCTTCCAGATGAAAATGTTGCTGCTCAGTCATATTTTCCTTATAATTGTCTTCAGCTAGGATATCAAATCCACTAACAAATATTGGGCATATAAAATATCCTGACTTAAATTACATAGCTCAAATCCACCATTTGCTATAAATTAAATGACTCAAAACTGAACAGTAAAAATCTACAAGAGCTGCAGTTAATATGAGCCCTCTCAGGGCTAAGAAAACTCTTCTCACATATATTGCTTTAATTGAATTAGTACAGGTGCTGTCCTTAAATAAAATTAGCATGGCCCCCTCTAATTGATAACGTGCACAGTTTTCTCTGTAATTAATATAAAGGACACCCATGGAAAAAAACTACCACAAGGTCAAATAAAAATATATCTAGGATGACCCAAATATTTTTATCATTTCTGTTTGGGGCGCTCCATTCCCTTTGTTTAACATCTGTGAATATCCCCTTTTCTATGCTACTTGTTTTTCCAAGAAAACACTTCTAGGACAGCTCAGGATCAACTTGCAATACTTCTGAAAATGAGTAATATTGGATTGAAAAGAATTCAGAATAAGTCCTAATGATACATTCTGTTTCTGTCTCAATAAATATCATCATCTCTTGTTAAGCTGCTGCCCTTCCTGCACCTTTACAACATGTGGAAGGTTGAGAAAATGACCCAAAATGCCCTGAAGAATTAGCGTAGAAATAGGAAAATAGAACTATTCTGTGCAAATTGTGTTGATTTGTTTTTTAAATTGTTTTCAGAAGAATAGTAAAGATGAGAGTACGTAGTGTAAATATTTGGGTTTCTAAATAAGAATTTAAAAAAAAAGACTCTCATTGTCACGAGCTAATATTGTTAGAAACTATAAGAAAACAAAATTATCACTGTGTCACACACAGGTTTTATAATTTTCTCAAGTAGAATTCAAACCTTCTGAACGTACCTAATCCTGAAAAGTTTGTGTAAGTAACAGTACTGCTGATATCAACCTTTCTTTAATGAATTTATATTTGCATATTCATTTTATTTTAGCAGAAAAACACCTGTTTCTCATTCCCCCTAGATTCTTCTAACGTCAAGAATTTGTTTTTAATTTCATTATAATATTTCTTATTCAAATTAATACTAATATTAAAAACACCATAATAAGGGCAAAGAGAGGACAAAGACTTCATCACATTCCTTTATAGCAAATATTAACACAGATGAAACCTCAGTCAAGTACAACGGAATTAACAGCAAAGTCAAGCCATATAAATGGCTTTGTACCTTCTGAAATAATTCTTTTTATTGATTAATCAAAGTCTCTCACATCCCTTAACATCTTGACGCATCCAAATCATCACGTATTTATTCTTTAGTAAAGCAAGTGCAACATTTATGTTATAAACTTTTAAAATAACCAGAGTGATTTATCAGTTCTATGGAGCAATTTCTCACCGTGGGGTCCTGGGTACTGATGATGTCTGCAAAAGCCAAGTTGTGTTGGGAAAGATTTCTTCTGTGACGACTTATCTGAAAAAGAAGAAGAGATATTTGCATTCAGAGAGGATTCAAACATATGCAGGTAAAGGTGGACCAACAAATTTAATTGCAGGGCACACACAGCATGCACTGGGTGGAGGTCTGGGGTCTCTTTCTGGTTTTCCTCTGAGCCTTGGGTATTTAAAATGTACAGCTGATATACTCTGGTACAAAACTCTGGTATAAATGGGTTTCTTTGTGATGTTACTTTGGCAAATTTACTAAAAATTAATCAGCTGACAATAATAACCTAAATTATGGAGGCTTTTTTTCCCATTGAGAATCTCAAAAATGGTTTAACTGGTTAGGTGCTCTTAAACCCATTTTAGAGAAATAGGAAAGCCACTGATTATAACCTCAAGGTCACAAAAAGCAAACCAATGAAGAAACCAGAAAACAACTGGGCACAAGCACACAAAAATCCAGCAAGTTTAAACTGCTTTAAAGGCTGTTTCTAAAACCTCCATGACTGAAAGGTTACAGCAATACTGGACTCTGACTCTACAATTGCTCCCAAATACTGAGTCCTTGATTTCCTCCAATTCTCCCTTTTCTTTGAGGAGGAAAATGTAATCAACTGTGATTTAATTCTGAAAAATTATTGCTTTATACCAGAAACAATTAAAATTAAATAAAAGTTATTTCACAAATCAAGCATTTGGCAGGGCTCAGTAGCATTTTACTTCCTCAAAAATCTGCAACAAAGAACAGATCACACAAAAGTGTGTGCAAGTGTGCGTGTATATAAATATATATATAACTTTTACTGTTTAAATTCAATATCAATCAAAAAAAATATATAATTACAAGCTGAGGTCCCGTAAAATTCAGTGATTATTTCCTCTTTTAGATGAAGCCACAAAGCAAACAACAAAATATAGTCTCAACTAGTTTCCACTGTATTCATCATATTGCATTCTCTTTTCCCCTATTAAAAGAGAGTTAACCAAAAGTCATAATGTATTCTGTTTATATTCAAGTGTCTGAATATAGAAAATGTTCTTAATTAATCCAGAGGGCCACGCTCAAAAAACAGTTAAACATATTATGATCCCATATTTTTTCTTCACACATTGCTTTCATGTTTATTTGTAAGCACTAAGGTTTTTAAGCCTTGAAATCTATATCCTAGATATTGCTCTACTCTCCTAGTCAGAGCTAATGAGCTTAATGAATTACCAGTTCTAAATTTAATACAAACATTTCAAAGAAAGAGATAAAACATTCTTCACAATTCAAAAGTTTCTCTGACCTATTTATGAAGAATATCACTTAACAATTTCATTAAGGGTGAGTAACAGCTGGTGACATGGCTGTGTCCTAAAGTGTTTTTCTCTCTTAATATTCTGCATCTTAAGCAATCGAGCTTTCATAAGAAATACTTTAGTTAGTGGCAGTCCCTCCTTTGGGGAGAAAAAAAATGTCAGACCACATTTTCTGTATTTTGCAATCTTGTTTTCAGGAGTGTCATGTTCCTGTTTTATTAGCATGTAGGGTAAACAAGAATGATTTGCTGATGCTATTGAGAGAACTTCTAAGATTACAGTCTTTCTATTTAGATTTTGGATGGAGCTTAATATTAATGCAGGCAGAGACATGTATATAAATTCAAAATAAATTAATTCAATTTATCTTTTTCTTTATCTTTGCTGTTAGACAACTCTGAAGGTTCTATAGTGCCCGAGACATATAGCTAAACTATTCAGGTCTAGATCACAGGAACTCTCTTTTACCCAGATCCCCCACATCCTAATTACTCCTTAAGACACCACGGAGCGCGTTGCCCGGCGATGACTTCTCAAATACATTCTTCGCTCATCCAAATTAAATAACAAGGCACACCAGCACTCCACAGTGCCTGCTTTGACATTCAGCTGCTCTCTCCAGGAGCCCCACGTGGCTGCTGGGGCCCCTGTGTGACACGTTGTGGAGCGTGGAGCGCCGAGCAGGGCTCTCGGCCGCTCTTTGGTTCAGCGATCGCAGCGTTAGCAAAAGAAATGCTCACGTTTTGATACTTGCCAAAAAAAGAATTTATCCGGAGCCCTAAATCCGTCCTGCAACGGAATGAAGAAATGAGTAAAAAGCCCCATTTTTGTAGGCCTAGCAAATCGTTGGGGTGGTGTAATTAAAAGTCACTATTCAAGGTTTCCAGGAAATACAAAACGATTAAGGAAAATAAAATTCCAGGTGTGGATGAAACTATGTCCTTTAAGAAACCTCTTTGTGTATGCAAAGAAGAAATGTTAGCGGAAACTGCATCAAGGCAAAGGAAAGAATAAACCTCTTACGCAATTATTTAATTGATATTTTTACTAAAAAGGTGTTTCTTTTTGGTAGCCCACCAATGTGCAATCTCATGCAAAGAAGATCCTGAAGCTCCAAAGTCTGAATCTAGTTATAGAAATACAACTAAAACCCACAATTATGTAAGCCAAGATCCAGCTCTTCTGGAAAAACACCCCAAATATTTGGCTCACAAATGGAATTAATGGAAACTTCAATAAGGTTCTTACTGATTTCTACCAGCCTTTTGGTTTAGAAATAGAACTTTAAAGAAAATTAATCAAAATAACTTTAAAAAAACCTACAGTAGCATTAAAGGAACTATATTCTTTGAGACTGATTTCAAAAAATTCCAGCAGGGCCAATAGAAATTTGGTTTTAAATATATTTTACAAATACCATTGAATGAGTTACATCACTTCCCTTAAGATAAATCCAGTTGAAAGTTAAAATGTTCTCAGCAGAAGCTGGGTGACAGCAGTCAAGATGGCCATGTTTCCATATACTCACAATTTTCAATGAAGTACCAAAACATTCAAAGGGAGGTGTAGGCTCTGTTATTTTCATTCTTTCATTCAGCTTTTAATAGATAGACCATAAAGGAGAGGCGTTGAGGGGTTTTTTTTTCCTCCATAGCTCCATTTGCTTACCCTAATAAACTCGAGAAAAACCTAAATAATATCTGTCCAACCTCACTTCCCAGGGTACAATGAAAGGCAGAGATTTTCAGGAGAAGTTCGTGAGATCCCTTTTTGGGAAAGGCAGCTTATCAGCAGTTTTCTGATTTGATGAACATTCTTCAGTCAGCAACAATGTCACCTGCAGCACTAAAAATCCACTCCGCGAGCGCTTGCAAATCTGTGGGCAAGTCTGGTTTTGTTAAATTCAGCCTGAGCAGCCCCCCCTTCCCTTAGCTAAAGGGGATCCATCTCCTACCAGAGTTATTTCAGCATCCAGGCACTAATCCGTCATCATCCTTCCCACAAAGGCAAAGCCTCCATTCCGTGTGCCTGGTACCTCGGTGTGAAGGGACAACCATCTGACAACTGCTGTTCTAACAGGGGGGTAAAACACAGGAACCTGATGTTTCAGTTAATTCTTCTCTGTGTTCCCATTTGTTCTTTAAATTCTCCCCCTTTTTCTGGAGATTCATCATGGCTAAGTCAGCACTACTCTCTTCACACAGTGTGGCATTGATTTAAAAAGAAACTTGGAGGATCCATTTGTTTTTTATTTCCCATTGCAGGCATACTTCTAACCTAATTCATCTCGTCAGTGAGAAGCAGCAGAATTCTTTTTGATTTCAACCAAACCTAACAAAACTAACCAGCATTACTCCAAATGCTGCTCCAGTGCAAAGTACAGACAATTAATTATTTCCTGAAATGTCATTCTGAATTCACTTGTATTCCTAAGTAATTAAAATAATTGTATGACCTTTCTAGGTGGCTTTCAAGATTGTCAAGTAAGTTATTCACCACAGATTATTTATCCACAAACACCACCTACAAGTAGCCTGGGAAAACCATGGTTTTCTCAAACAAGCAGCACCTGGTCCAACAGAGCTCTGCTTTGGATGAGAAACCCTAAACTGGCACCTACCTGCTGTTTCCTCCATCATTCACAGCATTGCTCTGCCAAGGAGAAGGTTTTCATGGAGGGTTTGATAGATTTCTACCAAAACCCTTTCATGCTGTTCATGGTTTGACCTTTCTCTTTAGGGCTCTAACTGTTGTTTTGTTCCATCCTGCCGACACTGCAATCACGTATGTGGAGATGCCTTTTTAAATAACCAAAAAAAGAGAGAAATCCCCGACTGTGGAGCCCCTACCCCTGCCTGATGCTCCACTCTGGACCCAATCCAGCAAAGCACTCTGCAGTGGCCTTAAGTGTTTTTCTGGATCAGGGCCAGAACACTCCATTCTTTACAGGATCGAACTTACTGGTGGCAGCTTGAAAGTTTTGCAATAAAAGTACAAACTAGTCACATAAACTTTTGTGGAGACCATTCCCTCCACAGAAAAGGAGGGGTGACACCTGATTTACTGATGTCTGTGATCATTTGGTTCCCAAACTGAAGTGACAGCTCATAATCGCTTAGATAAAGAAACTTAGCAAAAATGTGTTGTAGCATTTCTTAATGGCCACGTCCCTTGAAAGACACCTAGGCAATGGCAATGGCAAGGAGAATCCTGTAACATTTCACTCACTGCCAGGCTCAAAGTGACTTGTTTTCAAGATCCAGTCTTGGGCAGTATGGCAAGTCCATCGTTATCTACAGAAATTATTTGGAAACAGCTGAGCTATGATATGATTTCATGTCAGCTGTGAAATGCACTGAGAAAATCCCACAGGCCTCCCCATTCAGAGATGCCCCTTTGTCATCTTCAAGGGCATTTCGTGACATGAAAATTGGGAGAGCCTTCAAAGTGACAGAGGGCAGGGTTAGATTATAGGTCAGGAAGAAATCCTTCCCTCACCCAAGGGTGGTGAGGCCCTGGCAGAGGGTGCCCAGAGTAGCTGTGGCTGCCCCATCCCTGGAAGTGTCCAAGGCCAGGTTGGATGGGGCTTGGAGCAACCTGGGATAGTGTAAGGTGTCCCTGCCCCTGACAGGGGGTGGCACTGGATGGCACCCTCCAAGCCACACACTATTCTATGACTATTCAATTCTATTCATTTCATTTCAGCAGATAAGGAATTTTTTGTCCATTATCAAGAAATAGAGGATGTCAAGAAACAGCATGAGCAGCTCTCCCATTCCTCCCCCACACTGCTGCAGATGCTCCCAGGGCATTCGAGCGATGCCATCACTCAGCAGAAGACCCCTTTCAACCCTGGGGTAAGCTCCATGTCCCAGTGGGCTCCCTGCCCACAGCCACTGGCACTCCTGCCTTGCTCTGGAGCCCTCCTAACACCATCCTCCTGAAGATTACATTAAAGCCACACAGTTTATGTTTTCTTTTTCCCCCTTCCTTGTCTCACACTGGTTTCTTCAGGAAGAATGGTAATGGGACTAAAGGCAGTATAATATGACATTAGGTCTCTGCCTTTTTTCTAAGCCTTGCAGGAGAGAGAGGCACAAAGTGCAGTTTCAGTCCTGCCCCCACAAGCCCACATTTACTCCTCACCCTCCATCCCCAGGCTCCCAGAAACTCATTACCACGCAGGTGACCGAACGCTTTGCTCAGGAATAGGAACTTGCATGGATGGAGCTTTTGTGCGCTGGCTGCAGACCAGATAATCTCTCCATGCATCATTTAATAAGAAAACCACTTCACAGTCCTCACAGGCCTATGCTACATATGACATACTCTCAGCAGAATCTGCAGCCTGAACTCAGCGGGGGGAAGAGAAAAAGCAGCAAGCAGGACTGTGTTGCCTTCGCCCTGCGTGCCTCCCTTTGAGCACACTGCCCTCTACACTCAGCTCACATCTCCAGAGCCTCTGAAAATAATGATAATGGTTTTGCTTCCCTTGACCTCTTGCTCCCTTATAAATCAGGATCCTATAGACCTTTCCCACAGTGTGAGGTTCCTCCTTTGTATCTGAGCCTGTGAAGGTGGGTATTTTTTATCAAGGCAATATAACCACGTGGGCGTGCTGCTCCCTGGCTTCAGGACTTGCTGTAGACGAGCACCTCGGTGCCTCTGCTGGGGGAGGAACTCCATTTATCTTCATTCACGGAAGAAGAGCAAAATAATTACTCAGATCCTAGTTTAAATTTCAGCCCAGCGTTAAGATGAGCTCATTCTCTGTGATCAGAGAATCATTAATCACAAAGCAGAGCCCGTTTGAAACTATATTGCCTTCTTCCCCCAAATTATTGGAGAGGTGCTCCAAATTTGTGGTATACAGTTTGGGCTAATATTTTAAGTCCAAGAATTAGCCTTCACTGGTACTTTTTTCCATTAATGGCTTGCTGTTCCCCAGGAGCAGATTTTTCCCTAGGGTGGGAGCCCTTTTGTTCCTCTCTAGTCACTCAAATGGCCTTTGAAATTTGTCCAATTGATCCTTGCTTTGAGGGAGTCCCAGCTGATGTAGTTGGCTTCATTTTTAGCATTTTCAGGAGTAGGAGAAGTGCCAAAAGCCTATGTAGAAGAAGAGACAGCTACAAAAGGTTCTTACCACCCATATGTGTTCAAGAAATCCTAGGGCTGCTCTAAATTTGACTGTGGGTCACTTGGATTCGTGTACCTGGGGATCCAACCATCACAAAGGAACCAACAGCTGTGCTGCCTCTAATCCTCAGGATTTCCAACTGGAAATCAAACTGGAACCCGGTCTCTAAGCTTCAATATGCTTTTATTGCATTAAAAACAATCCTCATCGATTTCAGGAAAGAACATTAAAAGTAGGACTTTTGATATATTTCTATTTGCCTTTTCTATTACTGCCCGTAATATGCAACAAAATGCAGCAATGTACACACTCTGACAGCATTCATCCAGCCATACATAAAAAGGTATATTATGAAATCTAATGTATTGATAAGTTTCCTATTCTGATCTTTCTATTCATCATGCAGTCATTACTTTTGATTCACTGTGATATTTGAATATATTTTTCTAAACTATTGCAGGTGATTTGGTAAAATTACAGATGAGTAGTGCAGCAATGGTAGAAAAAATGGAGTAAAAACAGCAGGAATAAAAATGCAATAACTATCAGAGCTTCACTGTTCTTTGCCTCCGACATCTATGTCTGCAAAACTGCTCTTTGATGTTATGGCTATAAAAGGTAAAAATCAAAGTTAATACAGACATAGAGTAATGATAGATTATCTTTTCATGTCCCCTTTGGATCTTAGAAAAATAAAGACAAAATAAATGTGAGAGCTCAGCTGTGACAGCAAACTGTGTCAGCAACTCTGACCTGAAATTGCACCCCAGAACTGTAGTCTCAGGGTAAAAGGAAAGCAAAAAAAAATCATTAAAACTTACTAAGTAAATGTGCAAAAACATCTACAAGAATTGCCTTTACAAAATCACATCCAGCACATACACTACAATCAAAATGTTCTCAAAAGCTCTCTCCTGAAAGGACTGTCTTACAGAAAAGCATAATTAACATTGATGTCACACTCCTGCAAGTCATCCGTTGCTGTTTGCCACATAAATACCCTTGTAGAAAATAATATTAATATTCCTAAACAAATGCTCAGTCCTCTCTAGTGGACCCCACATTAGCACATCACTTTATCCCGCCTACCTAATTCCTTCTTTCGGATTTAAACAAGCCAAAAACTCACCTTATGCTACTGCAGAAGCAATTTTTATTTTTGAAGGTTAATCCAACTCAGCAGGATTTAGGGATGGCACTTTTGCTTGGTCGTAGGCATGTTGGCTCAGGCCAGACAGCTGTTTGGACATTCTCCACTGGGAATCTTGCCCTCAACACCCACAGTTGATGCACATACATGGTCTACTGGCTGCCTACTTCCATGCCCATCTGTTCAGATGGCATGGTGCCCACTCACAAGTTCGCTGGATCCTTGCCCTTAGTGTGTAGATGCCAGGCAATGATGGGCTTAGATGGGCAGCCTGCAAAATACTGAAAGTGATCATTTTTTTCCTGTAGGAAGTCCTTCCTCTGCAATAGCACTGAAGCATGGGCACCACATGCTACCCTACACTTAATAACACCTGTGGACATATATGTGCCAGGAATGGAAAGGGGGGTGGGGGGGGATGTACTCGGGGGTGGAAATATAAAATGATACAAAAAAATTTGCAAGGATTCCCGTGTAAGACTATACTCCCCATTTCCCATGGCAGTGGAGGGACACCCAGGTTAACTGGGAGCAAAGTGACTCAAGCATCAGAGCAGCACAGCCGTGGCCACATTGGCCAGAGCACTGCCTGGGTTACCCTGATTCCCACTTCTGATACCCAACTCCCCTTAAAACCACCCTGAGTACTGCACGCCACTCAGTAGCCAAAGTGTACAAAAAATCAAAACCAAATCGTACCAAAACCAGCGTGAACTAAACCCAGACCTGTCTAAACTTCAACACGCAATCCATATACACCACAGAACACAAAATATTCCATGGGAAGCCATGGCACCAGCAAAGGTAGATAGGAAATAAGTCATGTTAACAAAAGTCCATTCCAAATTATGTCATTGCCCTTTGAAACAATAATTGAGAAAACTCTACTTGGTAACAAGAGATTATTTCAGATCTTTTACTAGACAAGAAAAGCTTTTCTGTCTTTTTTTTTGTTTTTCCAAGTCCAAAAATCAACCTTATTGCAGCTATATTAGGACAGAGCTGTAATTCAAAATTAAAATATAATTTTGTTCCCTAGTACAATTAACAGTAAATCAACACACAGCAATAATTTTATTGCTTGAAATAAGCTGCTTAAAAAATTAATACTTTGTTAATTATTCCAAAAATATATATTTTATTTACATTTTCATTGAAATTATTTGAACTTTGTGCCTACAGATCCCAAGGTATTTCCATAGACCATCCATTCTTTAGTTGTTCTTCATACATTGTGTGGGAGTCATTAGAAGTCACAGAGATTCTGCTCTTTGATTAGATGAACTGAACTTTTAGAAGAAGGAGGGAAGGGGAAATCAGAGTGCCCAAGCAGAGAGTATTTCCATTGTTGTCTTTCAGGTATCCTCCTTCCTACCAACAGCATGGTGAGCAGTTATCAATCTTACAAACATGAAGGGAAAATTAAGAAACTGAGTTGCAAATACCCATAAAACATATTGAGAAAATTATTCCAACAAGTACTTTTTACTCTTTTTTTTTTCTTCCCCTTCCCCTCCCTGAGTGCACCCCAACAATGCTCCAACAATTTTGGGCGCGTGTGAGCAGGCTGGAAAGAGAGATAAATCTACAAGGCTGGATCTGCAGCCTGGCTGGGGGCTCTCATCGAGTCAGCAGTGAAAACCTGTGCTTGGAGGCACGTTTAAGCCGTGTCTAACTTAGTGTTTACTCTGGGGTGACTGGATTTGAGTGTGCTGTCCCTACCCCAGAGAATTGTTTGCTGTGCCGAGACATCAGTCTTGTCTTTGAGCATGCTCCGCCGAATCACTCGTGTGTGGCTGCTTGATCTGTTTGGGTCTGGACATATTGTCAAATCCTTGTGTCCAAGTCGCACGGGAGCGGTGCCGAAAAAGTCCTGGCTCCAGAATGAAATTAGATTTATACAGAGCACAAGCCAAAATAGCTGCTATGAACATCCGGTGACAAAAATCAAAGAATCGGAATAAAAAGTGGTCTGCTCTGACTGTTCAGCTTAGTTCAACTTCTTTTATCTGAAGGGAAAAGAAACCACTAAGACCACCTCATTTCTAGCTTTTAGGCTGCTGATTCCAGGCAAAGCAGGAGTGAAACATTGGCTTTTAGAATGGAAAGTCCTTTGTTTTCCTCAGCGCAGAAATTTTCACAAAGAACCTTTTTGTGTGATTGAAAGGAATATCTTCTAACACAGGTCACAGCTGACAACCCCATAGCTAAATCTTATTAAAAACTGTTCAGAGACCAAAATTAGAGACTGTAATACAGAACCACTTGGATACCTGTCAGATTGATAATATCTAGATGACCATCTAACTTGCCACCTGCTCTCCCTTCCCTTTGCACTAATAACCTGAATAAGCTTGTGAATACTTTTTCCCCAGTCCTGTTGGCTCATATTTGTCTTTCATACCATCAAGACCTGCAATCTCTTAAAAAAGTCAGTTTTGCTTATTAACATTGTTAAGAGGACCAAATTACAGATGCAGAACAAGAAAGAATGAAGCAAAGTTTTCAAACAGATTTTCCCAGGTGCCATTATAAACATTAACGTGAAAGAAAGAGTGATCAAGATAATAACTGATCTACTTCAAGTAGCTTTTTAAGCAAATGGGTAATTTTGCAGAGGTCAATTAGCAGGACAACTCCTTCCTATTATATTTGACACCATGATATTCAGCTAGGAAAAGAATGAAAATATTTAAAAGCCTAACTTTTCTCCCCTCTTCCTTGGAGATTTCTCAGTTTTATATTTAATCACAACCTTGCAGCAAACCAGGTAGGACAGCAGTGATTGCTAGTGCTGCTACCCAGCTCAGGGATTCTCCACTTACAATTTGCTTTCATTTCACACAAAATTAATATCCTAGCATTTTTACCACAACCTGCTGACACAGTAAAATTATGATGATGTAAAGGTTAGGGCTTGGTTGGGGGTTTTTCAAATACCAAAGTTAGTTCTTCAAATTTGTATCAGGCTTCAGGACTCTTGATGAGATTCTTTGTCATACACATTCAAAAAAAAAAAAANGAGCAATCTATTTGTGTCTTGGCAAAATTAGAACTACAATTGCAAAATGCTATTCTTCATATTGCTCAAGTGGTATTTCATTATTTTCCCTACAGAGACATAGAAGCATTTCAAAAAATCTACTCCACAAGTTGGGCCATGTCCTGAAGAGAACACTGGGGACAGGGAATATTCCTGATCCAAGCACACCAGACCTCCAGATATTACTCCTGTGGCATCACACTGACAGCAAACAACATAATGCTAACACAGCAGATAAAGGAAGGAAGAAATGGAATTATCCTGTTCGCAACTTTTGAAGCGTCTAGACAGACTGAAAATTGCCCCTGATTTGATTTTCCTAATTCTGTTCTGATAGGAAAAAACTCACCTATTTTTCAAAATGTTAAAAAAATAAATGCTCTCAGCAGTACAAAGATCATCCACTGCCATCCAAGATGTGGGCAGTGTATAAAGGCAGCACTTACTCCAAAGAAGTAATTTACCTTATTAAAAGCCCCAAAATTATGCATCTATATAATTCATAAAAAAAACCAAGCCACCATCCAGCAACACAAGAAAACAAATGAACCAAACATTGCTAGAAGCTTTGGTGGCACACAAAAACAGGACTTTACTGCATATTTCAGTGCATATATCATCTTGTACATACATATATACCACACTCTCAGCAAAGTCACAAATATACATCATGTAATGTAGGGGAAAAGGTTTTGATTTATCACTTTGTGCTTGGTTTCTTCCTCTTTCATCCCCAGTTCAACAAAAGCTTTCAAACAGCACCTGCTGCTGGACTGCTTTGCTTCTCCACCCCATGACATGGATGAGGAATCAAGATGGCACCATTTATGAAAATGTTTATATAAATATTTTATCCAAAGTATGCTGGACTTAGCATATGCTGGATATTTCTCTCTGATATCTCCCTGGAAGGAGTACATTTCTTGGTTGAAGGCATGAAAACATGATGAATTTACCAATTCTCTTGGTAGCTTCCCACTAGCCTTTTGCAAAATGTGCTGTAATTCTCATTTTATTTTGGGGGGGTTCCAATTTCCTGACATTTCATCCTTTATACCCTTTTCCCACTACATTAAAGAACTCTTTGGTGCCCAATGTTGTCCCATAAAGTAGGAAATTGGGAAACAATTTGCCTTTCAATTTCTTTTAATAATTTAAACTTGCTGAGGTCTTTAGGTCCTACATTGTCAAGACAATTTTCCTAACCTCACCTTTTTTTTTTGTTGTTTTTGCCTCTTCCTTGCATAATCTTCATTTTTTTAGGATCGCTATTCTGCCTTTCTACTCATCAGTGCCACTGACAGACATGAACATTTGCCATCTCCCTGTTTCATTATCACTCACAATGGTCAGCTCAAAGTTCTTGACCACAAAATACCCACAAGAGCTACGTTTTACAGGAAAATCCCAGAACACAGTTCCTAATTCTGGTGCAGCACAGCCTGTTTCCCATATATACATACATTTGGATAAATTAAAATGCACTCACAGCCATTAAGCCATCCGGATCACTCTCCACAAGTGCCTTTACCCAGACCTATTTGCCAGTCCATCAATCTTTGCTTTATTTTCAAATGTTATTAGAACTGTTCTATTTACTTCCATATCATGGATAAAAAGAGTGATTAGTGTCAAGCTTAATACTAGTCCCTGGAGAACAACTCCAAAAATTCACCCAGTTGATGATGATTCCCCAGGGACTACTTTCCAAAACGTGTAAATTAATCAGTTCTTAATCCATTTAATGTGTGCTTCACTGATACAGCATATAGCTAATATTTAATCAGAATGTCACGTACTATTAAGTCTAGTGACTTAAAAACTTTCACTGCACTTCACGAATATAGCTCCTTTTCCAATCAGACTTAAATCAAAAAATAATCCATTTGGTTACATTTTTTTAAAATTTGTTGTTTGTTTAGTTATGATGATTGACATCAATGACATTTCTATTTTTTTAAATGAACCCTGGAACACTTTTCCGTTAATTGACCTTAAATACTCTTATGGGATAATTTGACTGTAAAATTTTCCAAGTCATACCATTTTTCCTTTCTGAATACTGGCATAATGATTGCCCCTTTTTAATTTTTTTAATTTCCATGATAACTAAATATTTATAATTTAAATGAACAGGCATGGACCACCTCAGAAAACTCTGTAAGGTTCTAGTAAGACATTTATTTAAGTTTCATAAACTGTTGCCAGATATCGCTAATTTCTTCTGAAATTAACATTCAACATGCTTTTAGTCATTAATAGGATATAAAGTTCATGAGCAGTTTCTCATAATCAAGCCAAGTGATTTTCGGAAAACACCAAACAAACCACAAACACAAAACCCCACAAATATTTATTCATTATTCTGGTTTTTTCTGCATCACTGTTATAAGCCTCATCATCTTAGCAGTGATCCTGTAACAGCACAGAATTAAGCTCTTAAAAATAGAGATTAAAGCAAGTTTATTGCAATTATTCCTGTGCACAGAGTTCAGAACTTAAAGAATTTGGGAACCTTCAGGACACAGGAAATGCATCAGTTTTGTCCAGCACTTCAGGGCTTGCAGGATTCCCCTCAGGGTACAAAACCTGGGGTGAAGTTGGCCGTAGGGAAGGTTTTGTACACATTTTATCATTTGGCTGCTTTTCACTGTGTAAAGGACCTGTCTTTGCCTGTAACAAGTGCCATTACAAAAAAACAGTCAATTAGCCAATATAGCCCAGTTTGTCACTGCCTGGGTTCAGTGACTATAGATTTATAAACTGCTGAATGCACAGTACACCTCATAGATAGAACAAAACTATCTGGACTCTACAGCTTCCACGTGCTAAAATAATGAAGCTGGTTTTGCAGTACCTTACACTTTATAGAATCATCTCTTTATCTGTGAGGAAAGTCACCAAATCAAAAATGGGATATTTTCCCTTATTTATACAGGTGCACATACAACCAGGAGGGCAGAGGCAGGCTGTACTGTGAAACGATTTTTTAAACACTTTGCAGGTTTAAGCATGTGTGTGTGTTACAGTGGAGCATAAGGGAAGATAAATCCACCTAAATTATAATTCCTTCAGTCACTTATTAAACATTGCCATAGAAACGAATTCGCAAACTATTTTCCATGTGGCTCTAAAAGTACCAAAATTCATCTTAAAATGTTCTACTGTCGGTATACAAAGGGCCATTTGCTTCCCAGCTCAAATATCCAAAATACTGTAAATGGAGTCTGACCTAAATAAATCCTACTCCAGATTTGAAGATCATCAGATCCATTACACAAAGCCATTCAGGCACAGATAGAGTGGTGGTTGCAAATGTTCAGATAAATTAGCATAAAGGCACATGTATCTCTAATAGGTTAATAAGTACAACCAGTGGGAAGTGAAAATGGTTGTTTGCGTGTTGACTACTGTGAGAGTTCATCATTTATGGGGGGGAACGCCTGCAGAAACGTGTGATAGTGATTTTTTTTCCCCCCCACTAAACGCCATTATTTTAATAATTATCGAAAGATTAGGAGGTAGCCAAACGGCGTAGATGGAATTTTCTTGAAATGGCTTGGATCTGCTTTGCAAGTGATATTTTTGCGAGGCTAACACCCCCTGTTTTGTAGGTCACACGGATATCTACAGACTGTGCGGATACTGAAGGCGCTTGTCCTTCAGCCTTCTGCCTCACCACATGATTGAGCATCCATATACCTTACAACCATACACCCTGTCGAGTGTTATTCTCTTACATATCACAATTTACCTCGCTTCCTCCACTCAAACATGCAACCAAGCTGAGCAACAAGCTGCTTCAGCTGCCATGTCATTTCAGTTTTTACACATCTTCTCTTTTTATGTGTGCTCTACATCTCCGTGATGTCTCATCTCCCCGTTCCACTGCCATAGGCTACGAGTCAGGAACAAAGCTCAGGCTCAATGTCAAACAGAGTGAAAATGGGAAAATATCATAGAAGAGAAAATTAATGGGCACAAACACAGCTCTGAAACTTCCATCCTTGTGGGCTTTGCAACTTTCCATCATTTCTTGGCAAAATATGAAGGAGAAGGGAGTAATAGTATTTCTACAGAAAATGCCTCTAAAAGATATTCAGCTAAGGAAGACACAAGCCCAAAATTTCAAAGTGGAAGTGTTAGGCTTGCATATTAAAAGGTAAATAATCTTGTAAATGTGCAATCATCTCTCTTAATTTGAAGAATTAATTTTTTTCCACTCTCCACCATTTTCCTGCTGTCCCTCTTTCCTTGCCTGACCACCGTGGTTTACCGAGGTTCATGTTTCCAAAAATGCCTCAGCAATAAATAGTCCCAAGTCTGACACACAGGAACAGACCCTGAGGCTGGAACCATGGCTCCTCTGCATGAACTGAGGTCTTTCTCTCATTTCAAACAGGGAAATTTCAAGGTGAAACACACAAAATATCTCTTGTCAACAGGTTCACTAGTTATGTCTTTAAAAAAAAAATGCTGCCTTTCAACTTTTCTCACAGATTTTTTTTTTTTTTTTCCTGTAACCCAAAAACCCAAACCCAAAAAATTGGGTTTCAGGGAAATTATGATGTTTGCAACCCACATCATAAAAAATCAAAATTAACCACACAACCCCCAAACCCCAGGACTTTAAAAATGGTTGACCCTACCCACATGGACATGGCTGGCAAATTCCACTGTATGGAATCAAGGTCTGGGATATCATTAGACATTTGGTGACTGTGAAATCCAATTCATGGCCTAAGACTTTTTAAAAAATTGAGATTGTATTTTTCTGCAAAAAAATTAGAAGTTCCAAGGCACAATAATGCAAAGGAAAAAATAGGATGCTTCAGTTTTATTCTTAAATTGTAGAATTATCTTGCTCTAGAAAATATTATATTGTTTAGAAACCTGTATCTCTCATCCCCAAATGAGCTATTCTTTTAAAAAATAGCACTCCTCTTTTTGTCAGTCACCAAAATCAAACACAAGCATAAATGCTACTATGTCAAATATTAACATTGATATTTATTTAGATCCAGGTACTTGATTTATCAGCTAAATTATTTATTCAAAAGGTAACACCATACTTCATGTAACCCCATTCATACTGTGTGCAAACCCTACCTGAATATATTATGTGCAAGCCTCATAAACCTTTTCACTTTTCAATTTCAGTCCTTCATCTTTTCACTGTTTGAAACATATAATTTATTTTTTGTACTAACATGCTATAACTGAGCTCCCTGCAAACTGTATACATACTTCTTAATATCTTTCAGATGATCGAATCAGAGTAAAAAAATAAAATGTCCTTTTTTTGGGTGGGGGGTGAATTCATTCATGATGCATTTTCAGTCTGTTTATTAAGTAATCATATCTGGGTACAAGTGTCAACACAATTTACGTTTTGAATAATGTGAAGCAGATAACCTCAATTAACAAGTAATTAGAGTCATTTTCCTATTAAGCAGTTTCCCTAATTGTTTTTGAAACCTGGAACTAAAATTGTAATAAATAATAAGCGGCCAAAACATGTCCCTGCATTAGTTTAATCCAGGCTCTTCCAGTGGAGCCTGGGAAAAAAAGCAGCAGAAACAAGGGCTGACTCCTCATGAGATACTGAGAGCAGAGGGAAATATTTTGTAGCTGTAGACTCTTCATACTACACTCTTCTGTTGGTTTTTTTTATTGATATTATTCCCTTTCCTTTCTCTTTGTCTTTTCACCCCCATGATTTCATATATGAACTTTTAACGTATGGGATATTTGACTTAATCATTACTGTGGATTGACTAGAGCTCATCAGGGAAAAGCCATTCCCCAGTGAACACAGAGGGTGTGATCTCAGCTGAACTACATTTTACAGTAATACAAATTAATTTGATCCCTTACACTCTACCTTGTCAGCACACCATGCTTCTCTTTATGTAAAATAATAAATATCAACCTGTTTTTCAACACAAATAGAACAATTTGTGTGTTTGCTGCTGGTCATAAAAAAATAGTCCTTCACTTGAATATCAGTCTTTAAATAGATACCTCATGTCATATCTCAAGTACAATAAATGAGCTTAAAGACTATAAAAATTTCACATGTATTTCTCTGCTCACACTGCATGGTCTCATGGAAAACACCTAGGCTGAACTCTGCCTGCCACATCCAAAAACGGGGGAAAATAACTTTCTAGCTGAAAACAAGAAAAGATCCAGCAGCTGCTCCTCACCCTAAGCCAGAACAAATAAGTGAACTAAAAACTAACAGAAAAGCTACACAAAAAATCCTAGGGGGAAAAAACAAAACAAAAACAAAAACAAAAACAAAAACAAAACAAAACAAAACAAAACAAAACAAAAAAATGGTAGTAACATT
>VYXD01014742.1:1989906-2018285 GCA_013397195.1 Hylia prasina
GGAAATTGAGGTTTTTGAACCTTTTTTCTACCCTTCTGTCACACTGAGTAAAAGTCAAAATCAGCAATTCTGACTCATATAATATCTCGTCTGAACTTCGGTTTGGCTTAACAAGGAAGCCAAACCAGTTACATTCACCATTCCTTTAACAGAGCTGAAATGATTTTATCCTCACTTTCAAGAAGAAATAGGTGTTGGTTATTTCCTTTTTCTATGATCTCATTATGATGCTGCCTGTCAAGCTACGCAGCTGAAATGGTACAGTGAAACTGTGGGGAGGAGAAATAAATGGGGAGTTGAACAATAAAATTAACTTCTTCCTTTTCAGCCAGGATTATTTCAGCTGAAGTGCTATGATGTAAATATACAATAAAGAATACCTTCTCACAGGGCATATTTAAGAAAATAGAAATGAAAAAAAATATTATTCACAAAAGCAAAAGGCTTGTTTTGAGCCCAAAAACATGCCTGCACACAAAATGTTGGTCCTGTGAAAGGGTTGGGAGGCAAACCTGAGAAAAATCACTTATTGACGGTAAGCTGAGGCCTCAAATAGGCTCATGCATTAATATTCTACTTTTAGCCTTTAAGCGTTGGACCCTTATGGTGTGGAGAACATCCATGAGCACGTAGGGGCACATCTGTGCAGGCTGAGGGCCTCAGCCCCAGAGCCAGAGCAGCTCCAGGTAGGGAGCAGGGGACACAGGCACTGAAATGGGTGAAAAACTGGAGACAGGGGCCACTCTGTGAAGGACAAAGTCTCAGCAGAGAGCAGATCTACATTTTTAAAGCACAAACCCAGTCTGAATACAGGAAGGGGACATATGACACGCTTCATTTCTCATTTTCCTGCCCTGGAAAAGAGAATTACTAACGTTACTAAACAGATTTGTTTTCTTTTAGCAATGTTCATGTTCTAGAAGTGAAACTGGACTGTGTTTGTGGTCCCACTGCTCTCACACCTACCCTGAAATACTTGGAGCAAACAAGGTGTAAGCTTGCATTTATTAACAATTCCCACCCTTGCCATGGGAAGCTCATATATTTTTCTCTAACTGTCCCAGTGCTATTACATGATTTGTGTACACCTTGAAGGGAACAGAGCATTTTTCCTTTATAGAGACAAATGTGGCTGCATCTATAACAGACCAGTGTATGATGATGAAATTTGCAGAGAATAAAGCCTGGGCAGTCACTATTAGATCACAGGAAAGAGAATATTTTTCAAAACTGCATGAGGAGGAGGTTTTCTGCTTTTAGAAATATTTTGTCAAGATTTACTTTTTCCTCCAAGAAAACAAAGTAAACTGGGGGAAGAAGAAAAAAGAGCTATCCTCAAAAACTTTCCCTAAATAAACTACACTATAAAAGAAGCTCTGATGATCTCACAGAGATTGAAATAATCCCTTTTTGAGCTAAAACTACCCACAGCAATGAAACTGAAAATACTCTAAAAGAGGGCTGGAGACTGTCTTGCAATTAACATTAAACAGATAACATATTTACGAGGAAGTCAAAATATTTTGGAAGCCGATAATCCTGTAAGCCTTAACGTGGTATAAAAACAACAAATAAATGCAAAGTGTTACTGTTACACATGCCTGCCTGATCAATGGTTTTCACATATTGATCTATAAATGGAGTTGACAGTCTGTGTTGGCTGCGCATTTTCCAAGCAGCTCTATTTTTGTACAAAACCAATACGGGCAATTACCTTTGTTTGAGATGCCAAGTCTTATCAATTCAATGTGATTTAGTGTCATTTTAATTAAATATCAGGATCTACTTCAGGACAATCTATACAAACAAAGCCTCAAACTTGACTATAAGCTTGATTTGAAGTAAACATGTACAAGCCCTGCAATTTCAAAATATGGCTCAAAAACTCTGCTAAACAGAAGGTTTATATTTTTAGCAAATTTATTTCTGTCTTTTTGGCTAGCCATAACTTTGGCAAGTGTTCTATGATCACAGGAGTAAGAAACAAAAGAAGATTGCTTCCCATTTCTCTGATAAAGTATTAGGGAGATAAATAAACCTACCAGTTTGTTTAACCTAATCAGAGAAAGCTCTGATACATTAACAATTTGGAATGTCTAAATAGGTTCTAATTCTTAATATAGACACCAATAAAAAATACATTTCATTGTTTGGAGTTGCTCTGAATGAAGCAAAATGCACTTCCCTGGGGTTTAACAGATGAAAATAGCAAATATTCATTTACATTGCTAGTTCAGGCGCTACCATTAAGCACAGAAAGAGCCCTCACTTGCCAGTCTGTGTCCAGCTTCATGATTTGTGCTCTTTAGACTCTACATTAATATCCATTTCAACCTTTGCACAAAGCTCAGGCGTTTCCATTGAAATAAATGACACAAACCCCCAATAAAATCTTGCGTGTTTAGCTCCTGCCCTCCCACATTTGCATCTGCACCACTGTAAAGTGCACACGTGCATATGGCCCTGCTGATGTATGATGCACGTCCTTCCCTGTCTCACCATGGAAAATAATCTGTTCACCATCAAAAGTATAGCCCCAGGTGTGTTTGCTAGCACCACAGCACATGCTTCAGAATACAGCAAATCCCTCAGAGAAAATTAGGTGTTTTTCTCCTCCATAAATCACCACTCATCTTTCTACCTTTGTGCCTGGTTGAAGCCCTTTATTGTCCAGAGTGGGCATTTCCTCTTTCCAAACAAGTTTTAGAAATCTATATTTCTATTGATTCTTCAAAGTGTGCCAAAGGCTGATTGCCTTAATCCACTAAAGTCAGTAGGTTTTGCATAAGTTGAGCAAAAAGGATTTGACCCATTTATTAATAGAACAGAGTATATGGCACACACCAAACATGGACAGCAAAAATGTAGTATGGAATCCTTTATTCAGCTGCTTCTAGTTTTTCAAAAGAAAAATCTCTCCAATAACAGGACAAAAACACTCAGTCAATGTAAAATAGAAAATAAACATAATCAATGGATGCCTCATGGATTATATCCATCATCTAAACAGAGGCAGACTGTGAAAACAGAAAATTTCCAAGTAGGAAGATGAGGATAAATCCTTTTTCTCTTCAAGCACAAAATAATTAGCTTTGATTAATATGCTAGTAATATGTGTCTTTTAGCAGGGATCTGTGTTCCTTTAAATGCAAAATTGAAGACTGTAGAAAAGTGCAATGGGAGGAGTGTCTTGATTTTTAAAACAACATTATTCAATTTATATATATACATACAGAGGTATCTGTGTGTATCAGTTGGACCCTTCTTTTTCAGGACACTTGGAAGGACAGAAGATACTCCCCTGCATTACTTTCCCCCAAATCCTTCAAAAGTCTCATGCCCACACATGTCAGCACAGGGCTGATACACACAATTGGTATTTCACTGCTCCTTGAGCTCCCTGCATTTAAAGCCCACAGTTGAAAGCATTTGGATGCTTTGGAATTTTGCTTTTACTTTGGGCGTCAGCAAACAACTTTAAGAGGCTTATTTAAGTAAATACGCCCAAACACTTTCAGCCTGTCAATATCTAGTCAGAAAATTCTGCATGGCAAAAAGAGATGAAAAGAATTGAAACAGAAAGGAAATTAGTAGCATGGCAAGCTTTCAATCTATTATGTCGGAGCCAAGTTTGCTTGGTAAAATGACATATACTCGGTAAAATTCCGCTTTTATGTAATTAGCTACTAAACAAATGCAACACAAAGCAACTTTCCAGCTCCCAGCCAATGAACACATATTGCACCTGGTGTGGTTGTTGGGATACGGCAGTGACTGTTTATGTCTAATTTAACTTTTTAGAGCCCTTGCTCTGTAACAGTCCAGCATACTATCCCCCAAACTAAAGTTATGTAACAAGGTAATATCAACAATGAGAAACTGCATGATAAAATCCTGCCCAAAAGTGAAAAATGCTAATTTTGTCTCATTTAGCAGCTGGATACAGAAATGCTCATTAGTTTTAAGAGGGTTAATCCTTTTAACTTTTGCATATTGATATGCCAATTATGCCTAATTGTACAAGAGGCATCAGTCAAGGTAATAGTGCATAAACACATGAAAGTTATTAAGTACATCCCAACATGTAATAAAGTAGGTGTTAATTGGTAGCTGAGTTCTGCAGGCTATTGAGGTGGATAATTCATTGAGAGATGGATCACTTGTAATTTCTCTACATAATTCCTTTTGCAGTCTCATGCTGTGATGTTTTCATGCTTGTCAAAAACAACTGCAGCCTAGTGCCTTTTGTTAAACACAGCCAATAAAATGTTAGGCACCATTAAATATACTTAACTTTTAAACTTTTTCAAAGGTACAGTTCGTCCTGGTATTACGTTAGAGTATTCCCAGTAAATTATTATAAGCAGCGTTCCAAGTTTTTGGTGGAGGAACACTGCAAGTCAGATAAAAGAAGGAAACATATGCAGTGTGTCCGGGGCAAAGAATATAATTTAAATAAATGGCAAATGAGTATCTTATCAGCTGCTAAGATCTAAACAGATTTTTCACTCTAGAAACACAAGGTGAAATGAGTTAAGTTACACCAGAGAAATTAGAATAACATATTTCTAAGACTAAATTTTGAGGTTTAATTTTGAGTAAAAAAAGAAAGGGAATACTGAAGGTCTTGTGGCTTTCCTCCATTTAATAACTTTGTCAAAAAGCTGAATATTTCATAGGAATCCATTACATCAACAGCAAAAAATAATGGTTGGCATGGTTGTAAGAAGTGGCTGAGACCTGGGACTCTGTCCCCAGCTAACAGAGTCTTCTCCCTCATTTGCATTCTCTGAGAACAAAATGGATCTGGAGTCCAAAAAGTGGCTAACATTGCATAAATAATTTTGTAACATCATATGGCCTCAGCTGCAAGTTGCCACCATTATGGAAGAAAATTAACCAGGGGAGACTCATACCAATCAGTTTGTTTAGCAGCTCACAAGGAGTACAGGGGCAGGGATGCAACTGGCAACAGAGTTCATCACTAACTATTTAATTTACAAAAAAAATGCTAATGGATAAAAAATGACTCAACTCCTTTGACTCTGTTAACTACTGAAATAATAGCATAAGTTCAGTGTCTGATTTTTGTACAATTCAGTCTTACAGCAAGACTTATTTTTGTTACAAAGTTGTTCTTTATTTGCAGTTTGACATTTCCATCTTTTTTTTCTTCTGCCTTCTTCTGAAGTTTTTCTTTTGAGAAAATGTGACGTGTGTCTGAAACTGGAAGTGCTATTCTCTGCTTACTTAAGCCTTACTTAAGTGCTGTTACAACTGAGAGTTGAAATGCTGAGTAGGTGTTATGATCACGGCCACCAAAGCCAAATTGTGTATTTCATGAAGGAAAATTGTTATTCCAATGCCTAGATATACTCCTAAAAAAGTATTAGTGACTTTAAATCCCTCTTTTCGAAGGATGATAATGGAACCACTGTCTTAACGTGCAAAAAATAATTCCGCAGATTTTAAAAAATATTGGAAGACTCAGAAAATATTAGGAGTGTTTTACTTACAGGCTCGGCGACTTTCACATTCTCAGAGAGAATCATAGATTTGCTTTGGCTCAGCCTGTCGTGGTGACTGTTGGAATTTTTGATCCTCATTTGAACAGCCCCTGTGCTATGGTGGGAAGGATTAGGCTTTTCAGAGGCTGTATCAGAAGTTGAAGACCTTTCCATGGTTGCTGGGTTGACCTGAAGAATGCAAAATAAAAGCATTAATCTAGGGATTCTTCATACAAAAACGTATCAATGCCAGGCCTGTGTCACTGCAGTCAGGAGAAGAAGCTGAGTGATCTTTCTGGCAAGATCTTGATCATCTTTGAGCACCAAGATAACTATCAGCTCTGTCAGCCTGTAGTTTTATTATTGTCCTTATCACTCTCCCATCCAAACTGCCTTGGAAGAGTTAGTTTATGTAAAAGATTATCCTTATCTCAAAAGCCATTCTCCTCCATGGTGTAATCTCCCTGCAAGCCTCTGCCACGTCCAGCTGGCAGCCACTCCACTTTGTCTTTGGCCCTGCTCACAGGACACATTTTAAATCTTGCAAAGGGAAAGGACATGCTGTGAAGCCAATTAACATATCTTACCTCCACAGTCCCACACGGGCGAGCTGTAAGTGCATCTCAGGGCCACACTGCAACCCTGCTGGTGTCCTAGAGCCAAACCTGGAGCTGATAAAATAGCCCTTAATTTTCACAGTTCTACCAGCAGCACAGATGAGATTTTTGTTTCTCTGTCCGTTTTTAAAATTTGAAATTGAGAAATGGCTGAGCTCTCAAGCCCTTGGATGGGGGGGTGGACCCAGAGTGACCTCAGTGCTGCTGTCCAACCTCCCATTTTGGTGCTAGAACAACTCAACAAACTCTCTTCTAGCTATTCGAAGCCCACAAACATTTTTTGTAGGCAAAAGTTGCTTTATATTTCCTGTGGAAAACATCAAGAGAGTGATGTACAACACTTGCTCTGTTTTCCTCCCCCCTTGCTCACCCTCGTACTACTACATGCAGCTCGTGGGTGCAGCAATCTACTGAGAGTCACAAGAAAACTGGCTCCTTATATTGCTGTGTAACCACATGAGAAAATGTGTAAGGACGAGATACTACACAAGCTGAAATAGCTGGTTTCTCAACTATGGAGCCAGGGAAATGGAACTCCATTTAAGGGCAGCTATAGTATAAACTGTTGAAAACCAGCGTTTTCCAAATGGGTTGGAGAGCATGGCTATTTCTAGCAACATCCCCACAAATTCTGAAGGCTCTGGAAGATTAAATTCCTTGATTTCAAGAAAGCCCATTACTATTAAGACATCAGAGCAGAGAACACACCATTCTAGTGTGAAGGTGGGAGAGGGAGATGGGGAGCTCTGGTGCACATCCCTGGGCAGGACCACAGCCTGTGCAGCTGGGATGACACAGCTCCCACAGCTTCAGCCTCTCTTGGCACTGATAAAACCATTCCTCACAGGAAATTGCCCTAGATGTAGAGGATGATAGCAACATGGCATGCAGTCACAATGGCTGAGGGTGGAAGAGACCTTGGTAGGTCATCTGGTCCAACCTGCTCAAGCACGACCACTTAGAATTGGGTGCCCCAGACCATGACCAGAAGGCTTTTCATAGAACCACAGACTATTTTAGGGATTGGAAGGGACCTTAAAGATCACATATTTCCAACCCCCCTGGCATGGGCTGGGATCTTCAGGAGAATTTGTATGCATTCATGACAGCATTTTCGACAAGAGAAAGAAGGAAGTGCTTTAATATTAGCCCTTTACTCACTCAACATGATGTGCCATGATAGGAACATTGAATTTAATCCAAAAAAATCCCAACCAGAAACAAAGCTTGTTCCCATTGGCTGTTTCCTGCATTGACTCTGTTACTCAAGGATCCCTAAAGAAGTTGAATCTCAGGTTATAGAAATTAGATTAAAGCTGTTTTGTGTTACTTAGGAGCATGCCCACCTATGACTGACACAGAGCTGGTGTGCTGTACTTGAGAAAACTCCCTCCATGGATCTTTGGTGGGCAGCACTGTGTGTTCTCCCTCCCCAAGCCACTTCTCACCACCCTTCAGAGCAGTCAGCACCCAAATCCATGTCACAGGGACACTTTGTCATTTTGGCAGTAAGGACTGCAGCAGCTCCAAGCAGGAATTTTTTTTTTTTTTTTTCTCCTCCTAAACTTGGAGAGTCAAATCATTTTGTATTTCATGTTGGTATCAAATCAAAATTGCTTCTCAACAGATTTTCAGTAGGCTCCAGGCTGGAGAGCGGATCAGACTCGAGAGACGAGAGCAACACTGGCTCTGTCACAGATCCAATGTTTGGCTGGAGCACATCGCTCAGATTTTCTTCTGAAATCTCCCACCTATAAAACTCTGACATATCCCTTCTTGGGAGCATTTTGGGTTTTAATTAGGTAGTCTCTGTCTGGCATTGTCAGGACACGACATGACTTAAAAGTTTAATAGTGTGACGAAGTCGTGCCCTGGATCACAAGTGGGAGCACAATCAGTAAATGGCAAGGCTGCAAAGACTTCTGAAACTTTTAATTCTAATCTCATTGAATTTTGGTTAATTTTCCTGAAAAGTTGAACTAATTTGCATACATCAGGGTATTACAAAGAGGCTTTCCAAGATGCTAAAATTACAGGAACTACTATAAAAACAAACAACAAAAAAGCCCAACATGGAACATTTCCACCATCAGATTTGTCTTAGCGTAAAACACAGTGAGATCTTGCAGAATATGAAGGAGGTCTGGCATAACATGGAAGCAAGGTACAAAAGTTGTGCCCTTAGGATTTTCAGGTAGGAATGCTCTGCTGTCCAAGCTCCATTCAGACTCCTGACAGCGTCACCAGCCCTACGTGCCAGTAGATGGCACCCTGAATATGAGCTCCGCAAACGCAACAGCATGACATTTGCATTTGCAAGGAGGATTTGGTAATCCTCACACTCTGCCCTGCCTCTGTTGTTTGTTTGTTTCCTTTTTTTTNGGAACACATACAAAATTCGTCACGGAAATATTTGTTTTGGGGCACCATGGAACAGAAGGGACAGGTTGGAAAAAGGTGAGGTCAGGAGCAAGAAAAATCCTTGACATGCGGATGGATGGATGAGGCAGGAAAAGAAAACTGATTCATAGAGTGGGGAGAAGAAGTCACAGTAGGTATGAGGAAGGAGAAATTTAACTTCTGAGGAGCGGGTGAGTCACTTACTTATGGGGCAAAAAACTGAAGCTGAAGGGACAAAATCACCTTTTTGGCTGTGGCAGCAAAGCAAATCCAGTCCTACTCAACCAGTCACCGTCAGAGATACTTCAGGAGTCCAAAAGCCTTCTTTGAAGGCAAAAGTGGTTCATCCTTTAATAAAATTTGCAGCTTCAGGGGGTCAACCCTTGCCATGACTTTTCCCACAAATGGGTCCATGTGTTTGGAATGCTCCAGGAGCATGTGAGTCTGCTCCAGTAACTCTGTGGTGAAGCAGAATGAGTTAAGCCAGAGCTTGGGCACCAACTACAGGGGAGAGATGGCTGATAAGCTCTCAAGTGGCATTTGACAGTTCCCAATTTCTAAATGTACAGTTGACTTTCAAACACATGGTGTAGAAATAATGAGTGTTGTAGAGGTGAAAACCAGTTGTAACCTGTACTTTTCTCCAAAAAAGGAAAAAAAAAAAGCCTAATTAATTTAACTTTTCAAATTTTTTATTCAAAATTATGACTTTAAAAAAATATATTTTTCAGTATTTTTAAATAAGTTTTTAAGTTCTCACACATTTTCTCCTTGTGACTTGCACCACTGTCAAGTCAGAAGCAAAATGAACATGAAAGTTCTCAACACAGCAGAGTGCAAACACTGCAAAACTGAAGTGCATCTTGCTGCATTGACTAATTTAAGTATTTTGCTCAAGAACACACAGTACTTGAAGAGCATCCACAAAACCTAATGCAACAATTTCACAGAAGGATAAAAATCAGCACTGGGTTCACCATCACACCAGACCTGTGAGCCTGCAAAACCATGAAAATGGAAGCGGAAGCTGCAGTGAACAACTGCAAAAACCAACAGAACGCCAGACATGTGGTGAGTTGGAGCCCTCCTGTTAAGGAGAACCTGTGCCTGTGAAAGTGTTTATCACCAGAATCAACACACCTATGTCAATATTGCTGCTGTTAGGTTCTGCCCTTGGCCAGTGCCACACTGATATCTCTGCCGAGGCACAGCTCGGCTTAAACACACACAATGATGGAAAATAAAGGTGCACAAATGAAAATAAACTACATGTAAAGAGAGAGGATCACCAGAGAATTGCTCCATAGTTTGTTGTTTTTAAATTATTCCTATCTGCACTTTGATGTGTCTATTTTATTTCAGCCATCCCCACCGCACTGCTCTCAGAGCTGATACATCACACCCCAGTGCCCAGGGCAGGGACACAAACAGGAAAGGCTGCTGAGGGATGCAGTGTCCTGGGCTGATGCTCAGGAGTGTCCTGAAGCCAGTTTGTCTGAGTACTGGAAAACAGAGAAATCCATTGGACTGAAAATACAAAGCAGATATAACCTTCCCATGCCTTTTCATTTGAAATATATATATATATCTATATATATATATATATATATAGATATATCAGGTACTTAGGAAGCAAGATTAATTTCAGCCATCATTCCCACCTTTAATCAAAGCAGGAGATCATGCATGACACACAACATCAGCAGTGCCTGGTTCTTTACCCCACTTCTGTCTGTTTATGTCAGATAGACAATAAACCAGAATTTAGTGCTGGTCTCAGCCTGCTGTAAAATGTTAAATGTCCTAAACTCAGCAGCTCAGTTTCCCTCATCACCCAAAACTGCAGTCTCATATCTAAGTTGATGCACCCTAAGTCCTACAAAAGACATGTTCATCAGCATTAATTATCACACCCTCTTTTAATTTTTTAACCTGTTGCAGCCATATTAGACTTCTGGTGTTGTCTCAGAACAGACAACACACAGAACAAGGACCATGGAGGTTCTCTAAAAGCTGGCTTTGTAATTACTCTTTTCTAGTCCAGTTCTTGTAGACTTTCTGCAAATAAAAGCAGAAATGGTCCACTCCAATTTATATGTACAGTTACCCATCTCTCTGCTGTGGTCAAAGAGAAGAACAAATAATGTTTTGTGCTTTGTTTGGAGCCATATCTCACTGTCCAGAATTTCTCTGTTACCATGTGTGGCATAAGCTGCCCAAATCATTATTCACAGTCTTTTTATGCTCTGAGGTATATCATTCAGTCTCTATGAAGGATGCACCTAAAGGCAAATTTCTCAACACAGCTTGAACCAAATCACAGAATCAGAGAATAATTGAGCTTGGAAAGTACCTCTAACATCATCTGTTGACAGGTCCACCACTAAACCGTGTTCCCAAGCATCACATCTACATGTTTTTGAGCACTTCTGGGGACTGTGACTCCACCACTTTCCTAGGCAGCCTGTTCCAATGCTTGATCACCCTTTCAGTGAAGAAATTTTCCTTAAAATCCAATATAAAACTCATCTGACACAACTTGAAGTCATTCCCTCTTGCCTATCACTTAGCAGACCTTCTAGGTAGTGACTCAATACAAGAGTAAAGCATTAAACAAGTCTTTAGGCTGAAAAACCTATTATCTGTGAGATTTAAACCTGATGCTTGATATTATGACAGTTTCAACCACTTTGATTTATTCTCTTACATTAAGAGAGGGCTGTATTTTACAACAACACTTGGTTAGCAACTACATAATTCTCACAACAGAAATCTCATGTACCAGCCTAATATCTGGTAGGAACAAAATGTGTTTTCACATAACGTACTTTCTTTCTGGCTTGTGCAATACAGAAAAAGTGGTTCCAGGCAGGTCTTAAAGGCCTGATTCTGATTTTGAGTTCCCAGTGAACCAACTGAGGCTGATATAATTACAGCTGAGCAATAGCAACATCGAGGAGGAGAGACAAAGAACTCATTGCATTATGGAACCAGCCAAGGAAATGCACTTGGCAACAAGAGGGAAGGGCACAGACTTGCCCCATTGTACAGAAGCAATGATTTTGGTTAGTTTTGGGTCTAAGAACACACTGAAAGGTGGTTTTTTTGGATGACTCAGTTCCTAAGAATTAAATCATTGGAGTGTGGTACTTAATTTCCCATTCCTGAGGGTTTTCCACACGTATTAGGGACGTGTCATTCTCTATTTACAGCAGGTCACAAACCCACATGAGTGCAGTCTGCACCCCACCTTATAGACTGCTACAATTGGTGCTTCAGGGATTTCCTGTCCATTGACACATGGGCTAAAACTACAAGTGGCTTATTAATATGAAGTTTGACTGAAGCCTTTTTCTGTTTTTTCAACAAATAACAGCACACTACAAAAAAAACCTCAAAAAACCTTAAAAGGATAAAATAAAATAAAATAACAAAAGGCTTATATCAAATCCTGCTTTCTAGCAAGTGGCAGCAAAATATCTTATCCAAATATATTCAATGGAAAAATTATTAATCTTTATAATTTTTTGCTTGATTTGTCTCCAGGATTGGATGAGGAGAAATATGAAGAGAGAAAATTTATGTCCCTCTTCTGGACTGGCAATGGTTATCAATGAGGATTTAAAAGGGGCTTAAAGTCCTCCTTTGTGTTATTTTGGAATTTCATAGAAGATGACAACTCTAGAGTCTGTTCCCTTCTATGCATAGATAAACCCTCAAAAAGAACAGCAGAGATGACAAAGGAAAACAGGGAAAATCTGCTTGGTCTCTATAGGGCAAAGACCTGTTCCTTCTGGAATTGCTTTCCTATCTAGTTGGAAATGTTCTGAGAATTAGAAAGAGAGGAGAATGGGACGCTTACTATTCCAAAGTTTTGTGGATACAGTGCCAAACTCTCCACATCCATCTTTTATGACTCCAGATCTAACAACTCTAGTCCTGTAATGCTCCATGACCTGCTATCTGCAGGTCTTCCCTGCACAAATAAAACTTCCTTGGAAATATCACTGGGATATTATTGAAAACAACAAAACCACATGTAATAGGGTAAAAGAAGGTCATCAGGTGACTTCACATGCTCGTGCCTCCTCTTGCATCACTGAGTTCCCTAATTATGTTACATGGGAAGGTCTCAGAAAAGGCAGCAGTTGTTTCAAAAGTTCTTCTGTCCCAATATATCATATGGGATAGCATAATGGAGTCTATTTTCACCATTCCCATGTCAATTCGATGTCTCAGCTTCCAGTGGAACTCAAAGCTAAAAGTATCCTGCATCCTTTGTGTACAGTTTGGCCTGCATATGTTCTGGGAACAGTTGTCCATAGCAGAAATTCAGTTGAATATGTAAAAGAACATGCCTGGGGGGGAAAAAAAAAAATGCTACTTCTAGGTCTTCCTGCTGGCAGCACCTTTCATTTCTTTCTGGATTGCTTCTGATCCACAACACCTGCCTCTATTTTCTGTGCTGTGCAAGCCAGGCTACAATCCTTCTGATGGAGAATATTGGTTATTACAGACACAGTATTAAAAAAACCCCCTGTGAATATCATCCTATACACAGCACTTCTAATGCTTCCTATGACCCTGAACAGCAGGACTAGGATGGCCTGGACATCAGACCAATGGCATTAAGTAATTTACAACAGCATAAAAATTAGCAAAAATTTTTAATTCATGCATTTAATTGGCTTAACACTAAATATGACCTAATAATTGCTCGAGGAGAATGTTTGGTTATTCCTGACCTGTCCTACTCATAAGGAGAAGAAAGTTTCCTTCTACCTCCCTCCTTTTTCCTAAAGGTTTATTTACTGCAGGTAAGTACAGAGTACAGCCATGGCTTTCCAAACATCTCAAGACTAACCAGTCTAAGTTCATTTCACACCTGCACCTGATGCTTGTTTCATGGTAACTTTTTAGTTTAAAACTGTCAATTTTGGAATTTGGAAAAAAAAAATCAATGTTTTCTCTAGGAAGATCACATAAGAATCACAAATTTTCCCCGGTGCTTGAAAGAAATCTGTTCCTATAGCCTAAATGTTCAGAAAAGTGTTGTTACTTTTAATGTTGCCAGAGATCTGAAGTGATGAGATACTATGGGAAAGGTTATTCTTGCAGTATTTACAGATACAAGCAGAAGCAGAAGTGACAGAAATTTCAAAGTAAGGCTGCTTGAAATACTTCCAGCTCAATTCTGCAGAACTTCTCCTCACAGAGACTCAGATATTCATCCAAGCTTTCCATGCTTACCTGAACTAGACATGTGGTGATGGTAATTTTGGAACAGCCCAAACTCTCTGGAGAAGTAGAAGAGTTTGTACCACAAGACAAACTGATGTATTAGAAAATATTTTTTAAACACCTGAAAGCTTGCTGCAAATAGCCAAAGAAACAAACCTCCTGTAAGCTCTAAATTTCAGAGTTTTGCCACCAGAAATTTTGGGCTTAATTTCCCAGGGACAGGACAGGACAGGACTGTCACATTGCCTGCTTGGGTAGGGTGTGACAGCCCCACTGGATGATTTATTGGGGGGAAACATTTCACATTCATCACTGAGTAAAACCACAGGCAAGTTTTATCTCACTCTACCTCTAAATCAGTTGGGCACTGGTGAACACGTGGAGCAGTTGTAAGTCATGCCTCACTTTGCCCTCCAGTCCTCAGTTCCTGCAGCAGAAAAAAAATGCCTTCTTGCTTTCTGTCAAGCCTTTGGTGAAGCAGCGCCAGTAGTTTTAACCTCTTAGAGTATCTCAGAGTTCCTCATCTCAGTAATTTGAATGCACATTTGCTATATCTTAGTCCTTTTTGCAGTTCCACACACCCATCATCCCACAGAGGACATCTGTCAAACTGAGATACTGAGATTATTGAATACTAAAGGCTTTAAATCTTCTCAGATTTAAACAATAAATTAAAGAATAAAGTGAATTTATGATAAACTTATTTCTCTTTTTATTTAAGAGTTACAATGAGACTTTTTCTTTTTTCCCCTGACCCTGCCTGCCTCAGTAGTTCTACAAAAAGGAGGCTTGTCCTTTATCAGGACAGAGAGATGCCCTCCCTCCCTCCCACTCCCCCGGATGATGTTTGACTTCCCATGCTGTGCACATGGAACAGTCCCTCCCACCCTCTCTCCATCTCCCACCATCTATATCTGCAGCAGTTTTTTGTGCTGTGATCCTGCAGCTGTTCCCTCACTTCTTCTCACTGCTCCCACTTCCCATCTGAGGGAGGAAAAAATCCTCCAGACAACTTTTAATCTGTTCCCACACTCCATCTCCACTTTCCTGTGCAGAGCTCCTGGTGCTGCGCTCCCAAGAGACGCTGCTGTGAGATGCAGCAGAGACGGCACCTACAGTTTGAACAGAAAAATTTTAAGCTGTAGCAGGAACCAGAAGAGGAAATTCTTTGTGGTTTGCTTTGAGCATGCCCCTCTTCTGCATTTCATGGGGCCCCCACCTTGTTTTCTCCAGCAGCCACTGCTGCCACAGAGCACAAGGCAGCAGGAGCACCTGCCCCACCAGGCTTGTGGCGAGGAGGAGACAAAGGCCCTTGTTCTGTGTGATAACATCTGAGATCACATGTGCAGCTGAAGGTGTCTGCTCAGAGGGAATACCAAGGGTGCTGTACTGCCAAAAAAGCTGATTTCATAGACTCATATAATGGTTTGGGTTGCAAAGGACCTTTAAGATCATCTGTTTCCAGCTCCCCTGGCACAATCGCTTTGATGACACGAGTAGTTTGAGCATAGGCCCAATGAAATTCCTTAGCCAGAGACCAGAAAACTTTATCTCACTGAGGTGGTTCAGGGTGATTCCAGGAAACCTTGTACACGTTTTCTGCAGGCCAGGAGGCCACAGCCACCTGTGTCCCACCACAGCTGTGCTACACGGAGCCAAAGCCAACACCAGGGACACAGCAGAGCCAGAGCTGCGTGCAGCACCAACACTCATAGTGAAACAGTCACTGCCATTCCTCTGCCCCCAGCACTGTTCAGGGCAAAAATACTTAACGACTGTTACGTTTTCCACTGGGCTTATGAGGCAGTGTCCTCAAATCCCTTTTTTGGATGAAATAGCTGCACTCAGCTCAAATGAACCTCTGCAGTCCTATGCACCTGAGTTGAAATGTCCTTAGACTGCATCAACATTGTTCCCTAAATACTTGAATCTTGGTTCAGGGTACAACTCTGATAAGAAATATCTTCATTTAACCTCTTCCACTGTTTTAGTCCATAAATTTTTCACTCCACATCTTAATAAATTCCCTTTTCAGCTACCCCCACCCTAAGAAAGGTTTTACAAAAGACCAAAACTTCAGAAGAAAATTAAAGCTAGAAAGGAAGTTTTCAAATTCAAATTGCAACAATTCTGAATGTCTCAGGAGTCTGCATCCTACTCAAGCAGGAGCTAGTGCTGGACCGTCCAAAGGAAATTCAAGAATGGGTTGAAGACATCACTTCTTCTAAGCTTCTGCTAAAACTTGGGGCACTCCTTGCCTTTTCCAGGGTTTAGGATTAATGAAAGAGGAGGAACTGACATGCTTTCACTTGGGCTGTTTCTGCTTTCTTTGGCACTCCAAGAGCAGATGGATTAATAGTGGATGGATTAATGCTAAATGGGTTAATCCTAAATCTAAAAAATCATCACAAGAATTTGATTACTCATCACTATACTTTGTTGGGTGGTTGTTTTTCTAATAAATTAACCAAGAATGCAATGTTCTGCTGATAATGGAAACATTAATCTCTCTGGATCAAACCTCAGCACTGCTCAGCCCGACACACAAGCGGCAGCGTGTGCCAGAGCTCTGAGAGATGGAAAGTCTGATGTGACACCATCCCAGGTGTAAAATATCAATTAATTCATAGCAAAACTATTTGCTAGAAATGCAGTTTTGAGAGAGCCCAGGGAGGCTTCTGTTGGTGTTTGCTGTGGGTGTCCACGGTGCGGCCATCGGGCCCTTCCGTGATGTGTGTGTGGTTTTGGCTCTGAGCCCCAGCTGCAGACAACAAAAGCTGAGAGCTCCTGACACCCATCAGACCCCCAGCCATGGAGGTGATGGAGCTCTCAGAGACGGAACTCCAGAACTTCATGTGCTTTCACAAAATATCTCTGTCATTTCCTTCCTCACCCTGAAAGGAAGAGAATTTGTAACATCCTGAGTAGCAAATAAACAGGTTCAGGTGCCACAGGCTGTGTCGTGTCCAAGAGCACTTTTGGTAACTGGTATCTGATTCAGCACCAAATGCAGCAGTGGTTTTGCTCAGGGTGTGGCAGAAAAAGAAATCCAAAGCAAAGAACAATCACATATTCCACGTACATCTCTTCAGCTCTGAGCCACTCTCACTTCTGTTTTCCCTTCCTCCTCGTCTCCCCCTCCCCTCTTATCAGGTTGCAGGTGTGCTGAAAACTGATGGATGTTTTGCAGAAGGAATCATAAGTCCCTTTAAGTTCATCTTTTCAAGGACTGTGCCTGCTTTGTGTATCTGGCACAAGGTTTGCAAGAAAAGCACATGAAAACCACAGAAGAAACCCACAATACCCAGCTTAACTGCAAGTGAATGGTGTAATATCTGTCAATCTCAAATGGCAGGAAGAGTTATATGGATCTTAAACAACCTACCACCAACCTTATCACCATCTAACTCAGTTAATTTATTGAAGAAATTCTTCAGTAAATATCTGAGCACTCCCTGAGTTAACGCAACTTGCACAGTAGTTTAGCAGATAATTTGGAGAATACAAATATCTGTTTAAACCTCTGTTACCTTTCCCACTTAATTCTCAAAACATTTCTTTCTCCTAAGTAAGCTAAGCGAAAATATTGACAAATTAAGAGAAAAAGGTCAAAATTTTTAAGCATATATGATTTGTGGTTCCTAGTTTCTGCAAATAGGATTTATTTTACAGGTGCCAGATGTCAACATTTCCAGATTACTTTAATACGAACCAATAATGCCCTGAAAATCTTCTCCAGCATGACCTCGCTGCTTCCACTGACAGCTCTTGCATGGGTTAGATTTACCCCATTGTCAGTTTGCAACATCTAAACATCTGTGCCCAGAAAATTATTTCTTAACCTTCTTAATGAAAATCCAAGTGCTCTCCTTTGCTCCTGTCTCAGCCAGCCTGGAAGTTTGCAACCCAGGGAGCTTCGAGTTGTGACAAAGATGATGCAAGACTGTGACAAGAAGTCTCACTCTTTAAGTAAAAAATAGCTCTGCATTGAGGAAGTCCCAGTGTAAATGAGGAGCTAGCAGTGCTTGTTTTGTAGTGAGTCTCCAAAACAACCTTTTTATAGTATTTCTCAAAGCAGGGAAGGCTGACACAGGCATGCTGAGTGCATGAAGGCACAATCTCAACATCCAGCACAGCCAGGGAACAACCAGCTCCATCCTTCAGGGGCTGGTCAGAGAGTGAAATTCAGATTCACTGAGACCACTGGTTGAAGCAGGCCCACCTATAGAGAAGGTTTCAGAGCAGGTAACACCAAAACCTCCTCACCAGGTTCCCAAATGCTGAAGGCAGCAAGGCATTCAGCCTACCCTGACCCTCAGAGGTCACAACACCAGTTTGATGGTGGCAAAAGCTGTTGGAAGCCACCAGAGAATGGAAAAGGGATTTTGTGCTGGTTGTATAACCAGGTGGGGAAATCTGCTGCACTGCTCTGAATGGCACTTGAATTATCATGGAAAATCTGGGCCAAAATTGTACCCGGTCTGCTTTCTTCAAGACTGATGTTACCAAAAAATGAGATCAGGAAAACCATCTGCATTTAACAGTATCCATCAGCACCACGTTCTGCCTTTCCAACACCTAGAACAGGTTTCATCCACACATATGGAACTCTTAGGAGGTAAGTGGAATGTAGAGGCTTTGGCTAGAGCTCAGGTGATGCTTTATTTTGTTTCTAAAAGAGATCAGCCCAAACAATAGAGGATTAGGACACGTTCTGTACAACTGCCACGTTTCAGGTTAAAAGTTAAGAACACACTTAAGTCTGTACTGACAGACTTCTTCAACAAGGGTGGTTTTTAGCCACATGCAGTTTAACAGCTCATTAAATGGTTAACAACTCAAACTGATTGATCTGACACAGCACAGAGGTATCTAACAAAAAAAAAATCAAGAAAAATAAGCAAGTATCAGAATTATACATGGTGAGCATCAAAAAATGCATAAGACTCTGCCTGTAACCCAGAATCCTGGATGTGATTCAGTAAAACACACCATAATGCAGCAGTTACCATGGCTCAAAGTCTAGCAGCAGAGACCCAAGCTGAAGTCTTTGGACAGCACACCAAAGATCTGGAGATCACAAAGGGAAGTCCATCCCATGGGATGCTGCTTTTTAATCCCTGTCCTGAAGCTCACTGCTGCAAAAAAGTAATCATTTCTGGGACCAGAAACAGGCAGTGAAATCCAGACCAGAGCCACGTTGGAGGTTGTGGAGTTTTGCCACCAAACACCAGGAGAAAAATTCAAACTTGCCTCACTCACCATTTTAGTTTCTATTTCCTGTTTCACTCCAGGTAGGGAGGAACATACCAAGACGAAGAAACAGCCCCCTGGTGACAGGGACAACCCAGAGTGTCATGCACTCAAGCTTGGTTGGAAGAAGATGGAGTATCTCTTCCAAACCAGGATATCTTTGTGTCAAAGCAAAAAAGAAGTTTCTACAACAAATGCTGTCAAAAAAAGCAATTTTTTTGTTGTTGTTGCTTTTTTGCAGTTCAATAGTAGCGTATAGAAGAAGCTTTAAAATACAGAATGCTTCTGCTGTTCACTCTATTTGGAAAAGAAAATGAACAAATGTACATCACAGATGTAATTGGATGGAGAGGTAAACTGAACAAGACATGCTGCTGCAAAATGAATTTGCTTTGGACACAAAGGGATAAGTTGCAGAGAAAGGGAGAAAATAAAGACATAAAACTCTGAGGATTCAAACTACTTCACCAAATCTCACAGCTCTTTGGAAAATGCATTTTAAATTACTCTAAGACTCTGCCGCAGAAACATAAAAATCATGACAAACACAGCCCAGGAAGAGAACATGTTCTTTTTATACAATTTTGCTGTCTGTGCTAATTTGTGTATGCAGGCAGGACAGCTTTTTTTCCTCCAAAAAGTACAGAAAATATGAAATGTGATCTTACAACATTACACTAAAATCTGTCTCCAATTAGTATGCACGATTCCAAAATGAGCCCCGAGCCACGTGTGGTATCTGTCAACTCTGACCCATAATTCCAAAAGAAACCCAAGTTGCCTTTTATGAGAAGGCAGTTACAAACAGGAGCAGGAGCCACAAAGTTTGCAGCAAGCAAACTGCATGTTACTGGGATAAAAAACCTTTGGCATAAAACAAGCCTTGCTAATTCTGGCTTTTCTTTATGTGGCCCATAATCAAAGTGCTTTATTGTGTTGTTAGTTGAGCATCTTCCTGAATTACTGTTTCTGTGAAAAGCTGTGCAGGCCAGAACGTTGTTTGCCCACCAACAGTAATGCAGAGGTTTCTTTGCTGAGGAAAAGCTTTGAGGTGGGGGCTCAGGACATAGAACCCTTTTCTAGCCAGCTCTGAAGCAGAGGATGAATTAGCCAGGGTTTGAAGAGCCCATGCAGGAAACACTCAGCCCTGACATATTCACTGAACAGCCCCACGAGGATCACCATCGAATGCCCATAGACAAACCCAGGACATTTTATGTGGAATGTCCTTTATTCCCCATGTTTTTTCCTACCAGTACAATTGACAAATAATTGAGTGGTATCAAACTTCTTGATATTGAGTAGGGCAAGAAATCCCTCTATCAACATCTTCACACTCTAGAAATACCAAAACAACTCGTTACCTACCTTTAGCACTGACTTTTACAGTATCCATGGCCACTAATCACATCCCTCATGGTCACCAGCACAGAAGCCTGTTAATCAGTCAGTGGTAAACTGCACTCAGGAAGGGCAAATGCTGGGAAAAGTGATCTAATCTCATTTCTCAGCCAGTGCCACAAACTTTTCTACATTTTTGTGGAGAGCTAGTTAGTTCCAGACGGTATATGGGAAGGGATTAGTGGTTTGGGGTACTAAACAAGGTCAGGTAAAGTTGCCTCTTGCAAAGAATACAACAGGTTCGCTAAATTCCAAGCACTTATTTAAAACATCATTTCACATCTGTATCCTCCACACTTTTATCATTGCTTTCAAATTCACAAAGGCCTACAGAAATAAAGTAATCGTTCAGTTAAAGCAACCTGACTTGAATGCCTGCAAAATGCTCGTAGCAGTGATTATTTTAAAAGTTTTCAGCAACAGGTTTCCCAAACTGCACTGAGATGGATCAGAGGCTCCTTACCTGCAGCCTCAGGGACGTTTCCTCATCTCATCTCAAGCCGCCATCAACGAGCAACAGTTTTGACTATTTCAAAAAAACGGAAAAGATCAAAGTCACATGTCTGGAGACAGCATTTCAGTTAGTCCCACAGCTCATATAGAGTGAAAGAAAGCAAGGAAAAAAGTAAAATAAAACCACTTCCTGCAAGACCAGAAGTGAACCATCTCACCAGTGAGCAACTTACATCTCGAGGTTAGTGTAAAATTCTTCTGGATTGGAGAAAAACCCAGATTTTAAGGTACAAAAGCAGCTTCTTTGTGAAAATTGCAGCAAACAGGGAAAGTTAGCTTTTGCAGAAGGTAAAGATGAGGTTTAAAAGGAAATGCTGAAAGGAATTACGATTCTAAGCCTTAAGACAACTTCCCTTTTCTTACCTTCAATGAAACCCTTTGAGTACTGAAATAAACAGCTTGCAACAAATCTGCTTTGCTATTTTGAAATATAGCTTTAATAAGCAGGATACTCACTGCACTGTTATTTAGATTAATAAAGTAGCAAGTTCTGGACAGTCAGAGAGTTCGTTACTAAAAAAATCCACCTGTAGTGATTCGTCTATTGCCTGGCAGAGGTCAGACAGGCAAACACTTCTGTTTCTTTGGTTTTCTGCTTTAAGACTCCTCCATGAAGCAGCCTTTGGAGAAGCAGGGGCACACACAGCTGCTGCCTGCGTCACTTCCCGCAGCATCCCACACCCCAGTGGTGCCTCCCAGGCAGGGGGAACCCAGAGAACCACCAGATCCAGGCACAGCTCTGAGCCTTTGGGGTTCTGGAAAAGCCCCTTCCTGGTAAATGCCTTCATCAGCATCTGCCACGTGGCTTTTTCTGTTTGTTTCAGCAAAGAACAACAATGTTTTTCTGGTATTTCTAGGTCAACTTACAAACTGGAGCAGTGGGGATTCCTGTGTGGGGCAGGGATGTGGCGCTGTGGGGACAATCACAATGATGAGGAGCTCTCTGGTAGAGCTTTGGCAGAAAAAGGGGATCTTTTTTGTTTGTCTCCCAAAAAAAAAAAAAAATCACCAAACACCTGCCATATGACCTGAGAAGATCATGGCCATCCTGATATTTCGGGTTTTGTCCCAACAGTGAGGCAAAATGAGCTCTGTTGACAGGAGGAGCTCCTCAAGAAGCTCTGTCCTTTCGATGCAGAGATCCAACAACAAAGTCACTGGGTGCCCTTAAGGAGGATCCCACAGGACAACCCATGGCTGTACTAGAGGGAAATAGAGATAATGGAGAGAGCAAAACCATCCTAATGGAGGTAGGAAATGAGGGGTGGGGTCTGTGCTGGCGCTGGAGCTTGGGAAGGCCTACAAGGGGATTGTGATGTGTTTTACAAGGCTGCAAGGAAAACACTGATTTGCAGGCAGGTCATTTCCCATTGCAGCAAGAAAAAAAGATGCAAGAAAGTTCCTTTGGAGAGGAGCTTTAGTCCATCATGTGCTCACTGGATCAGTGGGGAAGCAAGACCTTCAGGGACTCAAGAAACCCCAAAAGTCCAGCAATAAAACAGGGGGACACAGTCCTGCTGAAGGAATGGCAGAGTTCTTAGGCTACAGAGTGACCCTTTTATTATTATTATCCATTTTTTAGTAATTTCTACAAGATCCATTTCATGGCCAAAGATCCTGTTTTGCCAAAAACCACACAAAGCCAGAACCAAAACTCTCCTTGTTTCCAAATGCTCCTTGTGTGTGCCAAGAGGCAGCACAGAGGGATGAGCAGGAGAGGGAGCTGCACTTCACTGCTCCAAACTATCATTTCTTTGTAGGCCTTGCATTTCAGGGATGTATTTTAAAGTTGGACTTTTGAAATAAAAAGGTGAATGATGTCTGCGAATTGTGATGAGGGGTTTCTCCCAGGTTTGAGGAGGTGAGAGAGCAATACAGTAATTTTCTGTAAACTAGCCATTTCTACTAATTAACTAACTCTTTTAAAAGCAGTATTTATGCCAACTAAGTTTGTCTTATGAAATAATTTTAAATTGAAAAATCTATTGTTGCTGAGTGGTTTTCAAGATTTTTCCTCAAATAAGTTATTGGAAGCATTTTTACAGTCACAAAATATTTGTGAGCAGTGTGGACAACAGAACTTATCCCCTAAAATATGAAAAGCCATCATCAAACCTGTAAAATGCTGCAGCAGAAGTTGCCTGTGTTACCTGGTCCAAACCCTAGATGACTGAGGACATGACATTTTTCATGAAAACATCTTTCAGTGCACACCTCACATTTCACTCGAGTTGCAGACTGCGTCTGAGCTCCTTCACATCCATTTGACAGTATGTCAGCAGTGACAAAATTCTATAAAAGGATGGCAGCTTTGCATACAGCTCAAACTTATGCAGCACAAGCTTCCTGTGTGATCTCTGAAAGGCTGAAAATACTTCAGATGTGAAAAAAAAAAAAAAAAAAAAGCCAGTTTAACAAAATCCAAGCGCTCACTTAATCTAAGTAAAACTAAGCAGGAAACAGAAGCTGCACAGACACTACCTGCAGCAGATTGCTGAGCATTGGGCTGGGCTGGCCCTTGTGTTTGCTGTGCAAGTTAAAGATGGAGCATCATTTCTGAGGCGCTGAGTTCTTGTCCCTCTTCTAGTGGCTGATGGCGTCATTGCCCATGAGATGTGTCATCAAGCTGGTGAACATCCAGATTGCCTCATCTCATACCTTGTAGAATTAAAGCGAAAAAAGCAGTTTAAAAAAAAAACCAAAACACTGTTGTCTGAAGGTGCTGAATGCCCAGCAAATGTTATCAACTCTGTTATAATAAATTCAAGAGGTCTCATGCTCTTCCTCAGGTGCACAAAGAGCTACTCCGAGACTTATTCTGGACCATTTCCTGAGGGGGAAAGAAACCTTGACTTTTTTTTGTTGTTTTTGCCTAGTTCAGCTTTCACTCCGTGTTGTGATGACTGGCAGGCAGCCTGGTGTCTGGCTTGTAGAGCAGACACCCAGTAGCAGAACTAATTCAGTGGTTAAATCAAGCCATAACAGACAATACAAACCTGACAGCACACAGGCACAGGCTTGGAAGGACAGTTGTGTATCCAATGCCTCGTTGCAGAAGAAAATTTTTTTTATTAATAAAAATGGCTAAAGTGCCAAAACTTTGCAATTCACTGGGGGAAAACCTTAGGAAACTAGAAGACTAGGTCATGATCATGGAATAATGGAATGGTTTGGGTTGGAAGGGCCCTTAAAGATCATCCAGTTCCAACCTTTTGCCATGGGCAGCAACACCTTCCACCAACTCAGATTGCTCCAAGCCCCATTCAACCTGGCCTTGGACAGTTAAAAAATAATGATTTTTTCCCCCCAAATCTTTCACCAGAGAAAGATGCAATTTTTCATCATTTTAGAACTTTCCAAAAGGAGAAAAAAACACTTCTTTTTCTGCGTGGCCGATAATTCATATTCGTGCTCATAGCAATTGTTTGCTCAGAATGCTGATGCCCATTTGTTGGAATTGGACATGAAATAAAGATGCTTGACTGCAGTCAGAAGGCAGAAGAGAATCAGAAGGCTTTATTTACAATTCATTTAGCTTTTTATAACATGTTGCACTAAAAAAGCATATCATTGGTTCATAGGATTGACATCTCTCTCCATTGGTCAAGCAATAGAAAATACCAAACAACATCTGGGAGAGAGGCCTTCTATGGGAAAGGAACATGATTTACGTAGAAATGTTATGAGAAAAATTTTGTTATTTACACAAAGTTATCTGGAAAAAAAGAAAACAATTGAAAAATTCCCTTGGGAAGGACTTAGCAATTCTCAGGCTCAGAAACATCGAGCCTACACCCATTCAGCAGCCATTTATTTTCTTTTTTTCTTTTTTTTTTTTTTTTTTTTTGCTACAAGGGCCTTGAATATTTAATCCCAGCAAAAATGTTTCTGGAAGCACATTCTGATGTGTCAAGAAGACCATACAACAGCTCCAACAGCTCGCAGCCCAAGTGACCTGCAGCCTCTAATATCACCTGCCTGGGCTATAAATGCTCATTATGTAGGAGCCTGAATGTAAATGTCAATGTAAATACACTGAAATGGCTGAATTCACACAACCCTCTCAACCACAATGTGCCTTATAAACATTCTGGTGCCATCTTCAAAAACCTTTCACCTTGAGCTGGCTTTTCCCCCAAAAAATCCATTTTACTTACCACAGTCTTCAAAGTGCAGGCAACATTTTAACAAAATGGTCACAGGTGGTAGGAAATAGATCTTTAGAGATTCTCCAGCACTTTAATGTTGGCTCTATGGAAGGAACATATGTGCTGTGACTTGAGGTCTAAAACCCAGAACATTCACATTTGAGGAGAAAAATGATCTTGCATTAAATCACTTAATAGCTGAGCCACTGAAGTTTTGACAATGGATTTACTGTAGAAAGCAGCAGAGGAGTTCAGGGTAGAACTCTCTAAACATTTGCTTCCTAATTAACTTCATTTTGCCTTAAAATGGGGTTTGGATTTAGGAATATTCATAGCTAAGAAAATAACATACATTTTTTGGTTTAACCTCATTATTTTTCAAGCGTAGTTGCTGCTATATTTCACTGTTAAAGAAAAAAGAAAATAGGACACTAAAGTTAACAAAAACTACTGGGTAAGGAAGTTCTATAAAAATCCAAATTAGTCTTTTTCTCTCTCTTTCCCAGGTGTTTTTAGAGATCTTGCCATTTATTTTAAAAGCCAGCCTTGCCTAGGGCTATATTTAATAACTTAGAAAAGCCACTCCAATCCATTGTATAGCCATACTGTACTAAAAAAAGAGACAAAACCCCAGCATATGTTGATGCATTATGTAAAGACTTTCCTTGACAGGATTTAGTTACATGCAAGCTTGAAATGCAGTGTAAATGTATTTTCTGGAGTGCTAAAAGTACTACAATACCAAACTGCCAAAGAGGTGGTTTTACATCACACAATAAGGAACCTTAACAGAAAAGAGTTGTGCACTCTGGGAGACAATATCTTGATCTATGAGCCTGTGATCAAGTGAGAGCTACAAAAACAATGTTTTCATGGTGAAGGAATAGTCTGGAAGGAATATGTCACTCCTTAGCACAAAAGTGATGCTCCAGCCAATGCAGTTTCTACCTCTGTTAAAAGAATTTCAGCTACTTGGTGAATAGTTTCTAGTGGAGAATCTCCCCAAGTCCTGTAAAAAGCCATGCTGAGGATGACCAGAGAAGAAAGATAAGATGTTCTGAGATATTTTCTGCTTCAGCTTTTGAGGAAAAACAGTCTCATTTCTACAGTACCAAAGTTCTCATTCACAATAGATAAATAAATAAATAAATAAATAAATAAATAAATAAATAAGCGAATAAATAAATGAACATAAGCAAGTGGCCAAACAAGCTATTCACAAAAACAATGTGCCCCCATCAAATCTAGTGTAAATAAGAGTTGCTGAAGACTTTTTTTGTCTCTTCCTAATAGAGGCTTTATCCGACTGGCAGCTCTGCTCTCCCCCTGCTCCTTTCCATGCTGCCATTCCAAAGTGCATCAGAACTGTCCAGGCAATGGTGCCAGAAAAAAGAAGGCAACAAATGCAAGGGAGAATCAGTTGCAAGATGTCAAACTCCTCTGCAGACAGATGAATGTCCTCTCTTGTGTCCAGAAGCTTTCAGGGGAGACTGTGCTGCTTGGAATGGACTGGGAAACATCAAATGAATCAGTTTATCAAAGACTTGAAGCAGTTAGTTGAATTAATTAATTCCATATGTCACTTCCAATCCCTTCCTGTGATTTTATCTGCTCATTTAATGCACAGATACTTCTAGTGTGTGTGCATGGCTCCACCCCATTGCCCTTTTCCTCAGCTCACTCCTTCTGCCAGGCAATTGCTGGATTCTCACAGGATCTGGGAGATGTCAGGAAATCAGGTTATGGGTGAATGGGGGTATCCAGATCTGAGGAAGGAAAAAAAACCAAAAAACAAAAGGGTATCTTCAGTTCAACTTGTAGTCACCAGGCTGAGTATTAGATATGTTTGGCTGCTTGCACTTCTTGGAAGACTTAGTCACAGCAGCCACCTACAGAAAATAAGGATGTCCTTACTCAGAGCATTTCAACACGTCCATAGAAATACAACAAATTTCAGCTTGCTCCAAGCTGATGAGAATAGAAAACTGATAGCCCTCATTCTATAGCTCTTGAGCTTGTTCCAGTTTTTCAGTTCCTTTTAATTCTATAGTTTGTGGTCTCTGAAGTCGGAGACTTCCTTTTCCCTTGTTTCTCAAGGCCACGCTGTGCTCTTTGTTCTGCTCCATGCCTGTAATTTTGCTTTTTGGGGCCCTTTTTTATTTAATTAATCTGCTAAGATTAATAGAGACTCTGCTAAAGCAGGTACACAGCACTGTCATGCCGTAATGCTGCAGTTACCTCTGCAGGTTTTCATGGAAGAATCACCTTCAGGCTACAGCAGAAGGAGCCTGGAGCCACATTTTACAACAGCTCCACTCTTGCACGATGTGTGTGGGGGGGTGTTTAGCAAAATTATTGCAATGCAAATTCCTTCTCAGCCAGAATTGGACGTTCTGAGCCGTGAGAAATGTTCATCCAGATCCATTATTTCCATAAGTCCAGGCAAGCCCTGTGACAGGACAAAGTGTATCATCAGCAGTTGCAAAGGAAAGTGGTATTTAGAGCTAGGTAATAATTTTAGGAGTGTTTAGGATGTAGGAAAGAGTGAGAGAAGGAGTCTCTGCTGCAGCCTCTGGGTTTTTATAAAGGCTTAATTAATTACAAACCCTTCAGTCCACCTCCCCACCTGTGTTATCAATTTACCTTTATTTCAAGCTCCAGTTACCTTGACCCTCCTAATTCTTCTGAGCAAAAAAAAATTAAACATTAGGCCTGTTGGGAAAAATACTCTCCATGAGGCTTTTTAATCCTGGTTTGTTCTTCCCTTGTAACAGGGTCTGCAAAACCAACTTGCACTCATTACTCATTTCTTCACAGAGCCAAGAGTTCTTTTTGATAACCTTTAACAGCACCAGCCCCTCTCCCCTTGTGCATAAGCTTGCAAATCTAAAATAGGGCCTTAATGAAAAGAAATTTAAATATTATAACTCCACAGTATATGTCATTATGATATATTGAATGCAAAGCAGCTGTTCCTGACAGATTTGGCATATAACAGGGGTAAAGTAATTTTACACAAATCATTATGTTCATTATATTAAATTAATAGATGAAAATTAGTCAGTGATGTTTTGTAAGACCATCTTACCCACAAAGCCCTTTATCCTTAAATTCTAAGAGGGGGGTTTTTTCTCCTCAATATTCTGTGCAGAGAGGACGTCAATGCCCTGATCACTTGGAGCATAAGCCCCTAAATTCATGGCTGTTGAGCCTTTTCCAATATAAGCATCTGAAGAAAAGGTACTTAAGGGAAATAGAAAATGACATCATTTTTTGCCTGATCTTTTGAAGAATGATTC
>VYXD01014742.1:2018310-2041803 GCA_013397195.1 Hylia prasina
CCCCCCCCCCCCCATCCTACAGGAACAGATTCTGGACTAATTTTTCCTACCAAAGGCTTTAAAGTCTAAAATTCATCAAACATCTTGTCCTCAGAGACAATGTCATCCAAGTTCAAAGGATCTACAGCCCAGCAAAGCTGATGTCTTATTTCAGAGCTAACGCCTTTGTTTTCATCGAATGTTTGATTCCATCAAATTAAACCACTTCTTACACTTACCATAAATGTGGGAAAAAAAAATTAAAGACAGAACCAAACCTCTTGATTCTCTGGAGAGGAGCACACATATACATAGATGTACATATGTATCATATACATTAATTTGGTATGTTTTCTCTAATATTTTTTCAGGATGGACATATTATATATATCATTAGGTTTTTCATATGCTTTTGAAGAGACTTTGAATTGAAAATAGTAGTCTTCCAAGACATTTGTTTTAATGATCATCATTATAACTAAGAGTGTGCTTTCCATAACTAAATATAAAAAGGATTTTTTTCAAGTCAAGTCTGGGTCTGATTACTGATGGAGCAATTTCAAGAACTTTTGTTGAGAAGCATTTCAATATTCATTCAGAAAAATGTCAGGAGAACAGACCTTCAACATAGAACTTTGGTGATTCATACTTCTGGTATTTTATCACTTCAGCTTTAATACCCAGTTAAAGAGAGAGAGTTTGAATAAAATAAGAATACTAATGAAAATCAAGCAGTCATATGATACATCATCTTCCACAGAATTTAGGATATTCCAAAAATTGACACATAGTTTTATCCTTCATCCATATCTGATACAGAACAATGCAGAATCTTTTATTTAGTAGTTAAATTTGAAAAGTTGAGAGTAACTTCTCAAAATTCAGTGTACCCATCACTGCTGTATTAATGTAGAAGAAATTTATCTTTTCACATCCAAGTTCTTTCAAAATCAAATGAAACTTAGATGTTATAATGAGGTTTATAAATTCATTAAATTAATCTTGTACTGTATTGAAACTGGAAGTCAAACAAGAATCAGGGAAATACTTTAGTGGTGGACTTGGCAGAATCAGGCCTAAGGTTGGACTCAGTGACCTCAAAGCCTTTCCCAATGTAAATGATTCCATGATTCTATAATAAGTGGGATGTTCACATCAGTTTAAAAATAAGAAAAAAACCCACACTTTCAGGGTCAATTAAGAGAACTCAGAAGCTGGTGAATATGTTCTTTCACTCACAATTCCTCTAAAGACCTTCACATTTTTTCTCTCTAAGTAGGAGCAGTACAGAAAAGTCCAGAAACATCCTTAAGAAGGAAGGTTCACAGATTCACAAGTCACCCAGTTGTGAGGTTTTTTCCACATAAGAAGGGAAGAACTGGCAGCATCTGTTGCCTCCTGGCCACAATGGTTTAAATTAGATATCACACTAAACAACATCTGAGCATTGTGCACAAACTTTCAGCTCAGGCGTTAAAACTGCTCCCATGTCTTGCCTGAAGAATGAATATTTCTGAATATCGCCTTTCGCCTCCCAGGTGAAAATTAAAATAACACACTCATTAAGAAGAAACAGGGTGTTGTATGCCTGACACGCCCCAGTGAATAAAACAGAAAATACGGGCAAAAAAATTACGAGCATGTTTCTGCTGAGATTCATTAATGGCATTTAGAAACTCCCAGTTCAGGTATCTGAACTTTGCAGATGTCCTCTCCCAATCACCTTTGGAACAGCCACCCCACCCCAGGCTTTCAAAACTGAGGCACTGGGAACGTCCTCGGAGTAGCAAAGTTGCAAAGTTGAACTCAAGAGGTTGGATTTGGCCCCTGCTGCCAAAATTCTGTGGCAACCCCCACCCCACATTTCATATTCGTGCCTTGTACAGGAATGATACAAGTGCCACTCACTTTTATTTCAGACGAAGGGGTCTCGGTGCTGTTTGCCCCCACGCTCATTTCAGAAGCCTGTATAAATCTTCCCCCACATGGGAATCATTTTGAACATATTGAATAATGATTTTTCTATGTCTCTGCCACTTTGATGTAGCCTCTGAGGAGAAAGAACTATCCTGGATAGACCACTCAGTCATGTTTTAACAATTTGAGGATCACTTCAAAACTCTTCAATGAAATGCAAGGTAAAAAAAAAATAAAAATAAAAAAAAATAGAGGAACACCAGAATTCAGTTCAGTTGATGAGGCCCCATCCCCCCCAAATGATAATGTAGTAACTTTTTGAACATATACTTTAAATTCACAATTCGTTTCTAATTTTAAAGCTATATTTTATCATTTGATTAATTGCTTAAAACTGTACACAAAGATAAAGGGAACTTTGAAATTCATACCTTGGAGTATTAACATGTACTCAGGACTAGATGTAAAATGTCAGAGAGAAAAAAGATCTAATGAACTCTTTATTGGTGAAATACAGTATTGCAGCTGCCCGGAATTTTAAAAGGTTTGTAGCCAGCTCCAAAGCCAAATAACTACAGAAGTTTACTTACAGCAGGACTCTCATTCAGCATTTCCAATCTCTTCTTCCAGAGTTCTTTTAACATTAATAAAATGTCCAGAGAAAAAATAATAAAAAGAAAAAAAATGCAACCGCAGAAGAAATTTCTGTCTAGAAAATTACACTACCATAAGTTTTCCTTTTCCCTGATGTCTTCTCTGCCATAATAATGGTTTCAGGATTTAAATCCTTTGCTGCTATTGTGACTTCAAAGCCTTAAAACTGCAATTGAATGAAGTAGTTCATCTGTCATTATTCAAATATGAAGCAATTATGATGAAATAAAGATAGAATTCCATTGAGAAATACCCCAATCAATTCTCACTTATATTTAACTAGAAACATAAAACGATGCTTAGAAGAGTAAGTTTAGGTAATAAAAACTTGGGATATAAAAAGTATGAATTACTGATCTATAACTTACTCATTTCTGAATAAGCTGTCTAAATATATTTCACAAATATTGACAAAAGTTTAAGCTAACGATGCAAAACTCTCTCTCAGCTGGTCTCAGAGACGAGCAGCTTTTCAGAAATGTATTTGCAAATATAACATATTTGAGTGCCCAGAGGTTCAGATGGGAACCTGCAGAGGTTCTGGGGGATCTCTGGGTAGGTCAGCTCCTTCTGAAGCGTTTTATAGGGGAGTATAGGAAATAAAGTATAGGAAATAACACACCTACCTCAGCCATGTCTTAATCACAACAGTGAATATGGGCTGTGCTGGGTGGGTGGTTGGACTCGATGATCTCGGAAGTTTCTTATAACCTCAATGATTCTGTGACTCAGGGAAAGGCCTTAAAATAAAATATTGATGTGACAGCTTTGATGTTGAACCATACTGTCAGGCCCCTCTGTGGATTTATCCAAAATGTTTATTTTCACCTTTGTAAACCCAACCAAAGCCCACCCCTATCCCAGGAACTGGGTGGGAATTCCCACCTGTACCCAGTTCTGTTTGGGAATACCTAACACAGGTTAATAAGTTAATTACTTTGTTTTAGTATCTTCCATCCTTTCTTGCATCTTTCTTGCTGAATCTACCAGTGCATAATACTTTGCTGGTAAAATGAAATCAAGGTGGGTTCTGGCATTGCCAGACAAGGACATTTTGGGGTTTAAGCTGCTCAGATGAGCCACATCCTTCCCATGTAATGCCATGAACTCAGATGAAAGAATTACTATGCCATGCCTTTCTCTTCACTCAGAGTATGTTGTTCTTTTGGAAGACAAAGGCATCCTCTGCTGCTTGTGAAGGGAGACTTTGCCTTGTCTTTGGTGTTCCTGTAGCAAAACAGGGCTAAAAATGCACACATGGGTCCTATGGTATTATTTTCCTCATATTTTCAACAGTTGCAGTGAGCTTAAGAGTTCTGTGTATTTTTACATTTTGTTGTGCTGAAAAAAATCACACACAACCAGGGATCTGCATACTCACATTTGCCTTCATTTTGTAGGCATTTTCTCACTCTACCTGGGTATCAATTTTCTGTCATCTACAGATCCTCATGTCCTGCAGTTCAATTTGAAAAGGTAATTTCTTCAGACAATCCAAGAAGGAAATGTTATCACAATTAGAAAGCAGTGGTACTTGGCATTGAATTTTAAATCAGAGATGTAACTAGCAAGAAGCATTCGGGGTATATACAATTAATTATTTCACACATAATTATTCCTGATATTACTCTAACTCTGATAACTTAAAGCATTTGAAAAAGCAGACTGTAATGTTTGGGGTTTTTTTCACAGAAGCTCTTTCCCTTGATATTCTTTTGCTAAATAATATGTAAAATACTGACACCTAATGTTAACTTCCAGTATTATTCATTTTGCAAAGCTTTTACTTCAAGTAGGGAAGGACCATGTAAAACTGGTTATTATGCTGCAATTTTGTTTCTGTAAAATGAATAAACTGCATTATAGGCTCTCTTCACATTTTGGAAATAATTTTCTGAATTTATATGTGTCTACACCTAGAAATGCAGGGAGCTTTCAGTTTTATCATCACAGGTCACAGGTATAAAAGAGAGTAACTCAAAATAGTTGAAATAAGTGACGTTTGATGCACTGAATTTAGTCAAATACATCAAATGGAACACCAATACATATTTGTAAAGTCAATATTTGTACCTGTAGCCTGAAATGATACTAAAAGACAAAATATTATCAAATATTTATTATTAATCTGTTAGTCTTTGAAACCTGAACTGCATATATTTAGTACTTTACCTACTAGGTAGTTCACTTTCCTCAAACAGACGCACAAAAAAAATTATTTTGACACTGTGTGAATTAAAAGCAGAACTCAAACTTCTCAAAAAGCACTGTTGATTTCCCCATAACTGGGTTGGAAGCTTGTCCAAACCTGAGGTCTAGATGCTATTTAGAAAGAGATTTGGGGATTCTTACTCCTCTGGGGTTTGAGTTGAACTCAGAAAGTATTTTATAATATGATCCACGTCCATATCTGAATTTATACTAAGCTTGCCTAACTTTACAGGGAAGACACGAGAGCCAGTTGGCACTTGTACACAAGTGCTGCAAAGGCACTGACACTGAGTTAAACTCCTTTTCAACACCTTGGACCTGCACATTTTTATATTCAGGGCTTTTTGCATCAGCTGTCACTTTATGAAGAACGGTCCCTTTGTAAAATCATGTCACTTGACAGATGAAGTAGCTGAGCTGCAGGTGCAAGGATAAAATTAAACCCACCAAAATACAGATACCTGGCCTGCAACACAGCCATCCAGCCTCAGCTGAACTGAGGAGAGATGACGTCAGTGTAATCAAAACCTCTTGAGTGAGACAGAGCCTTCCAACTGATTAAAACTCCTGTGCTATTCTTCCTGACAATATTCTGGTTAAAGAAGCTTTTCTTTCTCTTCACAAACTCTAAAAATACTAACAAACGCTGCACTTGCAGTTCTTTCAGTTTTCCCCTGCATCTTATAACCAATAAAACAGGCATTTCTGCAGAAAGGATTTTAACACTACACATCCTTGGGGAATTTTAGAGAACAGGTAGGTGCTGGGAAGGCCCTTGGGTTTCTTTGTGCAGCAGGAGGTGCTCTAAGGGTGTGAAAGTTTCAACCAGCAAAAGTGACTGTAAGTGAAACTAAGGACCTCACTCGCCCCAAAAATCCTTCCTCATTCTTGAAGTAGAATAAAAAAGTATCATAGAATCAGAGTGGTTTGGGTTGGAATGGACCTTTTAAAGGGTCTCCCTGAGATGGTAGGGACACCCAGAGGAGGCTGCTCAGAGCCCCATCCAACCTGGCCTTGAATGTTTGCAGGGATGCATCCACCACCTCCCTGCTCCAGTGCTTCAGCACCTTCACTGTAAAAAAACTGCTTTCTTCTATCTAGCCTGAATCCACTCTCCTTCAGTTCAAAACCATCCCCCCTTGTCCTACCCCATCAGTTTGTCCCTGTCTTTATTATAGGCTCCCTTCACATATTCAAAGCACTACTGGATGTAATTTTCTAAGTGTTTCATACCAAAAATGAGACACATTGAACATCATCAGAGAGGAAGTTTCAGCTGATTCTTGGAAAACGCTGCGTGAATAGCTACAGACTTTAGGGCTTAATTGCCAATTATGCCAAGGTGTTATTTATGCCTTAAAACAACTTTGGATAAAGAGTTGCTGAAATGTAAGCAGTTTTTCTACGCTGCTCTTGCCTGCCTGGTGCAAATCTCTGTAAAAATTTGGGCCACACGGTGAGTTAACAATGAGATATTTTGCTGCTGCTTAAAGAGCTCAGGGTTCATTTTGCCTAATCCGAGCTAAGCCTCACTAAAGCTGCAGGGAGTGCTCGTACAGCCCTTCACGCTGCCTTACATGGGTCCACAACTCTCCTCAGCTTTTTCCAGCTCCTCCTCTCCAACAGGACTATCCAGAAAGATAAAATGTTTTGTTTTGGCCAACTGTATCACACCAAAGGAGTTATCTGCAATGTAAATTCATTCTTCAATTAAATCATCCATTAAACCAGAATTTCAAAATATTGGGCCCTTTGAAAATCTCGGTGTGCAGCAGTCAGGAGTTTTGAAACAACTCATTGTTCAACTTTTACTTTTCAAGTATACTATGTACTTTAAATAGAATTACTAAATTAAAAATGTAAATTGGACTGTATCTTTTAACAGTTGGTGATTTGTCTATTTTCCACATTTTATTATGCATAATTTTTATAATAAAGAAGGGATTTTTTTTTTCATCCCTGTTCTAGTTGATAACAATTCTTCCATGCTTCTCAAGGCTAATGTAATAAAACTACATAAAATGTTTGAGAAGAGCCCCATTAAAATATACAAAGCATACTAATTCATGAAGTCAAAGTCAAAGCAGAGTGGAAATATGAGCTTTAATAAAACTATGTCTGTTGTAAATAACTATTCAAGCACAGTCATTTTTTTGCAAATTGCATGGGGTATAGCTTGGTCTACTCGAAGCAAAGAATCACTCAGCAGGATAAATGCATCTTAGTCAGAAATAGATTAAAAGGTACAGCTGAGCCATCAATAAGAACCAGAGAGCACAGTATTATTTGCTGTTTGTTTTGAAGATGTAATTGCAGATCCCAGGATTTCAATAAATCTGTGCACATCACGGAAAGAATTGTAGAGAGGAACTGGGGCAACGCGAAGAGCGTTTGGTTCTCGCATGTCACACTGCAAAACAGAGAGGGAACGTTCAGTAAATTCAGGTCACTTCATGTTTATCTGTCAGGCTATATTTTCAAATGCCACAACTTGTCTTCAAGGAAGAATGCCTGGACTGACAAGGAAGCACGGGTAGAACCTTTGGGATCCTCAAGGAGTTTCAGTGAGGAGTGTGATTGTCAAAAATTTAGTAAGAGTAGTTTTGCCTAAAAAAATAATGCAAAGCTCAGGATAGGCAGTTTAGCAGTGCCACTGAGGCCTTCAAACCAGCTGTGTAGCCCCAAAATTCACCTTAGTGCCTATAGTAACGAGGAGTTGAAGAGGCACAGAGATGACAAAAAAAAAGAAGCACAAAAACCCCCCATTCCAGTATGTGAGTGTCTTGTTTTAAAGGTACAAGTAATGGCACAGGCATTGCAGTATTTTTCTTCCCCTCACTATGATTTTGAACATTTTCCTGACTATAATAATCTCTTCTATTTGAAAAATATCACTGCATTGCAAAGACAAGCCAACAGCATGAGGCCCCGTGCCCTCTTAAAAGCAGAAGTTCCTGGAATTCCCTGGCAGCACCAAAGCAGCAGCATACATAACCTAAAAGAGGTGCCCTTTGGGGAGAAAAGTGACCAGCAGAAATAAAACTGATGTCTCATTTATGTGGCATTAAGCTATCAGTCTCCCCTCCCAGCACACCTAAATCACACAATGTATGGCCCTAAATTTCACTTTTATTCTTTTGGAGCCGTGCTCAATGGTAACTGTGCCATTACAAGGAAGTGCTGCTCACTGGCTTCTTTTTCTGAGTGCTAAAACACATCTCTAAGGAAATGGCAGCTTTTCCACTGCTCCATCTCGATGCCTCTCAAAGCTTTTGGCCATTTGTGGATCAAGAAAGAGACAGATGTAGGTTCAAAGTTCCTTGTTTATGCAAATCTGTAGTTGATGCACAGATGCACAGATCCCATCCTGATGCACAGATCCCATCCTGATGCACCCATGATACAGCTCTAACCCCAGCAGTGACTCCAGAACTACTGGAAATAAGTCAACAGTGAAAGGGAAATAGAGAGTCTAACAAATAATTGATAAAATAACTCTATGTATTTGATTTCTCACACAAGTAAAAATTGAAATGGTAAGAAATTGTCATCAGTCCTAGTGGGTTTTTGCCTTTTATGAGACTACATTTGAATAAAAGCAAATTAATAGTTTGTTACTTGTTAAGAAGATCAAGTTTGATTTACTTACAGCTACTCCTCTCTTCTCCAGCTCTTTAAACACGGATTTGATTGGAAGGGAGAAAGACAGACTGAGTTGGCATCCTCTCTCCTCAATCTGAGATGGTGTGATTATTCTTACAAAGGGCTTCTCTGGGTTTGTTTTATCCTCACTGTAGTAATGCTTTATCAGGTATTCCAGGTAACCAGTGAGCAGAATGGATTTCCTCCTCAAGGCTTTCATGGTAGTCTGACTGAAAACCTGTGATGATTTGAAATTATTAGAATGAGAATGTGCTGCTGTAGGAAATGAAAAGGAAATAAAGTTTTCTCTATACATTATCACTGGAATAAAGTAGTAATACCAGAGAAACATTTTACATAAACGTGGCAGGAGTGGGCTTTTGAAAACACAGGATAACACTGTGCTTTAGATAATGACAGATATTTATGCCTACTGTTTAAAAGTTTTATACACATCTGTTTCTGCAGAAATAACTGGCACACAAAGCCACTTTGCTAAGAGAGCATTCCCCTGCAAGTCTAAAGTGGATTCATAAATCCTCTACAGGTGCAGCAGTGCTGCCTGAAACTCAAAATCACATGAAAGTTTTCCCTTGTATGTACCTTTAGTATACACTTTCTCACTCTCTGCAACTCCCTGAAAGGAGGGTGCAGCCAGGTGGGGTTTGGTCTCCTCTCCCAGGAAACAATGGATAGGAAAAGAGGCAACAGCCTTGAGTGGCACCCAGAGAGGCTGAGGTTGGATATTAGGAAGAATTTCTTAACTAAAAGGGTGGTCAAGCATTGGAACAGGTTGTCCATGGCAGGAAAGTCCCTGGAAGTGTTCAAAAACCACGTGGGTGTGGCACTGGAGGACAGGGTTTAGTGGTGGGCCTTGCAGTGCTGGTTTAATAGTTGGATACAATGATCTCAGAGGCCTTTTCCAAACTAAATTACTCTACTAACAAAATCCAAGGGCCAAGACTGAAACATCATGAGTGGCATAGAAATTCTTGTCTGTGAAAGCACAAAATGTGTACTAACATTGACTTTACAGCTTAAGTACAGGCTCAGTCTCTCTAGTCCACATGAAGAAAAAGAAAAAGTCACTGAATTCTTTTTCAATAGCTCTGTGCTCTTGCACAGCTACAAGAACTGGTGAGTTTCAGACACTCAAAATATCATGAGATATGCAAAAATGACTGCTTGAAAATGGCAGTGATGTTTGGCCACACAAACATGATCAATGTGGTAGCAGAATTTGGGAGCAGAAGGTGAGACAGCTTCTGCTTTTGCTCTGGAAAGGCTCCATTACAGGGAATGATAGAAATGCAACCCCAGAAACAATTTACCCCTGCCTTCCTCAAACCCTCCCTTTCCTTCTTCCCATGGAATTAGCTGCAGGGGAAAATGACAAGATACAGACATGCAAGTGCCCGACAGACACTTCAAATCACATCCTGGCACATCAAGGCTTGTGGACAGTTCTCTCTCCACTGACTGCAGCTGCAAACCAGAGCCAAGGCAGTGCCCCGGATGAAAATCCATGATCTTCACTCTCAAAAAATCACTGTTCCACACTACAGAAGTAACAATTTTAAGATTACTTATATCATAACCTGGAAAAGCATGAAGAGAAATCCTACTCAAAATGCAACAAAGTCTTGTTTCCAGCAGCATCTGGAAATCATTGTTTTGGAGAAGATCCCAAGTCTCACTCCCTGATGCTATCACAGCCACCAGATGCTGCAGAAAACCAAGAGCCCCTGCATTTATGTTTGTGAAACGGAATGTGGATGCTGTAAGACAGGCTTTGCAAGGAAATAAATGTGACAGGGACCAGAGCCACCAGCAGTCAGCAGTTGCACAGGTCAACAAAAATCTAGAGGTGCTTCCCTCTCCACACAGGCAGACAGAGCAGACACAAGACTGTTCAGGGCATTAGTAGAGGGAAAACAGAGACCTGCCTCCTACTCCTCCAGGGTTTGCAGGAGTATGAGGGATGGATCTCCTTAGGCTGCATGCAAAAATCTGCTTCCACAGGCTTTGTGCAAGGAATACTTGGTCTCTTGGGTGAAATTTTTTGAAAAAGGTCTTTAAAATGTGTCTGTAGAGCTCTCCCCTTTTTTCCATAAAAGGCAGCAGCTAGTGCCATAACAGTCACTTTAAGCATTATTGAGAAATAACATCCATTAACACTTGCAGTTTTCATTGTTTCCATTGGAAACACTGCCTTCTGCTTAATGTGTCCCAGTGAAGGTGGCATGCAATTTCACTAGCCATCTCTTGCCAGACATGAAAACTATTTTGTTTCCCACTGTATTAGAGCAATTAGCACTGGGAAATCCTGGCTGTGCCAAAAGGTAATGTGGGCAGGGAAAGGGGAGGCGATGGAAACTGCTCAGCCCTCATTGTTCCAGGCTCCCTGCAGTGGGCTAAATGACACCAGCCCACACAAGCCTGAGCACTGACAATCTGGGTCATGGCAGAATAGCTTTCAGCTTATCTCAAAGGTCACATAAAGTTTAAAACAATATATTGGATGTTTAAGGGCTAAAAAAAATAAATTGTCAGGCGGAACGAGAAGCATGGCTGTGCCCTTTGCAGTCCTTCAGCGTCGCATGCAAGATGGAGAGATCATAACTGGCAATTTTCTGACTTTGTTTGCTTAAGATGCTGTTTTTTCAGTCAATACAAAAGAGGGATGTGGACACTGCTCTTTGTTCCAGCATCAGCTCAGCCATTCCACTAGAATTAATGGAATGCTAACCAGAAATAAATTTCTGCCATTTCTGCTGGTGGCAAAACCTTGCTACCCAAAGCTGCCTTGGAAACCAGCTTAAGGATGATTTTACAGTAGAATAGATTGCATTTAGCAGGTAAATATGAGTAACACCCCCTTTTTGAGCCACAGGGAACGAGAGTCCCGATTTCAGGGGTGAACCATCCTTAAGAGAAATGCCGGAACATCTTGATATGAAACACAGGTGTTTGGGGAACAACTCATACAGGGATAGGCTGTGCTCTCCAATGTGGATCAGAGGCTTTCAGCACATGGATCATGCCTTCAGAGGAGGAATTGGCTCTCTGTGGCAGGACTGCCCTTCCCACAGCCACAGTGTCAGTGATTCATACAGAGGTAAGTCAGGGGCTCTGCTCCTTTGACCACCAGAAAACTAATGATTCTATGAAAGAAAAGATGGTTTGGAGCTATGCCACACTCATGAATTCCCCTTTTAGGAAACATTTGCAGATAGTTTCTGTCCCTTCTGTTTGTAACCAAAGGCAGAACAGGTCCCCTGAGCCACTGGATCAGTTGATCCAGGACACCCAGGACACCTAATTTTATTTCATAAAGGATGTAAGTCTGCTTTGCTGGTGGAATATACGAAGCAACAGCTCTGAATGCAACTTTTACATGATTCCTCTGCAGGAAGATGCTGAGCACAATCCTTCCCATGAGTAGTACTGAGACCAGTTACTGCTGGACTTGGTGATCTCAGAGACCTCTTCCATTCTATGATTTTGAGCCCTGAATATTTCTATGGGACAAAGGTGCTGTTTGTACTGAGCTCCCAAAAGCAGGGACAAACACAGTGCTAGAGTTCAGGTGTGGAGGTGCAAACCTCAAATGCTCTGGGCCCAACTCGGGGTCCTCCGGCAGAGTTTGTGAGAGATGTGGGGAGATGAGCATATTCATTAAAGGCCTTGGTCTCTCAGGGCTGTGGGGTTATTTTGTTTGCTTTTCATTACTTTTCCCTTTCAGTTTTCAAATATTTCAGGGTTTTCTTTAAGGGAGGCAGCAATAATACACGTAGCATTCATTAAACATTTTTATACTCTTAAATTCAGGCTCAAAGTAAAGCAATTACTTACCTCTAAACCGGCATGCAGGGCACAGACCAGTAAAATTGGAGGATTTGATAACCGGAATCCATTAATTCCTTCACTTAGTTGTAATTCTGGAAAATGAATAACTTATATTAGTGTTTTTGATTTCTTCATTTTAATGGATTGGACCTTATCTTGAAGTCTGTCCTCACGCAGTAAAATATTTCCCTAATGTGGCCCATAGGAATCGGTCATTAAAAGGAAATAGTAATCTATTCCCAGCTAATACTTTCAACTTCGAGAGAAGCCCAATTTTATCCAGCAGAAGACCTCATTAGCAGCTTCATGGGAACCAGAGAACTGCAATTAATTTGTTTAAATGGTGTGTGTTAAAACCACCTTTACACTTGAATCTCTTTTAAGGCTGGCACGAGGCAGAGAAATTCCAAGTCAGCAGAGGAACGCTCACGCGGAGCAAGGAATCACGTTCCTTAACTTTATTGAGCTGACGAGACACATGGGAGGCTGCATATGCAGCTAAGTGTAGCTTCAGGCCACGGAGAGGAGTTGCCTAGACTTTGGGCTGTGAAATTTCACAAAATCTATTTAATAAATCTACAAAAGCCTCGCTGTAAGTTCCGTGTCACCGTTCATATTTCACGCTCCAGCGCCAGAGCGGGAGGATGCGGCGGAGGAAATGCTTTTCACGCACAGCAGACTGGCTAATTTTATAATGCCCAACTTCTCCCCTGTAAACTGCTCATGGAAATGAATAAACAACGTTTTTCTTCTTCTTCTAGCAGTATTTCAAGGCAATTTGTGACTCCTGCTGGCTTTCCACAGTGCCACTCTCTTGCATTTGGTCTGAAAACAAAGAGCAGACTGAGGCTATTAGAGAGGTGCTCTCCAGCCAAAGCCACATCAACAGGCGCTGCCACAGAAAATTAAAAATATATTAGAAACAAAACAACCAATCAAACCAAAAAGCTCCTTTCTCATCCTGATCCCTCAGGATGTTCTCTCTGCCACAGTTTAAACTGGAGCTGAACAGTCTAGCTGTCAGATTTGGACAGGAGTCCTCATTTTGTGTTGGGACACACTATTTCAGAGCAGGTTTGTCTTACAGCCCATCCCTCCCTAGTGCAGGAAATTTGGAGATGCTGAAACATTAGGGGGATTTCATGACGTGTCAGGTTGCCTTACCTTTATTTGTATAATTTCTCATTAATTCCAGTGGAACTAATCCTGAAGAAAGATATTAACCCCATGACTGATAGCAGATCCTCGCTCCTCAGAGACTTATGAATTTAATTCACTGAGATACTTTGAAAGTTTCATCCATATTCTATATCTGCATTTTGAAGGTATTTCAGCAAAATGTCTAGGAGCAGACAGTCAAACCCTTATGCTCAAACACAGATTTATTCCAACATTTATTTTGTTCACTGCCTCACATATTTAGGATGAGTTTAGCCTAATGCCTTTAACATAAATGAGGAAATGCAAAGTTCAGTCCTTTCTCCTCAAACTGCTACAAAAGTGAAGCTGGTTATATATAAATAAATCAAATAAAATTGAGAGTGTATAAGTACATACTGTTTTCCATGAGGAATCGTGTTTTGTAGTCATGGCCCCACCAGCCAATTAGCCTAAGATTTTTTAAAGAAAATAAATTAATAGAAATCTTAATATCTTTTAATTTAGCTTTGAGTATTATGCTAAGATTAAGCAATATATACATTTCTAATAATACATTTGATTTCTAACAATGACATAAAAATGCAATAAATTCTATAAAGAGTTAACACTAAAAACATTACAATTGGAGAATTTCTCTTTTACTGCAAATGATAAAACACACCATATTTTTCAATTAACTATTGATTTTAACAATATCCATTTTCTGTGAATTCACTTCTCAAAAAAAAAAAAAAGTACAGAAATATTTCCACTGTTTGGTTCCAAGGCATTAAAGTCAAACCATTCTCCCCCTGCTCTTAAAGTTAGTTTAATGAATATTGAAAGATAAAAGGAGTTATAAAATATGACTTAGTTTCACCAAGAAAAGGATTTTTTGGTGAACAAGAAGCAGAAAACAAGACCTTGGAAAGAGGATTGTATGGGCATTGCTTCATCCTTATTGTGAGTTTATTTTTCTGAACTAAACTTATTCTTAAAAAAAAAATTCTTTGTAAAAAAAGTTTAATGCAATATTTTTAATCATCTCCTGAAAAGAATAGCCCATACAATTATTTAAAAAATAATATGTCTGAGCTTGGACATTAAAATGACACCACATTATTAACTCACATTTAATGGAAAATATCTTGGAGGGCATTGTTATAAACAGTTTTCTGAAGCAGCTGGATGCACTGGATCACCTACTTCCAGGGCACTACAGATAAAACCAATATTGCAAAATCAGGGAATTTTTCCCCACTTCCCTTTGGTTCTCCACTTCTTAACTTAGCACACAGTGATATCAGTGATTAATAATGCCAGTCCTACTTGAGATTCCCCTGTATCAATGCTTTTACAAAATCAAGAAGCCACCATCACAGACTCCATCCTGAACATCTCAGCTCTCCAGAACTGGACATATTGGACACCATTTCAGCCAAGGCTTTGTTCAGTTGTCCCTATGCCAGATAGCAAAATTTTAGGAGTGAAGCATGGCAAAACTTGTAATGATAAAAAAATCTATATGTAAAAGTCACAGTAGATCACCCTTCCTTGAAGCAAACAGGGAAAAGAAAGTCATGGCCCCTCCCTAAAGGAGCATTTTGTAGATTGCTTAAAAGAGCTGAGCTCTGCAGAATTAAGACCACATTTGAGTTAGAAACTTGTTATATGAATGCTGCAGAGTGTAAAATGAAGTAGTTCGTATTTCTGTATAACAACATGGGTTTTATGTTTACTTCTGTGAGCTGCATCTAAACAGAGGGTCTACAGAAAAGGCATGTTTTTTCCTTTATTGCTGCATGATGTTTTTATTATTCTGAGACCCATGAAAATTAATAGTGCAATATACATCCATTTTAAATGAGATATTACATTGCCAAAATGAATACACCCCAAATAAAGTACAACGAAGCCTCTGCCCGAGTGACTCCGCTACTGATGCTTCGAATCATAAAAGATATTTCAGTTATTTTATAGGAACTCTACAATATATAGACAACACTGCACTGTAAACCCTGAATATTCTATGTTCCTGCAATAATCTACTGATATCAATGGTGCACACATTCTACGAATTTCAAAAATTTTAAGCAGAAAAGAAATCCATGGGAAATAAAACATCTGGACTAATAGTCTGTGAGAAGGAGAAAACCATTCTGTGGTTCCACTTGGACCACACCCAGAAAGCAAAGACAAAATACAGATCAATCAGACCATTAACCAGAGCAGGGCTGATGAAAAGCTCTCTGGTTGCACTTTAAATGCTCAAAATTCGCTAATTCTGAAGTTGGCTTCAATCCAGACCTCAGCTGCAGCACCACGGAGGCAACTTGGAAAGCAAAATTTCAAAACTTTTCCAAAATGACAGAATGAAGGATTTTATTTTTTATTTTTTTTTAAAGACAGTTTTAGCTGTCGAAGACTTTCCTACCATAATCTGACAATTTGCTTTTCCTCTTTTTTATTTTTTCTCTTTTGGCTGTTCTAGAACTTCAGAGGTGTCACTGCAGGATGTGCACTTTGAGGCAGCTCTGGTCCTACACTCTCATTGATCTAATGGTCCATATGGATGTCACGTTATTTGACATTTAAGTTGACAGGCTTCAAGGCATGGAAATTAACAAAATCTTCACAAATTATAGCGATTTGCTGTTTACAATTTTCTGTGAAAATTTTGAAATGAAGGTTGCCACCGCTATGCCAAATTTCAACCTGTTGTGATGGGAGAGAGCTAAGGTGTTAAACCCCAAACATAACACTTTATAAATGCTCACTAAAAATAATAGGCAATAAAACTGCACATTAACTTACTGCAGTAAAAATTCTTATTAAAGAGTTGATACTCTGCATGCAAAGTGAGCATTTTGAACTGCAGTCGCCATTTCAACTGTTCATGCCTCAAAAACAAAGGCACCAAGATCTAAATAGATTCTGAATTTCAACCCATAACTTTTTGGCAAAATACATAAAGTGCAAGGCTCTCAAAGGCCATATATGATGTGCTTGTGATTAAAAACACCTTAAACATGTTAACAATGGGACTGTCAAGTTAAATGTTTCCCATAGCATCTAAAACCCATTGTGGGAAGTGTGTTAAAAATCAGTGTCTAAGGAGATAAGGGTCTAATCTAGCAAATGTTCCACTATAAATTAAAAAATGCAAATGTAGCCAAACTGAGCCCTTGTTTTAACAGATCACTAATCAAAATTGTTATCTCAGCGATGGACAGCAGCATCCTGCTGCCAGTCCCAGGTATCCCCAGCAGCCTCCCAAGGCTGCTCAGCAGAGATGCTCCTGGAACACCTCCACAGAGAACATTTCTCCACCCTGGAGCAAAAGCATATTTGAAATCCATTGAGAAATCATGCCAAAAATGAGAGTAAATTAGTGTCAAACTAGCCATGTCTTCTTCTTCAAGGTGAGCATGTTCCTACAAGACCAGTTCTGTTAGGAAATAACTTTTACAATAGATTGTTCCATTCTATGCCCCAAATAAAACCATTGTCACCATTTGGGTTTGGGTTGGAAGGCACCTTGAAGAGCATCTCTTTCCAACCCCTGCCATGGGCAGGGACACCTTCCACTGGACCACGTTGCTGAGGGACACATCCAACCTTGTCTATGCCCTCACAGTTTGATAACACTGAGACTTTCCCAGGGAATTCTGCCACTTCCAGTCTTTGTACAGAATTTTTACATGTGCCACATAAAATTTAAAGCAAACTGCTATTAGCTCAGTTTCATGAAACATGTAAGAATATAATTAAATATTGCTGAAAGGTTTTCAAATTCCCTTTTTTTAAACTCCAAAATGTTCTCTTGTTTTACAAATCAATGAACAAAGGTTTGCTGGGCTGGAAAATGACTGAAGACAGGAACGGTATCCTCTTATTTAGTCATACTCTCTTTAAAGACATTTACACCAGGGAACAATCCCCTCAAAAGGTATTTTTATTTAGCCCATTTTCCTCCTTCATATCTGTCTGCATTAGACAGAAGCACTGGTTGTTCACAACTTGAGTCCCCTTGTTTGTAGCTGCGTTAATGATGCGGGAGTGCGGGATGTAATGATCGCGATGTATGCGCCGTGTAAACATCAAAGGAGATCCAGTTAAAGAGCACAGAAAAAATACAAAAGAAATTCCTTTGACCTTTGCTTTGCATTACAGATGATCATGCTACTCATTTATAATTTACAGCCTGGAGCACCACGGGTCTCGTTTCCCTTCTCAGCAAGAAAAGGAGACAGAAACCCTTGAGTAGTGCTACAAAAAAGAAGGAAACACCACTAATGTGGCCCAGCTTTTACAGTCCAGGGCAATGTGTTGGAAGTATCCTGTCATTATGTTGTGTGAGATAATCATTTCACATCCAGAGGAAGGCAAGTTGAAAAGCTACAGGAATACAGTGTGAAATTTGTAATTCTTGATTTTACATCTTCCAGCTTCCCTGAGCACGGAGCAGTTTGTCTCCTCTCCCTTATCAGGTCACAAAGCGAGCTGGAAATTTCATAGTCATTATTTAGATTATATTAGGAGCATATACCAGCAAAGCATGTTATGTTTATGAAAGGATGGATTAAGCCAAACCATAAATAGGCAGTTTGGAGCCAGGCTGTGTCCACAAAGGAGCTGCTGGGTGGCAGCTAAGCTCTTCATTCACACATCGCTTTAATTTTGCAAAAGCATCCAGGTGTTGGCAAAGATTTGTTTGATTTTTTTTCATGCTGCTGTTCCAGCCATGAGAAACAATCAGCTCTGAGGAGTTAATGAGACTTGTCACTGCTCCCAAAGTTCATTACACAAAGCCAGGCAGCTCTCATGCCATGTCTGCAAAGGCAGGGAAAAGAATAAAAGGGCCAAAAATAATCATTAACTTCAGTTCCTTGCAGTCCTATATGTCCATGGCATAACTGGCTGGTTGAAGAGCACATCCATGTCTCCAAGACACCCTAAAGACCTAAGATGGGCAAGCATCAGTCACAAGTGCAGTGTGACACAAGTTTAGAGGAAAGAGGTTAATTGTGACTTAAAGATCTCTTTCTTAGAAGGAAATGTGTGACAAAAACTCCCATGAGGTCTTAGAAATTAAACTACAAAAGGACACAGAAAGCCTGGAGGCTGGAGTCAGCCTGGAGGTAGGAACAATCCACATCTGACCATGTTTGACCATCATCCTTCTGCCTAGGAAAACATGGTGGTACCACATCCAAAGCCCACCTTTCATATTTCAAATTCCAGGATAAAAAAAACCAAACCAAACCAAATAACCCCAAACCAATAAATGGTACAATCATCTCCTCAAACCCAAAACCACTTCTGAACATGCCTTACATCCATATCTGAATCTCCAGCTCAACTGAAAGTTTAATTCCATATTTTGAGGTACATTCCTACAGTTTCCTGGGCTCCATGTAATGAAATACAGAGAGAAAAAGTTCCCAGGACTCAGGTCCTCAGCAGGAGCATCTCCTAATGCTGCTGCACTCAAAGGTCAATGCCAGAAACCAAACTCACAGAAGCAGTGGTCTCACCCCCTCAAAGCCACCTTACTCTCACCCAAACCTACAAAGAGCTCTCCACAACCTCTCTGCACAGACCTGGTCCCCAGGGTCAACAGCTGGGCTCAATTCCTTGCATTCTACTCTGCATTAATTTTATTGCATCTTTCTAATTGCAATTTTTATATGTTTTAATTTAATTTCTATGGCATTAATTTTATTGCAAGCACATGAGCACGATTGTGTTTCTTTGGATTCAATGCCAAAACTCAGAATAAATAGAATGACACATACACACATCAACTAAGAAAACAGAAAAACCTGCTCCTTGCTTTACATGGCATATTTTTGGCTCACTGGCTGGAGTTTGAGAAGGAGTTTCAATTTTCTTTGCTATCACAGATTTGTCTGAGCATTGATGAGTCATTTGGTCTGTCCATGCCTTAAGCCCTTATCTCTAGGAATTCTGCTCAGGACAGCCTCAACTCTGCAGTGAGGGATGGGAACATACTTGTAAAAATGTGCTCATATATTTAGCAATGAGGACCATGTAAAGATGAAGATTTATTTGGAGCATCATATACAGGATTTTAATTTTTTTTATATGCAGGTAAGGAAAGGATAGGTGGAGGTAAAGTTGATGTCACTTGTTTTTTTCCCCTCCTGTCAGCCTTTCCTCAAATTATCACCTCACCCTTAAAAGTTGTTGCCAGTGTTAGGTTTCTATTCATTTCAGAATCTAATATTTTTCTTGATCTAGATCACTTAACTGGTACTTCTGATAAGGTTAGAGATTTAAAAAAAAAATAAATAAATCAGTATTTCTATTGCTAATTCCACATGGTGCTTTACAGCTATGCTGAAATAAAACAAGCCCAAGTGGATGGACAATGTTATTCCTCTCCACTCCACCCTCTCCATACTGAGCACCCCAGCAGGGTCCTACTCTGACCCAGAGCTTCCCTGCTGACAGCTCACTGAAAGGGAGAAAGGACATTTCAAATGATGTTTGAAATGATGAGGGGTCTGCTTAATCAAAACAAAGGATAATGGAAAAGTAACTCCTGGTTTCATCAGTGAAATTGAGAATTCAATGGGTTTAACCCCCTCATGTAGATGAAATTCTTCCCACACTGAGAAGCTGTCAGGTATGGAGTAGCCCCACAGTAAATATCTGTAAGGCCTAGGATTTGCACAGGGGATTAAGGGAGTTATAGCAGCTACCCCTGTTAGACTTCAGCAATATTTCAAACCTAACTCTCACAGTCTCCTTCAGAAAACTTTGCCAAGATTGCCAGAAGCTATATTTAAAGCTTTTTTTTTTTTTTTCCTTCCCTTATATCTTTTTAGCTATCCTTTATCCCAAATGGTAAGCTTGGACTTGTTTCATTATTCTCTTCTGTGCAGTGCCTGTTAATTTTAAGTAGAATCTGTTGTTAGGATTTGAAAAGCTTTTGAAGCCCAGGTAATTATTAGCCTCAGACTTCTGTAGTTTAGGACTTGCACACACTCTGCTGCTTTCCTCACCCTTTTCAACTCATTACAAATGTTTCCTAATTATTAAGCATATGTGACTTGTGAGCGGCACCATACATTATTAATGGGCCAGTCTCTTAGAACTCAGTGGAAAAAAAAATCAAAACTCCTTATGAAAAGTTGCTACTGTGAAAGTAGCAACTTTTCATATTTAATATCAATGAGGCTTTATTTTGTCAAAGGACCAAAGTAATGTGATTGTATTAGAGGCTAATATCATGACATTTTTCTTCTGTTAAGAGGCTTGCATTTTCAGTACCATCTAAAGGGAGGCACTTTTTCTCCTCTATTTTGAGGCTTGTCTTGGTCAAAAAATAGCTAAACTCACTTTCTGCCTAGCAGCAAGTTTTAACAGCAAAGACCCAAATCCTGAAAAAGTCTCATAATTTAAACAATGACACTAAACTATGCAATTGCAATGGATAGAATTAAGAAACTGCTAGATTTGAGTAATCACCCTCTTTCCAAAAGTAGCTGGGCAGCTCTCAGCTCCCTGAGCTTTGCTGTTCTTCAAGGTGGGTGATTTAACAAAACTGTTGCCACAGTTAGAGAGGCTCTTGGGTGAAAAACCTGGGCTGTTTGGTCAGTACAAGGTGATTTATAGCTCGTGGGTGCTTGAAGACAGAGGGTGCACACACTCCTCCTGGATTGATTTTTACCTTGTTAGTCTTTTAGGCTCGACACAAGTGGGAATGCACCAATTTCAACGCGTCTATCCATATTACCCCTCCAGGTCAAAACAAAAGGAGATTGAGCTCACTCTTGTAGCAGGAAACAAGTTGCTGTGGCCAGGGCATGAGGAAGAGGAATGGCTGCAATGCCTCCAATCCAATCAGGGCCCTTTGGAGCCTCGCAGAGCTCTCCACCAAACCTCTGAGGCGCTTGCGATAAGGGACGATAATTTCATTCGCCATGATCAGGCAAAAGGAAGGTATGATCCAACAGCAGACAAAATGGGAGCCTAAATTAAATCCTAGGAGAAGATTTCACAAAAAACAAACCCCCTAAGGCTAATGAAGTTGAATTAAAAACTGTTAAATCAGCTTATGAACAACTATTATCACAAAGTGCTCATATAACACTTTCACTGGCCAAATATCAGATATATGAAAAGGGGGAATACAGCCAACAGTATGTTCACACATTTAGTAAGGGGAAATTGAATATTCTGCCTAACACCAGAAATTAAAAATCAAGCAGGGAGCCAATTTACTCATAGAGATATTAATAAAGTTCTCAGTGATTTTTATAAAGTACTGAATGGCTCTCAATTATTTTATGGTGATAAAAAGAAAAAAAGCATGTTATATTCTTTAAGAATTCCGTAATTTTTTTTCTAGAGTGTTTCAAATAGATTAAATTAAACAAGTGAAAGCAACAATCCCTCCTAGAGCTACTTTTAAATGTGAATTCTGACTTAAAGGACACTTGAATAGTTTTGATTACTATGATGGTTTACTGAACTATAGAGTTTCTGCAATCCCTTGAATAAATCTTTCAGCGGAGGATATCTAGATAGATTTCTAAATAATAAATGTATCTGACTGAAATATAATATAAAATTTTTACGATCTGGGAAGTTGCGCTTCCTTGGGTCTTTGTTGTTTTTGAATAGAGTAATCACAACATTAATGCAAGACCTTTATCATACCAGAATTCTTATTAGCTAAAATGTAAGTTGTCACCTCTGCTCTTTGCCTGAAACAAGAAACAATCCACACTAGATGAGATTCTTCTTTTTTTGTGGCAGTGGCTAACACTAATTGAATTCATAGTTTCAAGTGCCAGCAAATTTGCCACAGAATTCAGCAGCTGTGTTACAAAACATTTACTAAGTGATACTGAAGGAGGAAAACTAGGATGAAGGCTTTTCAGCTGAAGTCTAAGACATGAAATAATTAAGGGAGAAGAGAAATGGGCATCTTTCATGGTTGTTTTAAAGGGTTTCTCTTCAAAAAGATTAAATTTCATCCATCTTTAGAAAACAAGAAAAATGTGACTTAGGGGACCTTTCTTTACTGGGCTGTGTTTGCCCAAATTTTCAGTGGCACATAAACCAGCAGTCTTATGAGGTCTAAAATAGATTTGACACATGGTCCAATGTAAGTGTGTCATGTTTGACACAAGGTCCAGCACCTGTTCCTGGAGCTCCAAGCTCTTCTCACTTCAGAAGCAGGCGAGAAGCATCAAATAAGGACATTTATATGGACTTATTCTCCTGTCAGAAAATAACTCTATCTGCAACTCTGACCTTCAACACACACTGACAGAATCTCCCTGCCCTAGCTTACAATGGGTTGCTCTAAAGTCATCTCAGAAAACTGTCAGTGGAAATAAGAGGGATACTGAAAAACTAGATTTCAGTAGGAAACTATTCCATTTTTGCTCAATAATCTGTACACAGCTAAAGAAAATAATAAATAATTCTTCACATTGAGCAGCTGTTTTTCATGTCATGGGACGAAAAGAATCCTAACATTTTCCCAAAACAGTTGCACTGGTGTGATTAGATCAGTGAATGGATGTCATGCTGACTGAGAAATTAGGGAAAGGAAAAGGAAAGGGAATATTCTGTGTTTCTCCCAGCATCTCACTGGAAACTCCTCTTCAGACACTTCAGTGAGCTCTCTACGGCTAGAGCTGCCCTGCAGTTTCCACACAGTGGAAGGCAGAAAGAGGCAGCTGCCAGCAAGCACTGAGAATTACTCCAGTGACAAATGAGGGGTAGTCACTGTGACAGCAAAAATTTACCAGCAGCGACAAAGAGGTGTGAAAGTAAGTATTTCACAAATGGAAAGTGAGAGGAAGGATGGCTTGCAGCGAGTGGGCAAGAATAGACAATATATGTCATGAAGGCCCTTAGGAAGCTCCTGATTCAAAGACTGGTGGAGATGGGCAAGAAATAAAAGACAGCAGGCTGTGGATGTCTTTTCCTGGACTTTAGGATAAAATAGATTTGATTAAGGGAGACAAAAGAAAAATAAAAATATGAAAGTTTCTGACCTGATAAGACCTCATCTTGGTTGAGTGCTGGAAAGAAGTTTTAACCAGGAGAAAGAGG
>VYXD01014742.1:2041840-2069413 GCA_013397195.1 Hylia prasina
AAAAAAAAAGAAGAATCCTTTCATAATCCCCCTGTGCACAAACCCAGAATGGCAACTTAGCAAAAAGCAACAAGACTGAATTATTTCCTTTACCTGAGCAATGACCTTCCAGTGACCTTTGAAAATGCTTATGGTTTGAGTCAGGTGCTGGCTGAGACATGAATCACAATATGAGCTGTATGTGTGACCCCAGAGCTGCAGCTAAAGCCAGAGAGGTGCTCAGCCAGGTCAGGGACACAAATAGCTCTGGGAAACATCCCAGGCACAAAACCCCATCTTGAACCCACAGCTGACAATTACAGGAATATAGTCAAGGGACATAAATGGGGAGAAAACTGGTAACTAGTCATGGTACAAAAGCATGAAGGCTCTTGCTGGTGCTTTCAGCTTGGAGCAATTTCAGTCCATACCATGACCTCAAAGCACATTCTGTAAGGAGAAATTAGACACAATTCCCCGCTGTGGTCTAATGAACCAATACAAAAGCATGAGCAAATCTCATTTTTAAGGGGCATCTGCAGACTACAGGTTTAACTGAGAATCTTAGGAAGAAAGCTTCATAGAAAGCTCAAAAATTGCTTAAGTATAAAAAGTGAAAAACGATCAAACACTGAAAGTGAGTCAACATCTAGTAGGAAATCCCAGATGCAAAATTGCATTAGTTCCAGCACATTTCTGCACAGAGGTAAGCGAGCTCTTAGTGGAAACAGCAGAAGATTTACTAGAGCTTTTTTCATTAAAAATAAACTCTTTCCTCCCTAATATAGAAAGGTTCTGTGAGGTGGCTACAGAAACACACAGATGAATGGATAAGAATAAGAGGAGAATTAACACCTCTTTTCATGACTTATTAAAAAAACAGGCAAATGAGGTTTTCTTTCCATTTTCTTTGAGGTGAGTAACACCAGTACGAGCGTTGCATTTCTGTAAATTCATTCAGCAGGAAGGAAGCTTTGCTGCTTTGTCTTATTGGGAAAAATCAAGACACAGCAAAGTGCTTTCAAAACTACCTGCCTGGAAGTGGAGAACTGAGGCGCAGAGAGCAGGCAGATAACAACACACGGCCCTTGAAGTGCAAGGGAAAATCACAGCAAGCATCCAGACTCCAAGGAGAGCCCCAGGATCCCTTCCTTGCTCGTTAACAGGATGCAAGAGTCGCCCCCAGGCTACATTCACCTTTCCATCAGGCTAAGCCTGTGGGTTCCTTTCATGTGTTGGAGCAGTTGTGTCTCACACCACGCGATGAGAAAGGCGAGGCGGCAGACACGGGAAAGCAAACGTGGAAGGAACTGAGCCACCTCCCTCTCATTCCCAAGGCTGGGATGGGGCAGGACCACAGCGCAGCACACCAAGTGATGTCCCTTCAGCATGATCCAGGAGGAGAAATGCATGGGAGTGCACTCAGGGAATGAGAGCAACACGTTTCTTCCACACTCGCACCGACTGTCCCATAGGTGGTGCAGAGTTCACACACAGCACCTTTACAGTCACCTTAAAATCCAGCCAGGACAAGCATTACAAAACAAAGGGAGGAAACCTTCAGGGATGAAAGAACAAGAAGGATATTTATAATGAGAAAAGAGGTGAGAATGCTTGAAGATACAGCTTAATTACAAGGAAGGATTTGAAGGAAGCGAGACAGAAAATGCTTGACAGAGAACAAGGAGACAATCATGGGAGCCACATTAAAGGAGCCAAAGAAATAAGAATGGGAATAGATTATGTGAGTGCGCATTAACCTCTCTCATTTTTTCTCCCAGAGACTCACTCCAAAGTTAAAAAATGCTCTTGGATATTTGCCATGCAGTTGGTGAATCCGAGAACACACCCCTGCAGGCCCATCATGGGTCTAGATTGGCCTAATAAATCACTTGTCCCAAGACAATGCAATTAAGCCTAATTAGCCAATAGCTTTATTCCTAAACAGTCTCTTCCCAAGGGAGATTTTAACTTTTGGTTTCTAAATTAGCTCAAGGAGCTAAATTGCTCTCATCTCCTTGGCAAAGCAACAGTTCATTTCTACCTTAGCACAGGATACTTCACGCACTCGGGGGACACGTGCTCACTGCATGAGTAGTTTATTTACATCAGCCCACAGTCTGAGTCCAGTAGGACCAGTGAGAATCCTTCTGGAAACAGCAGCATGTTCACTGCCATCTATCACCACCGACTTTCCCACCTGGCTGCACTCAGCACAGCTGCCCCACGAGTCCCTACGTTGCTTCTCCAGATCCTCTCCTTGACCAGGACAAGGAGCTCTGTTCTGATAAAGCTCCCAGTAGTGCTGAGATACTCAGAGGGGATGAATTCAAGGGATCAGTGATAAATGGACCATCTTAGACTATTATCTGAGTAAAGTCTGAGTAGAAGACTCAGTGTGAGCAAAGAAATCCTTCCTTGTGAGGGTGGGGAGGCACAGGGTGCACACAGAAGCTGTGGCTGCCCCTGGATCCCTGGAAATATCCAGGGCCAGGTTGGACGGGGCTTGGAGAAACCTGGGATGATGGAAGACGTCCCTGCCCATGGCACAAGGTGGAATGGGATGATCTTTAAGGTCCCTCCCAACCAAAATCATTCTATAATCCCATGATTCCTAGAAGAACTCTAAACAAGATCAGCATTAGTTCTTTCCAGTACAGTAGATGTAAAACAACCTTCCAAATCCTTTTATGACTGTCCTTTGCTTCCAACTCACGTTCCTCCAAAGCTACATTATTTTCAGCAGTTTTACAGAAGATTCAGCTCTTTATTTTGGGGATTATGTGACTCTAATTCAAAAAACGACTAATGTGATATCTCCTCATAAATCAAGAAAACAAGCAAAGAAAAACTCAGCAGGAGCTACCAGTCCTAGAAGGTGTAGAGTAACCTCTTGCAAAGCAGTTACTGGAGAGAGAAGGTTTGCACTGGAGCAGGATGGGGATCCAGAGCACCTGAGGAAATGGGAAGGGGAAAGTATAAAGAACTGGAGAAACATATTTCTGTTTATCTGATACCAGGGTTAGAGTTCACACACCAAAAAAAACTGTGCAGGTCTCTAAAGAAGTAGCAGGAAGATATTTGTGCTCTGGCATTTTCATTGGCATCAAAATACCAAAAGGGGAAGTGGTCTAAGAAAAAAGCTGATATCTCACCTCTGTCTGTGAAGAAATTGGCTGAAGATGCCTTTTATTCCTCAAAGCTAATATGAACTCATTACCTTTTTGCTTCTTGCTCTTTTAAACTTTTATTTTTATCCTCTGGTAAAAACCAACACATTCTTTGGACATCAGCTGCTTCCTGCACATGCAGAATTTCTTCACATCACAGAAACTTTTCACTTTTAAACACTACCTGCTGCTAGCGTGGGCTAAAGTCATGATAAATTCCTTCATTTTAAACACTGTACAGTTTTCATTTAATCCTCTGCCAGGGTTTATCTTTTATTTTCCTGACTGCTTTACATACATTTATTTCCCTTTCATCTGTTTAAATTGTGACTTACTTTTACTTAGTTTGCTGTCTCAGGGCTCTGCAAATTTGTCTCCGCCTGTCCCTTTCACCACCCGACAGCAGAGCTGAGCCCATCTACAGCCCATCTACAGCTGCAAACACCCTGCTGGGAAGATCTGACTCAAACACCTTCTCCCTCAGGTGCTCACAAATATCTGCATTTCATCACAGCCAAATTGCTTGATAGTTATTCAAGTTATCCTTTTTTAATAAATGGAGAGTTACAGAGGGAGAAAAAAAAAATTCAAAAATTAAAATGGGAATTTTTCTGGAGCCCAAACAGCAAGACAAGCAAAATTTCAGTATTAGTAGGTCGCTTCAGTGCTCTCTGTGAGTTGGAAACCTCCCCTCTGCGACACTTGCATGGAAACCTGGTGGCACAGGCTCAGCCTGCATTGACCCAATGGTTTCAGCAGCATTTCATAGCTCTGCTCTCTCCAGGTCCTATTTTTTTTATTTGAAACCTTCCCATAAAGAAATCACTCTCACACAATTAGCCAGGGATATATTGCATTGTGATATATAGAGCAGGTATTAAAAAAGCTATTTGAGTATTAAGAGAGACTTCAAAGGAGGTGAGATCATGAGAGAATGGGGGTAGATCAGACCCATATATGTCAGATTGATTCAGTTTTACTGCTCTGAGGAGAAAGATGGGGACTAGCAAAGGACTACCCCACATGCTCGGGTAGAGATGTTAATTGGGCTGGTTACAACATGTCACTTTTAGCCCCATGGCCCCTGCAGTGAATTAGAGAGCCATCCCAAGCTGAGCCAAGGTGTTTGCAGGACTGCAGGGTGGTGTTTGCAATGACACAAAACAACAGCAGGACATAGGGCACTGCATCACCCTCAGCTGCCATCTGAGCTAAAGATCAAGCCCTGCCCTCAGGCATAAATCCTTTCCCAAGATACTGAATTACCAACTTTATAACTCTTGTGGGAAGCTTGCACTTCCATGAAGAAGAGTGGCACTGGTTTGTCTTTTGTCTGCTGGGACATGCCAAGATATTACTGATTTATGTCAGGTTTGGATTGTGTAGGTTTGCAGTCAGGCAGCCCCAAAGCAGAAAACAGCACTGGCATAGCCTCATATACTGATGGTAAGACTATTATATACTTTAAATACTTTAAACAACTCAAGCTGCATTTTAAAAGAAAGCATCAAATAAATGTTTTGTTGTTGGAGGGAGCACCTGGAGAGGAGCCCAGTTTCTTAAACTTGGCATAAGACAAGCACACTCACAAAATTAAGAGAAGTTAAACCAAAATACCTAAATTCCTTTGGTGATGTGCAGTGTCTGGGTTTTGGGGGGTTTAAAAATGAAATTTGGGAATCGAGCTGTCCAAAATTTTTTCTTTTAAATAAGTCCTTTTTGCCGCAGACTCAGACAGTAAAAGGCAAATGTTCTGCCTGTCCAAACTGCAGGCAGAACATATTAAGACACAACAGATTATTTCCACACAAAAATAACTACCTAGTCGGTAACTTGCAGGGAATATGAAGGATGAGACAAATCAGAAAAAATTATACAGGTGAATAAAAAGGTGACACACCTGAAACCAGGAGTTAGAACAGTATTTCGGACAGCTCAAATGACAAAAGGCTGTCAGCTGGATTGGGGTTTAATTCCCTGCTTATGTGTGGGCTGAGGTGCAAAGAAACAAGTGGTTGGTGCCTCTGTTCTTGACTGAAGTTGTGCAGCCACTGGGTGTCATCCTTGATTCAGATGACAGCCAGAGACTCTGCAGCCACAGCGCAAAGCCTGCAACTTCCCCAGCAGTTAAATTCCACTCTATTTGATTGTACAACATACAGCAAATTGCTCTGCATTTAAATCAGCTATACAATTGAATACTTTGACATAGACAAATTCTCCTTTGTCTCAGTGCCTTATTTGGAGATCTGAAATGGCTGGTTGATGCAGGAAAGAAAGAAAAGTAGTGCAACCCGGGCATAGGAGCTACAAACAATTTGATGAGTGATTATCAAATCTCGGGAAATACGAAATAGCTATGATTAAATAATGCAGAGGGTCGATGCAGGAAGTTTGGAATTATATCCTTAATTGGTCCCCAGGCTGGAAAAACCTATTCCATATAGGTAATTTAATTTAAGATATTCAGTATCCAGATTCAGTACACAAATTAATGACTATGTATGAAAGAGCTGGTTCAGGAAAAAACTAATCTAAACTCTTACCTACAATGCAAAGCTAGTACCCTCAGAAAAGTTCAAAAATGTCATCAAGAAGGAAAAAAGGCCGAAAGTCCTTGATATTTTATTCATTCTACCTATAGCTTTAGTGTAATTTTTCACATTTTTTCCACTGTTCAGCATCTTCCCATTTCCTTGTAACCAGGATGCATGCCAGCCACGGAACCAGGTGTGGCCTTGGGAGCAATGCCTGCACCTGGCAACAGGGGAGCAGGAAAAAACCTTTCCAGAAGAAATATCCAGATATCCAGTGTGTTTTGCCCGTGTTCACTTATAAGGTTGGAATCAGCTCACAACAGGCCATATGTCATCCTAATGAGTTTTCTGTTATGGGTGATTGAGAAGAACTTATCAGCGTTATTTTGTTATCTCCTGGGAGTCTAGACAGGCTGAAACCAGCACATGGTGCAGCAAAGCTGCTTATTATAATATTATTTGTCTCTGAAACCTGATTTAGTTTGCGTTCTTCAAGCTAAAATAAAAGGAAGCGCCGGCAATTTCTCCAAGCGTTACAGCCAGAAATGTTTACATTTGTCAGTGCATTAAAAGTATTTATCCCACTGTTCTTAATACACATAGATAGAATATAGTCATAAAATGGCTTAAATAACAGGTATTTTTGTTAATGCAGCTAACCTCAGCTGATAGCTCAGCTTTCCATGGATTATACAGTCTTTTAGAACAGATCTCCATGTAATACTTCCTAGCTTTACCAGTGGATATAATTTTAATGAAAACATGCCACTACTAAAGAGCTATTAGACACAGAGTTGAAACTGTCTTTGATTTTGTTCACCAACCAAAGGCTTCAATGATTATTTAAAATCCATTTTTCAAGGAAGATGTTAAATATTCTCTTTATATTAAGCAGCCTCATAGGCATGATTTAGGATGCTTGTTTTTAATATTATCAATGCTCTCTTTTATGGTTCTATTTAGTTAAGAACTGATAGCAGACCTAAAGGAGGAAATGCATTTTAGATGTGAACATGTGCACTAGTAATTTCAAAATTTACTAAAGTTAATGTAAAACAACCCATCTGAAGTAATAATGTCAGATAACCAAGCTAAATGTTTACTACCCTTATCACTGAAGCAATAAATCAGTAACAAATATTAGCCCAATGAGTTTTTATTGAAACAGGAATTTTCTTCTGTTTCTATAAATATATCCATAGATTCACATGCCCATATTCTGTGGCTAGGAATTGGCACAATTTCACTTTCAGATCTCAATTCAAAGGGAAGGTTCTTTCCCATTTACACTTCACAGCACCTTTTATCCGGGAATTTTTTATTAGAAAAATACTTACGCTGGTTTAATACTCTTGGAATGCTTTTCATGAATGTAGGCACCAGCAAGGCCTCCTGCTCCAGAATTTAAATACTGCAAAGAATAAATCAACATGTACAATTATCTGTAAAGTATCACTTTCCTTTCCTCACCCTGATCTATAAAACAAACCAATTTTAACATTTCTAGTGGTTTCTAGATGAGATCTTAGCACTTGTCACAAAGTGCTGATGGAGGTAAAAGCAGATATATTTTTTCAGATTAGTTTTAAAAGTATCTCTCTTGGCTTACATATGGTGTTTCAAGTCTAACAGGCCAGAAAATTGAAGTACATCTGAAACAGTTCCATATATATTTGCTTTATATCTATAATATATATAGCAAAGTCATCAAACAATTCATCTGACTGTGTCTGTCGAGTATTAATCTCACTAGGAGCCAAAGGAACTAAAGATACTTTCCTCTGTGATCTGAAATTATTCAAGTTTACACAAGAATATTCTCTTATTTAGAGACCACTTCATAAAATATTATAGCTGTGGGAACTTCTTGGTGTGAGAAATAAGAGGAGAGCCCCTGATCCCATGTCCACAGGGGAGATGTTTAACTCCCACCAGCATCCATCTCACATCCACAAGACCTTGTATGTCATTGCCACTGTTACTTTTTTGGAACCACTCAGAGGCACTGTTAAAGTCAGTGTCCATCTCTTTTTTGTAGCAAATTCAAAAATTCAGCCAAGTCTTGCACAACAGCTCAGGTGCAGCTCTAATTCACCTGACGTGTTTGCTGACCCATGAGATAAGTGACATTATGGAAAACGGTCTCCAGCAATGAACGTTTTACCTTGTAGGTGCACCAGCAGGCAAAATCTACTCCCCAGTCATGCAAATGAAGCTCTACATTCCCAACAGCATGAGCCAGGTTGAATCCGACAAGGCATCCCTGCAGGAAAGAGATGATTATTAGGTTGCTTATTAAGATAATCATCACTGTGAAATTATTTTGAAAAGAACTCCTTCAGAGCTTAACTTGCTCTCAGTATGTGCAGGCTACCTAGAGCCTTTTACAAAAGCAGGGAGTGATAAGAAAAGGGGGAATGGATCTAAACTCAAAGAGGAGAGATTTAGGTGAGATGTTAGGAAGAAATATTTTTCTGTGAGGGTGGTGAGACACCAGAACAAGCTACTCAGAGAAAGTCCAGCTGCGCCATTCCTGGAAGTGTCCAAGGAGAGGTTGGACAGGGCTTGGAGCAACCTGGGATAGTGGTAGTGTCCCTGTCCACAGCAGGAAGCTGGAACAAGCCAATCCTTAAGGTGCATTCCAACCCAAACCCTTCCATGATTAATCTATCTAGTCCCATCTCTTCTGTGTCATTACTGGAAATGTTGTCTATGCCACAGATACACGTAGAAATCATCAACTGTTCCGTGATTTGTCTTCAAGGGTGCTTGGATAGGGTTTAGATTGCTGAGGTTTTGATTGAGCAGTGAAGTGGAATCACTTGAAAAGAGTATTGAGAACAAATGTATGAATACAAACACTTGTGTGGCACGACAAACCCCAGGCAGAGACAAAGCAGTAATGGTCATAGTGATGCCAGTTACCCATGAACAATTACATTCCAATGTATATTCATGCTCAAGGTGTCCCTGGTATTTGAACAAGGAGGACCTTGTTCTTTGGGAATCCAAATGGATGAGACAGCAGCTTATACATTGCCTTGATCTTTAAGAACTTTTAAACTTGTCCTTAAGAACAAGGATCCTGTCAGTTCTCTGTGACGAGTCTTGTATTCGCCATACCCATAATTTACACAGGACACTGGGAACAAGGAGGGCAGGGGGAAACCCAACATCTAAGAACTGAAAGATTTCTAGATCTGAAAGTTAGTGTTTTACATATGAAATAACCACTGGATGGCAGCATTTTTAAACTAAAAAGTTATTCTAAGCTTTGCTATCTATTTAAGAGCAGAGAAATAAGACTGCATTTTGTGCCTGGACTGCAAATTAAATGCTATTTTACATTTTGCTTTTAAAACACAAACAGCTTGCTTGCAAGCAGCAGGGTAGGAATAAGAGTGAGAGCACAGGCTTCAGAAAAATCAGCGTCCAATAATAAAACAAAGGGGTTTTTTTAAGAATCTCCTGCTGTTTCTTGAATGGAGGGAGTCTTAGCTAAATTATTTAAGCAGTACTTTGGTATATTTAATCTTCTGTATATAATAATTTGTAAGGAGCAGCATTTTAAGAAGATGTGCCGTGTTTAATTCTAATGGAGATGTTTGTGAAGTTATCAGCTTGAAAATTTGTCCAAAACGATGGGAAGAAAACTCACTGCCACAGCATTTGCATGATGTAAATGCTGGAACTAGAGTCCCAATAAATAGCTGTGGTGGCTTGATTTCACAGGGACACACAGAACTGAGTTAAGACAAATCAACTGAAATGGTGAAGCTAATGCAGAGAGGCTGGGGCACGCTGAATTCCGATGGGAACACTCTCATTCAGGGATAAAATGGCTTTGGATCAGAGAAATAAGCTACAGCAAAGTAAAGCCAATTGCCAGTGAATGAGGAGGTTCTCTCAGGGTTTTAAAGCATTAACTTCAAAACTTCAGTTGACTGGATTTAAACCTTAACAGGTACATACATCCTACACAAACTTTTGGAAGCAATTCTATGACAGATTATCGGGTTTCAGTGGAAACCAGGAATAACACAATGAGAATCTTGCAGAATGTGTGTCTGGCTGTACATTAACAAAGCTGAAACAAATAATTTTTTTAAAAAGGAAGTTGGTCATAAAGAAAAAGCATGTAAGAAATTTAATTTTCTATAAATCTTGTGCCAAAACCAATTGTTCTCTCCCTGTCAGTATGTCACATACTCTATAAAAAAATTATGTTCAACCACACCAGATCAAATTATGAAAATACAGGGGATGGGAGGTAGGAGGAGACACCTTGGGACAGTGGCAGGTTGGATGCCCTCACAGTAATGAGGCTCCATAACCACATCCACATGTGTGACCTTGACATGGACAAACTTTCTTGGGCACCGACAGTGGCTGCAATGGATCAGCTCGAGCCCACAGCAGGCAGAGCCACAAAAAGGAGGGTCATTGACATAACACCCATGGGTCATCCTCCTGAACTCCTTTAGCTGCTCCCCAGCACTTTGAAATTGTTTGGCAGATCCCACTGGGCGCTGTTTAACAATATTGAGGCGCAGCCTGGAAATTCGGGTTCGGCGCTGGCAGGGCTCCTGCGCCGTCTCAGAAACTCCCACTCGCACCAGTTTGTTCGAGTCGTCATCTGCAAGATGGGTTGTGCTGGTTTGCTTTCCCAGGGAGGTGTCTGGCACTTGAGTCACACAAACAGCAAATGTTTAGCCACACAGATTGCATGGAACAAGTAAAACAAACTGAAGCAGCTCTCCCTGCACAAGCCACGAGGAACCAGGACTGCGTGGGAACGGCGCTTCCCCAGACTGGGGGGAAAACAGAGCTCTCCATCTGCTCCGGGCAAAGGACAGGACATGTGCTGTCCCCTGCCTCTTCCCTTTTATTCTAACATCTAAAAGTCATTTCTGCAAAGTGTCTGGGTAGCTGCTGATAACCAGCAGGTAACAACTCAGCATGGACAATGACATTTGGAGAGAGGGAGAGAAATGACAGCTTCACACCAGCAAAGCTGGGACATTTAGAAAGAGAGACAGGAAAAGAAATGAAGATGAAGGATCTTAAAGCTCTTCCTACTGGGACTCAAGAGATTAAAATATTTTACATAACGGTACAGAGTCAGTGGAAAGTACAATATAACTTATGAAATGAAAATTGCATTTGAAAGGTAGACTCCTAAAAGTCAGGCATTTCTTCACTTGTAGAAGAATAAAACAACTCAGCCTCCTCCATCCTCTAGAGCAAGCTTGGAAGTATGAACCAAGGAACACTGTTACATCCTCCTCAGCCTGCTGATGAGTCTCTTGCACAATACGTAGTAATTTCGATTTATCTGAGAGACCTTAGATGGAAAAATAGCCTGGGGTAATTTTTCAAGCTTAATTTAGTTCATTTAATATTTAATGACTTAATGAAGCTGTCTATGTGCAGAGCTTTCACTCTGGGAGGAATCTTAATGTACGCAGAGAACTTAGGAAATTGGCTTAAAAAATGTAAAAGGAAATCAGTAACTTAATTCATAAATGATTGACCTCAAGAATCCTAGGACATTTTCCAGGCCTCCAGAGCTCACAGCTCAAATCTCTAGCCAAGTCCTGATAGGGCACAACACTGTGGGACTTTATTTCAATTGTACATTAAAAGACTTATTAAGACCATCTGTGTAGTACTTTTCTCTCTGACATACTGGCTGACAAGTGATTTTTTTTCCTCTCTCTTCTTCTCAAATAGCATTTTCACCTTGTATTTCCCCCTTCTAACTTGTTTGCTTGTCAGCTCTCCTCAGCCTATCTTCTGCTCAGGAGTGCAGGGTCATTCACCACCCTTTGTCCCTAGGAAGGAGAACCTTGCATTTTTGCTGCAAACATGACTTTTCAGCCTTATCTGCTTTTGAAAGGACTTTCAGCCTATCTGTGGCAATATGTTCACCAGAAAACAATGCTGGATTCATCAGGTCCAGAAGCTCTTGAAGGAGATATGGTCTATAAGTCCAATTAAACCCATAGATGCTAATGACTCTGCTTCAGCAGTTGTTTTTGTTTTCCTCTAATCCAACAGCAGCTCCTAACCCCAGCTCTGGCCTGGGAGAAGAGAAGAGGAGCCAATTCTTTTGAAAACCCCACACTTCAGGCATTTTGATAACCAGCAGCCCTGAGTCCAAGATAAGCAGCAGGGAGCTGAACTGCTTCTTACCAACAGAAACTCTTCATGAATCAAGGATTTTGTGGCTGTTCAAGTAAATATTTGTCATACGCAGATGTTGAAGTGTGGTGTAACAGTTTGTTACATAGAGGGGTTGTATAAACATATAAACATCACTTAACCCGGGGGCAGAATCTGTAAGGACATTGAGCTGAGTGCCTCTGACAGGAGGGAAATAAAAACACGGCTGGCTCATGCTTTTCAAGCCTTAAGGGTACTCAAACAGTTCTTCAGGTTGAATTAATTTTGCTTTTTCAATATACTAATGATATTTTAGTTCATGAATCTACCTGGATCTCAATCCTGCACACTCAAACCACAAAGATACTAGAAATTCAGTTTGGTGGGGTTTTTTTCCTTCTCTCTTGAAACATCTGTGGAAGAAGAGATTAATGTCTGCATTATGTCATTTCTAACAGGCATTCAGACGGAAACAGGCCTTTGACATGTACCTGTTCCTGCTGGAATGCTGAACTGCTGTCACAAATTTCTCTCCTCTTCAGGAACATGATACAATCTCTGGGTAAAGTATGCGGTGTTTTTGTGTGCATCCCTGTGGAAGCTCATACCCCTGAGTTAATATTATTATTACTTGCCCTGCCTTGCAGAAATTTTAATCTTTCTCCACCAAGTCCTGGTTATCTCCTCATATGTTATAAACATCAAATCCATTTTCCCTCCATGTAATAAGCTGTGAGTGACTACGCTCTCCCAGAACACCACTTTGGGGTAGTTTAGAGCTACCAGTGAAACTGCATCTCTTCCACATATCCAAGTCTGCAGCCCACAGACCAGAGAGCGTCTCTGGAGAGGTGGTAAAGTGATAGGTTTTGCCCAGGTTGCTCATCTTTATGGGAAGGAAGAGAGATTTCTCTGTCTGTTTCTCAGACACCTTTCAGACACATCACGGAGCGGCTTTCTGGGAAGCAGCACTGAAGACATGTAGGTGTTGGCAGCTGAACGAAAGCTCTGCTGCCACCAGGAGAGAGTGGAGCAGTGGGTGGCATCATCCTGTTAATAACCTGTCTTCTCTTTCTAACATTCCAACACGGTGGAATTTTGACTTTTTTGTGGGTTTGTTTTTTTTTTTTGTGGTCAGCAAAGTACAGGCAGACACCCCTGGAAAGCACCATGATCATGTTGCATTTGGAGCTCCCACACAAACCCACTTCCCTTGCAGCTGACTCCCCACATTTCTTTCCACCCCGCTTCTCTACATCCATGTCAGAAGCTGGTTTTGTTTTGTACTGTTTTTGACACTGGGTTTTAATGCCAGGTGCTGCTCTCTGAGAACATTCCCTTTCTATATCCCACGGGCCCTGCACCAGCTCTCACACCTGGTCTGCTCTCCCAGGGGGGACTTTACCATCGCTTGCCATCAGCATAACTTACGCCCTGAGGTCCAGAAAAAATTCCACTGCCAAACCCAGAGCTACAGGAAATGTATAGTGTGCTGTGAGGTAGGAACCACTCCAGGGAGTTAAACCATTAAATGTAAAGAGTTAGCTGGTTTGACAAAAATCCAGTGATACTAAATAAGTTTACCCTTCAGTGGTTTAGTCTTGTACGAGATAAGGTGCATCCAGTAAACGGCTGCCACCATGGAAAGTCTGGTGACCTCCTGTTGATAAGACAACTTAATTAAAAACCATTTTCTCCTAGATTCCTAAGGCAATTGAGATGGTTAAAGAGTTTTTACAGCTTTGTCCACAGAACACAGTGCCTGAAAGCTCTGAAGGCTGAATCATCACTAAAATACACTCATCTGGGGATGTTGATGTGCTCCACATTGTGCCTGTCTGCAGAAAACTCATCAGTGGAGTCTGAGCAGTGCTGGCTCTGTGGGGAGCTCATCTCCCTGCTCAAGGGAGGAAAAATCTGCCACAGCACAGCTACAGGAAAGGATGAAAATCATCAAAGTCTGTTGAAAAAGCTCAGAAGTCTTACACAAACTAACTTTCAAAGACAGGTTAGAGTTGTGGTTGCCTCCTCCTCCTTCTTCACTGAGGCTCTTGGTATTCTACCCTTCAAGAAAAGCCATGTCAAAGTTAATAGTCATGAATTACCTTTTCCAAATAGTTTAACATCCATCTGCCTGAAAGATTGCTCCCACAGGGCTATTTCTTCATGCAGCACACAGTCCCCAAAGGTCTGGGCACAGAGTGCTTTTACATTTACCTACAAATTTCTGTGTTTTGTTCCACAAAAGAACCTCAGAACACTGACATTAAAATATTTCAGAGAATACTGATCTAAAATTGGCATGAAAAGGACACATCTGGAGTAGTCCTACCTTTTTTTGGCCAGCCTTTGTTATTTTAGGGATGTCAAAAAACTGTCCCGTGTAGTACTGCACCCCACTGAGCAGAATGACAGCAATAGAGTCCCCTTCCTTCTCAATTACAGCCAGGATATCTTCAGTCCTCAGGGTCTCCTCCCCCTAAAACAAAGTTAAAGCACATATTTTACATCACCTCTGGCACTAATGACATTGTCATTCCTTATTTCATAATCTATATTTTACCATGAGCCAGGCTGCTTGCATAAGGAGATGAAAAGCAAACCCTTGTCTTGGTAATGATATACAGAGGTAGTGCTATGAAGTAGCCTATGAGCAAGTGACCTCAAAAAAATAATCTTTAGCAAGTGAATCCTGGAGGTGCCTTTTATAAAAAGTCTATTCACTTCATATTCTAACATGCTTCATACTCTTTAATATTTCTGACAGCTTTAATTTACAGTCAAAAATTCCTAGTGCAGACAAAATATCTAATGATTTTTAAGTGGCATCTCAAATCTGTGACACCCACAAGATTTGAAAGTTGTCTATCAGTTTCACTCTGTACTTTTCTGATAAACTTGGTATCCCACAGGAAGCTATTATAAACCTGCCATATTCATATTTCAAAAACAATGTCTCACACCATCAAAAGTACAAAAATCCCCAAACCTGCGGTCATTAAATATAGAAGCATTTCAACCACAAGAAAAAAAAAATCAACCTCATTTTTGATTCTTTACAGGAAAATTACTGCCCCATCCTCCTCCTGTCTTGCTAGCAAGGGAACTTGTAAAACATACCACCACCTAGGGATCAATTAGGCAGTGAAAACCTAGAATTGAATTAGACTTGTTACTGAAAAAAGCTTGGGCAAGATGGTTGAATTGCAAGGCACTGTTATTATCTCAACAATCTCTGCAAATCTATCAAGCGTTCAGGAGTGGGCTCTTTACTCACAAGATGACTCAGATTTCAGAAGCAAAAGGTCACCCTTGGTTTATAGTTAGGTGACAAAGTTCTTAATGCTGCAGAAGTGAAGCGAGGCAGCCTTTCAAATTAATCTGAATTGCATATTACCCAGAGCAGACCTTTCCCTCAGCCCGTGCTGATGCAGACACAGTGGTGCTCATGTTATGGCAATCTCTCACCTCAGGACATTCAAAGGACGTTGGGCATTCTCAATGAGTTACTATATTTTGCAGGTGACTCAGGATGCTGCCAGGGGTTTTTTTGGAAACAGGAAAAATAGAGAAAATGGCTTTTTTGTTGTTGTTGTTCATCTGGGAAAACCGACTATTGAATCAGCAATAATAAAATGGGGTCTAACATCAAAAATATATGCTGAAACACATCTGTTTATGATTCACTAATTTCACCTAGATTTTAATAAGCACAGATTACAACTCCTACACTAGAATGTTTGAGAATATATGCCTGCTTTCACATGAAACATGCTTCTGCCCTTGGTGGCAGCAAGCAGAAGTGACAGACTCCTCACCAACCTGCCGTGGCTGCAGCAGGACCATGCTTCTCTCCACATCCAGCCCGTGCAGTCGGAGCTGGGACTCCACAGCATACTGGAAGAGAATTCCATGCAGGCAACATTAACACAAATACATGATAAACAAAAAAAAAGGACAAACACATCAGAACTTGAGAAAGGTGTTCAGGTGCCTTGACTTTCACTAAAAGTAATGCTTGAAAGCATAACCCAACTCCACTGAGAAATTCACAGATTTCCTCTGGACTGAAAAAGATCTGAATTTAACTCTTGAGAGATTGCAAGGACAAAGTCAAAGCCTGAATCGCACAGGATAAAATCCACGGAGCAGAGTGAGGGTGCAGATGGGGCCCAGAGCAACCTGATCCAGTGGGTGGCATCCCTGCCCGTGGTAGGGGGGTGGGAACACGATGATCCTGAAGTCTTTTCCAACCTAAACCACTCCACGGTTCTGTGGTGTGATGGACGCACTTCAGCAGAGGCCAGGAAGCCAAGCCTGCAGGGATAACAGCCAAGGAGGGCTGAGCATCCCTCCTCCAGGAGCCCTGGGTACCTACACACCCTGCTGCCAACAAAAACAAGGTTTGGCCAGCACAGACATCCCGCCCTGTGACATTCTCACCTCTTCTTATTTGCTGCACAGCTGGAGGGAAATAAGAGCTTTAAACTCACAAGCCATTTAAAAAAATCCTATCTGCCAATTTTATTGATAAATAATGGTCCTGGAGATCAAAAAACAATCATCAAATAACAGTATAAAAGAGTTTAAAATTTCATGACAGGAACTGAAGCGATGGCAGTTGCAGAGGTTATTACTGAAGTGCCACAGAAATTTAAGAGGATGGAGTGCAAATGTACAAGTGCACATGGAACAAATGTGGGATTAATCTGAACATTACTTGAAATAAAAGCAATTTGAGGTGTATACATCTGTGCCGGCATCTTCATTACAAATAAACAGGTTAGTGGCTCGAGTCACTTTTACTGCACCTTAGAGATCAAATTTGTTATCAATTTCCAGGAGTTTACGGTGCTGATGATAAAGTACCAGTGGCCCACAAAAGCAAAGATTAATTTGCTCGAAACTCTGATGCACGGGCTATTGTCTCTTATTTTATAGCAGACAAATTATGTTTGAACTAGTAATCTAAAGTGCTAAGAACAAACATTTCCATCTCTGTCTGGGGAGATATAAGTGTTAATGTTGTGAGTTTGTATTGATTTGGTTTCATAAAGTAAAACAGCAACAAGAATTAATAAAACATTTACAACTTTAGTTGATTTGGGCCAGTAGTTTGCTCAATGTCTTTTAAAAGACTAATAAATCAATGCACCCATTCATTCTTTTCCTCATGCAATGCTTCTTATTTGAACAAAAGGAATAAAGCTACGATCTGTAAAATATGCTGAGCTCAAAAGCTTCTGACAGATTTTTTTATTGTAATGTTACTTGGACAAGATGAGCTAATAAATATTCAAATCATACTACTTATATTCTTTGGAAAAATATGATTAATAATACAAATATGGTGAAATATTAATTTCTTACATGGTCAGAGGGAAAGGCTCTTGCTTCTAGAAGAATTTTATAACGTCTTGGAGTAGGCTTAAAGAAAGATAGCTGTTGAGGAAAAAAAAAGAAAGAAATATTGAAATTTATCTAAGAAGAGATGAGAAAGATGCTCCCAGCATATAACTTAATAAAGACTGCTTTACTTTCAGGCAGGTTACAGAGAATCCTCTAGAAATTACAAATATTTCTTTGTCTATATAACATTTATCAAAGTAGGAAAGTGTTACAATACTGTGTTTCACATATCCATAACAAAGGCCACCAAAACCCAGCAGTGAAAACTTGCACTTACAGGAATCAATGGCAAAGCTTTGACTGCATCCAGGGAAGCTGGGATTTCACCCAGCTCCATCCAGCAATCAAAAGCAGCAGCTGAAGAACAGCAGGCAGTGAATAAGAATTAGATTTTTATCCCCGCCCTAAAACTTTAGTTACGGAATCATCCCTTACTCCAAAACAAGGCTGACCAAAACCTCTTCTCAGCACCTACATGTGGGTGATCTTTTATTAGCTCCTGGCAAGCTGGGCTGGCCACCGTGCCAGGAGGACTACGAGGACTTACAAACCCTCCTCAAGTCAGCTTGGGTTACACAACCCTGTGTCTGTGTACTCAAGAAATTCACACCTAACCCAGGGCAGAGCAGCCCCGTGAATTGGCCTGTACTGAGCCCCACCCTGCTCTGCTCCAGGGACATTAATTTAAAAAGGTCAGGAATGGAGGAGCAGATCCAAGTGATGAACCTTGTTGTAAGAACCAACAAGCCAATCTTCACATCTACACTCAGCTGAACCAAATCTTTGGATCCTGTGCTTTACGCAGCCACAGGGACACTTGAGCATAAATAAAACACATTTATGGACACTACAGCATGCAAATCAAAATACTTCAGCACATTTTAGGCCCATATAAAATAGCATAATTCTAAGTGTCATCTCTTGTATGCAGCTGCATTTTAAGCTTGACTGATAGTACAGCTTTGTCTTGCTCACAGTTGAACTCCTGTTTCTTAACTTTGAAATTTGGTGCAGAATTGAAATTTGAGAAGTTACTTGTAAATGTTTCTTAAATAAAGGATTTCCTCTGGCAACTGACATACAGCACATGTGAGAACAGCTCAAACTTCCCCTACAGAGTCCTTGAAAATATTTCTCTGTCCAGCTTTCCGGCTTAGTATTGAGTCAGGCCGGGTCTTGCACTTATATTATTCAAGATACAACTCCCAAGGCTTAAAAACTTAATCTGTCACCCAGTGCTGTCTCTGTGAGGCCCTCAGAAAAAACTTTGCTTACATGCACACAAAGCAAGGAGAAAGATACTTGTCAACACAAGATCAAACATACATCATAAAGACATACCATCAGAAGGTGCAAGTTAACAGTCAGCCCATTCATTAAGGCTATTTCTTGTCTTTTGGCCCCTGAAATAATAAAAAGATAAAAAGTTTGAAAAATGGTTGGAGTTTTTCTTTAAAATTTCAGAGATATATAGAACAGTGGTGAGAAAACAAAAGCATGAATTCAGTCAATGTCTCTCCAAAGCCTGTCCAGGAAACAAACGTTTGAGGTTTCATAAGAGTGAAATAAAAAGAATTCTTGTCTGACTCTCTACACTGCAGGAAGGAAAATATTTATTTTCTCAGGTCAGACACAGAAAACAACAACATCAAAAAAAAAAAAAAAACCAATGAAATATTTCCATTTCCCTCCAAACCACCAGTGGATTTATTATCTTGAATACCTCAGACAAGTGAGGTCACAAAGACTATATGTAAAGCAAGACTTGAAGCCTTATTTTTGTCAAAAGTTCATGTGCAACACAAGTGAGAAAACATATTGAGATAATCATCTGTTGTAAATGGTTACTGTAATGTCAAGATATAGCTCATCTCTAATTAAAAAATGAAATAAGCAAAATTGACCTATTGGATATAACAGACCGTTATTAATGTAGCAGCTTCACAGGAAGCCATACCCACATTGCTCCAAGGAGGACAATAACAGATGCCTTTGGACTACAGCTAATCACAGGCAGAGCTAATTAGTAACAACTAATTGTTGTTAGCAAGTATTTAGTAACAAATTCTCCAGCATTTGTCAAGCCCTGGTGAAAGGTTTTAGGAAGGACAGGGAATTGTGTATTGGGCAGGGTGGCACCAAGATAAGGAGAAAATCAATTCCCGTTTCCTTCTGGTATGCTTGGTGCCTGCTGTTGAAAAGCAGAAATTCATCCTTGAGACAAATCAATACCTTGAGAGTCTTCTTCAGATGGGAGATGTGCTCATGCACCTTGTCCTGATCCTCACTCAGCCGCAGATTCTCCAAATGTGGAGCGAGGTTGCAGAGAGGGAGGGATGAAGAGAAGTGTAAGGGGGCAGGGAGGGCAACAGCCACTTTTGGAATCGATAAAGAGGAAGGAAAAGATGATTTGGGGATATAAAAGGGCAAGGAGAGCCTCGAGAAAAGGAAAGCTGAATCCTGAATTTCTCCTGTCCCTGCCTTGGGGGATGCCTGATACACTGCCACCATACCCTAAGCAGTTGAAATTCACAGTGAGTGATTTGTCAGCAAAGGGAAAAAGATACAACCATGGGTTCAACCCAATATAGGCAAATGTAACCAAAGAACATGGAAATCTCTAATTATAATTCATTCATACATTCCTCCCAAGCAGGCCTCAGCTTCTGCCAGCACAGGAAAAGCCAAGGACTGTTCTTATTGAGGTATTCAAGGACATTTAGACATGTTGCTGAAATCTCCAGGTTTTGGACAGAAGGATTTGGAAAACAGGTGTTAGTGACTGGGAATGATCAGTCCAGGGGATGAGCCACAACAAAAACGAGATGTCATAAATAAGCTCCCTCCTCCTTCTGACTCCAGGAACATCATCAAGTTTGTGGAAAAAAGTATATGAAGGACTAGTTCTTCATAGGGAAAAATAAGCTTTTTTTTTCACTTAAACTCCTCTCCTTTGCTTTCTTTTCTTCCCTCTGATAGCATTGCATCTGCAGGCTCCATGCTGCTAGAAGAGGTCACCTTGGGGTTGTTCTATTGCAGATCCAGGAGACAGCTAGAGAGAGCGATTGCAGCTCAAAACAGTATTATTTGCAGTCTTGATATTTCCATGGAGCTCTTGAGGCTGAAAAAAGGGACAGGATCAAGAAATGGTGCTGTTCTTATTTGTCCCTCTGCTCCTTCCGTGAATTCTGTGGCTTTCACAGCAAATTCTGCACGAGCAATCCTCTGCCTGCTGTAGCTATGCCATATAAAACAAATGGTTAACCTGTAGATCACTTTTAGCTGCATGCTAGCATCCCAAATTAAATATGACACTACATTTGTCATGTAAGTCTTGGTCTTCCGTAAATTATATATTTATTAAAAGCCTTCCATTATTGAATTTCATGCCCACAAAACAAACCTCATCCATGTCATTGGAAAACTGTTATCCTTTATAACCTGCACTGCATTTCGGAAAACAACCTTTCCATGATCCAATTAACCTATTACAATATTCAAAGACCCGGCACACGGGAGACAAAATTATGTTTGCCTTCCTTATTTCCTAACTTTATACCATATCTCCAGGACAGGCTAAAACCTGTATGTTCTGCGTGATAAATCTCCTCTTTAATAAAAGGAAGCAGCGTTTGCAAAGTACAACTTCAGAGACAATTACGATGGCGCTAGGCAGACACTGCCATCCTTCTCCTCTCTGACTGCTGGGGAAGTCTGATCCTCGGTGGAGCAAGGAAAAAGCCTGTTGTAAAATGATTGGAAAAAGGCTAAGGGCCCCAATTTCGAAAACATTTTGGTTATTTCAAATAATCCTTATCACTCAAAGTCACTCCAAATCTGCTCAGCGTTCAGTCTTCCCTCAACAGAGACGTGCCCGAGCAGGTCGTACAGCAGCAGCCACACAGTTAATCTTGTTCCATCAGAAGGTGATCCTGCCAAGGTTGTAATGTTTTAATAAAGTCTGGTAGGAGAAGCTGAGATTGCCTTCACTGCGTTCTGCCACTTGGTGTGAGAGCAGGAAAAAAAAAATCTTTGGCCTCCACTGACCTTGACTCTTCATTTCACGACATATTTACTACTGTAAGTTTCATTGAACAAGAAAATGTGACTGCGTGTAATAAGCAAGGTGCTCGTGCACTACAAACCATTAAGCAGACAAAGGTGTTTTACAGTCTTTGGTCCATTCCTGAATAAATCTCACCAAAGAGTTTTACTTGCTACCACTGCTTAGGGTGAGAAATGACAATTCTTCCTCCTCCTCCTCCTCCACAACATGTTCAATACTGAATAAAAAACACAGTAAAATTCTGTTATTGTTCTGACATTAAAGTCAATAAGAAAGTAAATTCAGAAGTCATTCAGCTACGTACTCATACATAATCAATTTTTTGTTGTTGTTGGAAAACAGTACTTAAACATAAATTCTGAGGGTTGGAACTTTAAGATCCCTTCCAACCCAAACCATTACATGAATCTGTGGAATACCACACTGAAAAGAGCATTTTAACATAGCTTTTTTTTCCCCCTCCATTTATCCTTTTAGCCTTTTCACTATTGCCTACAATTTTAAAAATTGGAATTTACTATGGTACATCCATTATTTGGGGAATATTAATTCATCTGCATTCTAAAAATCACTCACCTGCATCCTGAAAAAAAGCTATGAGGGTATTGTCTAAACAAAACATTAATATAAACATAAATTTGAGGGCCACATATGAGCCTATACCACATTTTACAATTTAATCAAACAAAGCCCCAAAAATTCTGGAGAACAGAATCCAAACAGAATCCAAACCATGCGAGGAAAACAACAGGAAACACTTCTCAGGAAATAATTTTAAAAACAAAAAATTAAGTTAGTGTTAGGGTGGCTTCATTCATAATTTTTATTGAAAATTTTAGAATATTTGTTGACCATGAAGAAAATTATAGTAAGTTCATTGTGGTTAAGCCATGGTGATGTAAAAGCACTGGTGTCACATGGAGCTTGGTAAATAAAAGGAAAATAAGGAGATGGAAGAGCAATTAGATTAAATTCAAGTGAAGCTCTTGTTTCCATCTCCTTACACCTACAATGCATCGTGTAGTTAAATTAATATTAAAATAGCAACTTAGTTGGCAGCCTCCACAGGACAGATGGTTAAGGGTAAAAGAGTCCCAGCCTCATTCTCTGCTTTCTGCAGTGACTCTTAACCTGCAGGTGAGGCCAGAGGGACCCTGGCAGGGTCAGGGGCAGGAGGTCAGGGCTCAGCCTGCCACGGGGATCCACATTCTGCAAATAAAGCAAACAGTCACAGAAGGGGATGCAGAGAAAGATGATAACTCAGAAGCTTCCAGCCGTTCTTTGGGGAATCTTGGCTCTCTCTCTCCTGGTTATGTGAAGAACACCAGTGGTCTTACTCTGATTATTAATTTGCGTGCCTGGGAGTATGAAAGAAGAGAAATTCTTGGCTGCCTGCTTAGTTAAATTCAAGGTTTCCAATTGAAAATTCCAAGTCACCTTTCCCCACCTGTCCACAGCTTCCTAGTTGTGCCCTATCAGATCAAGAATATCCACTGGCCAAGGGAGATGGCTCACACTGGAGAAACCCCTAAATCAGCTGTGTTCAGCATTTCAACACCCTGTACCCCTTTATATTTCCATATTTTATGTCCTATGTTGCTTAATGGATGAGGGCGCTGAGCATGCCCTTGAATGTAATGAAAGCAAGAGAAATAACTTCTCAGCCTCCTGAGCAACACCAGGTATAACAATAGCAATTTACCAAATCAGAACCCCCAGTCTGCATTTTTGGGATTTTTATTTCATTCTGAAGATAGGATTTTTCTACAAAGCCCTGTGATGCCCAGTGTAGCCACACTCATATTTATATTATCTCAGTGTTTACATCATGGATAGACCAACTACAACAATAATTTATTGCATTTGTTCTGCTCCAGTAATAACACCCACTATTTTAGCTATTTGGAAACTTCATAAAGAATTCAGAGAGGGATTTTATTTATAAGTTTATAAATAAACTTGTCATGAAACATTCTTTAATGTCTCTGCTCCCAATTGTTCCAACACCATTTGCTTTTCTTGAAGGAGAAAAACCATAATTTTCTCATTGAACGCTTGTCTGCAGTTGGAGGAGAAATTACGATACAATATCTAGAATACAGTAGGTCAACGTAAGGGTAATATTTTTCCTTAGTGATGGCACAAATGAATGCCTGATAATTCAGTTCTGACAGTCACTATTGAGAGTTGCCAGCCTTCAACACCTACATTGAAATATGGGCCAGATCTCCCCAAAATCTACTAACCTAGCCTTGACAACAGCTGGGAGAGCTGGGGGGGAAAAGACCCTGCCAAGATAATTTCTCTTCCCCCTTCAGAGACAACTCTGAAGGAAATCCCAGTGAAAGATTATTTCAGCAACTACAAGGTGTAAGAAGTGATAGAGAAAATCTGCATTCCCACTCAGCTGGCTGCTTTCATGGCAAATTCACCAGGAGGAGTCCCCGGGGCTCCTCAGTGTCTGGAATCACCAGAAGCACTTCCTGACAAAGTCCTGCAGCACTGCAGCTCCTCACGGGGGACAGCAGGGTAATGGGAACCTATCAATGGCAGGTCCTGCCCCAATTATCTGCTCCATTGGCATAAGCAGCTCTCAAAGAGTCTGGATTTAGTGGCAGGGAAAAGGGGAAAAGCAGAAAATGTCTAGATAGAAATAATTTATCAAAGGGGAAAGTTCATCATTTTACTTCTGGAAGAGTGACTGAGATTCTGTAATACCAAGTGCCCTTTAAAAGGGCTTCACGTGTTAGTCCAAGTGGTTTATGATGCTCCAAGAAACCCTCTACTGCAATTAATTTCATGATATGCATATGGTCATACATTATCACACATATTCATCCCCTAAATCACTCGCAGCCTTAAAATAAAATGTTAGTCCACGCACAAGAAAACCTACTTTCAAACACAGGAATAAACGGAGCTAAATTGTGCCTGCAGAGTTTCAGGTTTTTGAGCCTTAAGAGAAACCAAATTTGATTTTATTTCTGGAGAAAGGTTTTGTGTCACACCTACCGACCAGCTCAGCCATCGGGTCCAGGATGCACTCGTCTGCCAGAGCCCATGGGCGCTTGCCTTTGAAATGGCCATGGACACCTCTGAAAAGGAAAGGGAAAATGATGAAAATGTGTGGTATTCTATTTGGATCAGGTCTAAGAATCATATCTGATTTGGAGGATAGATGAGGAGGATGAGCCTAGGCTGAGCACAACACTTTTCTCATACCGTTAAACCTCAGAGCAAAAGCAATTTATTGGTTTATGACAGGGCTCAGTTGCTTGAAATTTATTTATTTTGACCCACAAAATTCCTCTAGAAATTCCTCAGAATTAAATTCCTTGGAATTAAAGCTTTTTCAAAAGCCCCCTGGAAGTGGCTGCATGGGTTCTGGAAGACTCTAGGGACAGGAAAGCTGGGACAGGGCGTCCCAGTGTGGGATGGCACCTGCTGACCCAGGCTCACATCACTGCACAGACAGCAGGGCTCACCCCACAGACTTCCCCAACCTGCATTTCTGGCTCAGCATTAGAGGGTGCAGAGGATGATAGACTTAAATACTGCCTTGCTCCCAGACAGGAATATTTCTTGTCAGAAACAATTTCCCTCCTCCTGCATCTCCTGTCTGAGCTCACCCTTCTGCATAAACCAGAGGGTACTTCATGCAGGGGCAGGTGCTTCCCTGCATCAACAGAGCTGCTTGCTAATTTTTATTCTTCTCTTCTCCCTGAAAAATTGTTCTAGATCTGTTTTGTGCATAAAGCTTTTTGGGTTGACAAAGGCTATTTTAAAACTTTATATTGCCAACTGCTCCTCTCTGCAGGGGATCATATGGTCACCTTAAACCCCAGTGTGCTGTTACTCTGAAGTGACAGATATATAAATTCGGCTCTGGATTGAGTGTTCTGAACTAAATTTTCCTTCAATTATGATAGAGAAGAAAACTTCTAAGGTAGCTAGCATATATAAATAAAAAGTTGCCTAGTTTTGTTAAACATGCAGGGTGTAGAGTACAGATTTAAATGCAAATGGAGGCAGACTGAGAAAAGTAATAATGGTGCTAATCCAGGGAAGCATTGCTCTGGGCTCCCATCTCACACTGGATGATTTTCATATTTGTTGAGCACCACGGGGTACTTGTGGAGTTGGAAACACCAGGCTGCATGAGGCTGAGTATAAAGCTGTTTCAAAATAAGGACAGTAGGAATCCAGGGAGAGCAAAAGACACCCTAAAAGCTTTGATGTGAGAAAAAAGGAAAAAAAAATGTAGTAAACCTTTTAAAGAAGAACTGGCCCACAACATTCACAGGAGGGCAGCTGGCAGATTAAGACATGAGAATGGAGGGTGCATGAGACACGACCTCATCCTCAAGGCTATTTAAAAGATTGGTTTTCCCCACCCACCTGATACTTTCCCTTCTCAGGTAGAGTTTCATTCCGTCTCCCACAAAAATTACCTGAGTATTTTACAGTCAGACCCTTTTTGATTGACTTGGGTCTAATTCACACCTCCTAGGGATATTTCCAAAAAAGAACTACACTCCTAAAGAATAGGAGAGCTGCTGCTTTTAAAAAGCACAGTTGTGTTAACCACTCCAAGCCTGTCATCCTTGCAAAACACTATTTGATTTTGGGCTAGATTAGGTCAAGAGCTGAAGGAGTTCACAGGTACAACTGAACATCTCTTACAGAAAAAAATAACATCCCCAGGCTCGACAAGCCCAATCCCACACAGACAAGGAGGACCCTGCTCCCCAGTTTGGATAAGGCCCTGGTACAGCAGCTGACTGCTTTCCTCCATTTTAGGATTGCTCTCTGATGAGCCCTCGACAGCAGAGAGCAGGCAGTGTGAAATAACCCTCATTTACAAGAGCATTTCATAGATGAGGAATAAAGGCAGTGGGTGGGGAGGGGAGAAAAGGCTGTGAGGGGCAGGATTAGAGTTAAAATTTCCTCCCTTCTATCAGCCCACAATACAGCTGCACTCCCTGAAGACAGGGGTATATGTTTCACAAACAGCAAGACATTTATTGGTAATTTCCTGCCTTAGTCTTAACTGTAATAGAGCGATCAAGGGACTTTAGGATAATACAGACTGTTAAAATAAAACCCCCAAAGATTTTCAGTGGCTCCCAGCCTGAGGGAATCTGTATTTCTGAAAGAGGATAGCAAACATAATAAGATGGGAAAAATAAGTCCTAACTACCTATGGGATTCTCTTTCATTAGATTTCCCTGATTTTATAGCCATTAGTGTCATCCTAATGGGAATTTACTAATGAAAGTTCTCTCTATCAGCACACAGGACTATCAAAATTTCAGAAAAAATTTCCAAGTTATCATGAAAACAGTTGTGAGATTTTGGTCATGAGAATGTTTTATTTTGAGAGGAAAACATGGGCATTTAACCATATTGAAAGAAGGGAGAGGCAGCATTTATTATTATTCTTATTATTATTATGGCACAGCTTACAGCCTGGCTCCCTCCTGATGGCCAATATAAATGCCAAGAGACAAAAATTATTGCCTCTAAAATGGTAGTTAAAAGCATATTCTTGGACCCCTTTTTTTTTTTATTTTAATCACATGAAACTCTGTAGACTTTGCTGATGGCACAATACATCCTATTACACTTAGGTTGTAAAATTCTATGCTCTGCCTCAGAAAATTTATATCTCTGTATATTATGCCACCCCTCTCTCAGCTCTGGTAGGCACTGGGGTAATAATCTTTAAGGATACAAGTGCAGTGCTCCTGGCATTCCCTTCATACATGGAGAACCTGCAGCCCTTTTTTCCCCCACTGCTACCCTATGCAACAAAAGAGATTTAAATTGAGGTATCCAAATTAATGAACACAAAACTTCACCCAGCAAATCACAGAGCATCAGACAAACAGATATTTCTTCAACTTCTGTGAGAGTTTCTCGTTGTGCAAATTAATTTTTTTAGTCGGTTACCATTTTATTTTCAATTTGGCAGGAAATCACAATGCCACGTTTTATTCACTGAGGTCTGGTTGATTTAAAGCTTGCTAGGAGAGCTAGAAACACATTTTCTGAGATGATCCCAGGGTTTCAAAGGCGGTGAGAAAAGGAATTTAAATTAATTGCCATCTTCAGGAATCTTCTGCGCTCATCCAAATCTTGCTCAAGTGCAAATTTCCTTTTTGCTCCTTTGCCAAAAATGATGCAAGGTATTTAATGAGCCAATACAGACTCTTAAGTTGAACCATGGTTTCAAGCAAAGAAACAG
>VYXD01014742.1:2091067-2108835 GCA_013397195.1 Hylia prasina
AAAAAAAAAAAAAGGAAGAAAAAGCCAGGAGCTTTTTAAAAGCTGCTAGGTTTTGAACATTCAATTTTAACATTATTTGAAACCTAAAATACCAAACATTTTAAAAAATAGGTAACAGTCAAATTGCATAACTCAGGAGATTACATTGAAGATGCACAACTGATGATTTTTATATGCTAAATCTGTTGGGTTAACTATTTGGATGTCCACATACCCGGTAAAATTATTTTAATACAAATGGTAATAAGGGAAAAGATGGGAGTATCCCATGCACTGTAGTGACCTGGGGCAGGCTCCAAGGGTTTGGTGTTAGATTTAGATTGAATTTGTTGATGGCTGAGTTTTAGATTCTCAAACAATTGAGCACGTCCAAAACCCAGAGTGGGAGGCAGCATCAGGAACAGGCACGGAAGGGGTGATTAGAGCAGCTGGTGGGCAGGAAATGCTGGGCAATGCTCCAGATGGGAGCTGCAAAACCTGGAGGCTGGTTCAGATGTGCCTTCCCTGGGCTGGTGGCCACCACTGACCAAATCATCACAGGCATTTGTGCATCCTGACAGCTGGGAGGAGGGCTGGGAGGAGATACACCTGGAGAGCAGGAAAGGCCTTGTGCAAAGGGGGGTTTTGGACTAACACAGGGCAAAGAGAGCTGTGCTGGGACCACTCTGCAGTTCAGGAAGAGTGTTCAGTGTGGCTCAGGAGGAGTAAGGACTGCTGCTCGTCATTAGAAGAGCTGGAGCAGAGCAGGTCCCTGCTAAAACATCCCTGAAAGCTGCTGTCCCCAGGGAGCCTTCTGTGCTGTCCCAGGGCTCTGAGGAAATGCCATCTGCTGGCTGCTCCTGAGGGACAGACTGCCCAACACGCACTGTTCACCTCCTGAGAGGGAGATAAGCCTACCCTGACCACGGCACCAGCTGCCCAGGGGGCTGTGCCCACCTGATTCCTGCTCATGGATCTTCTCAGGAATCAGGTCCCAGCACGGTGCCTCAGCAGTTATTCTTTACTGACAGCCAGACACAGATGTAGATGCAGGCTGGGCTCCCAAGCTGTTCCCTTTATGAGACAATTTTCCTACACAAACACTTTTTTCCTCTCAGCCTACCCCATACTCAGGCCACAATAAAGCTGTTTTGTGTCTTTATTCCTTTGTAAGGTGTATCCTGAACTTGGGTACAGACTTTCTTCTGGGTGACCTTCTCTCCTTGCAAGGCCCCATCAGGATGACCAGGTCAGGATGACCCCAGGCATGTTCAGAGTCATTCAAACTAGGTTTTTAGAATCGTTGAATCATTTGGGTTGAAAAGACCTTGGGATCATCGAGTCCAACAGTTTCCCCAGCAGTGCCAAGTCTACCATTAACCCACGTCCCCAGTTGCCACTGGCACACATCTTAAACACCTCCAGGGACGGTGACTCAAGCACTGCCCTGAGCAGCCTGTTCCAGTGTTTGATAGCCCTTTCAGGGAAGAAATGTTCCCTAAAATCCAATATAAATCTTCCTTGGCCTGGCCTGAGGCCGTTCCCTCTCCTCCTGTCCCTGTTCCCTGGGAGCAGAGCCCTACCCCCCTGGCTGTCCCCTCCTGTCAGGAGTTGTGCAGAGCCACAAGGTCCCCCCGAGCCTCCTTTTCTCCAGGCTGAGCCCCCTCCTATCCCTCATAAGGTCCCTCCAATCCATCTCCAATGAAGATGCTGCTCTCCATGCAGTCACAACATCTTTTGCACGAGAGTTAGTGGAAGATACTCTTTGCTAAAACATGTAAAAACAAAGCCCCTTTCATTGGCCCCTGAGTTTTTTGCCTCAGAAATGTTATTCTACAGTCTTACTTGAATGAAGTAAAGGCAAACTGTGCTTCCTACTGGCATAAGCTGAAGAAGTTTATACCAGCCAGAGATTTTGAGAGACAGAGTCCATAAAAATGGTTTACTGACATATGTGCACAGGCTGCACATTTCTGGCGGAAAACAAGTTTCATTTGACCTTGGAGGAAAGACCTCCCAACAATTTAACACCAAGGGCTCATCCATGTGTGTGTTTCCACCAGCTTTACCTGTCTGTGAGCTCTCCACCATCCTTCTCCCACATAAGTGCTGAGAAAATGAGGCTGTGACTTCACATTCATTTGCAGGACTAAGTTTAAGATCAAATTTGTGCAGCAGGATACATCTTTTCGTTACGGAAGTTCAGATCCTAAAGGATCCCAATATCTCCCCACAACCTCTATGAGCTTTGACAAAAAATAAAAGATAATGTTTGCATTAATAAAGGGCACTGAAGTTCTGGTCAGGATTTGAAGTTGTCCCCCTCTGGGAGATGTATTAACCTACCTTTGAAAATAAAATACCTGGCTGGTGCAATTCTCAATGCATTTCCCATTAAAAAAAAAAATTAAAAAAAATCAGAAAACAAAACCAAACTAACAAAAAGACCTAAAATCAGTAGTTCAGCTATTTGAAAACTGGCTGCATACATGCATGTCTTTATTGCAGCTTTACTAAAGACAGCACCATAATTTTGAAGTCCCAGGGGTGACTGGAAAAACACGTCCCTGCAGGTTATCCCTGACTGTTATTAATCAATACTTAATCTTGTTCTGTATCACACACAAGTATTATTATTTTCAAGCCTCTCAGAGCAGAGCTAAGATGCAGCATCTGCCAGGTAAGAGCCAGTCCTGCCAGCCAAGCTCTCAGCCTCACCACAGACTTTTTCTACAGTTCCTCTAGTGCAAAAGATCTATAAATACCACCAATAAAACCTCTTTCATGTCTTCCCAGTGTAAGTCTTAGGGATTTCACTGCTGGAGTAATACCCTGACTCCTCCAGAAGGTTATTTTTGTGGGGGAAAAAATTATATATATACATATACATATACATACATACATACATATATATATATATATATGTGTGTGTATATATATATATGTTGGGCTAAAAAACCTCAGTGCCACAGTAATCACTACTCATGAAATCAGTCAGAAACCACTGAGAACTGCAGTGGTGGTGTTCATGGTTGTCCTGGGGGGTGGAGTGGCCGCTCAGCACTCAGCACAGCTACAAACCCAGGTTTTCCTGCTCCTACATGAGATATTGCCCTGCAGGTTCCCATCAGGAAGCAGCAGTGACCCCATGCACAAAGAAACTGAGTCATGAGGTCCACAGGATAATATATTCTGAATTAAAATCCCACTGATAAGCAAGGAAATTATATTCTGGGAAAATATTCGTGATGGAAATAGCCCATATATATGTGCATGCAAATGGAATTTTATATTTCAATATCAATGTTTTAACACCAGCTCAGTAGTGAGGGAGGGTTTGGTTTTAAAAGTCTGCTATCAGATGCTGGAGCAATTAAGAGTGCATTGTGAAAATCACATTTTCTAATCTTCTCTTTCCCCTGACTAAAGAAGGACAAATGTGATTAGCAGAGAACACATACACCTGCATAGGAACATTTTCTAATTATTCATGTGGCTACAAATGATCCCTGGCATCTCCTAACATGATGAAAACTGAAGATGAACAGAACTTGCCACTGGGAAAAGAGTGCAAATCCTTCCCCATTTCCCTTGAAATGAAACTTCTGGCCTTGCTATGGCAAAGGAATAAAATTGAACACACGGTTTTATGAAGGTTTAAGATCTCCTCTTGTGTTGGCCACATACTTCCAGCACCTCTCTCCTCCCAACACTGATAATCAAGTTGTTTAAAAACTAATTTTTTTTTTTAATCTACCTTAACTTTCAGCTAATTATCCAGCTGTCCAAAGGTCACTCAGAAGTGGGACTGCTGGCTTACGTGGGAGAAACATGGATGTTTGCACAGATGGAAGAGGGGTGAATGGATGACATACTCAGTGCTACCTGGGACCTTTCAATCTAATTGCAAACCAGAAATTGCCTGATTTGCCCTCATCTGAGGTAACGGAAACGCCCACATTACACAGGGAGCCCTGCAATCTTTCGTGGTGTGTTTGCACCCGTTAACTGCAGTGCAAAACCACACAATGTAATAAAACAAATTGGTTCTGTCTGAAAATGGGAGAGACACACTTGTTAGAGGAGAAGGAAATCTCTGCATTTCACTCAGAAACAAGCTTTACAGCTCAGCCATAAATACCTCAAAATCTTGCTTTCTAATAGAGCTGTGATACAAGTTAATATATTTCATTTCTAGGTGGTACATGGAGAAGCAGAAAATCTGATGTGTCCCTATGGCAAACCTAGAGCTGGCAGTTGCACTGTTTATTTTTTTCATACAGTTTACCTGCACAGGAATCAAGCTCAATCTACTGCCAGCTGAGAGTTAACTCACAGTGTTTATTACAGCAGCACACAGAATAAATTATATCTCTATTGCCATAAAATTATGGTATATAGTTTTGAGGTGGAAATGCTGAATAAATATTTATGAATTTCTTAGTACAGTGATTTTAAATAGTAGTTATTTCACAATTTGCTTTGTCCAATAATCAAATTATTTGCTGATGGAAACATTACACTTTTTTCCTATTATTTCTGTTTTAATGGAAGAATGTCTTTATTGCCCTATTCTATTTCAAATAATTACGTTATACTGAGATAGCTTTAACAATTCACAGGCCATTCAGAAAAAAAATGCTCAAAATTAATGCAGTTATTAAAGTGACATTAAGTGCTTTAATAATCATTTTTGGTCAGGGCAGATGTGTTATAAATAAATTCAAATGCTGTATTAACCTTAAATTAAAAAACAGAAAAATCGCGGTCAGCAAGAAAATTGGATATCTTACCAAACTTTGCTTTGCAACTTCTGAATTCCCTGAGAGGATTTTACTGGAAGTGATACTTAACCTTTAGATGTCGTGATCTTGGAATGGCCAGGTGTACACTTCTAGAGCCAGGCCAATTTTCTTCAATTAAGCAATAAATGTGCAAGGCTTGTTCAGTGCCAGTAGAAATCCCCCAGATTTATACCACACCTTCAGAAATGCACTAAGAGTTAAAAAACAGAATCACCTTCCAGTAAGATTTTAATGAAACACACCTCTATGTAACTTCACCATTTAATACTTTTAATTTAGATATTTTTTTTTTTAAGTTTTACAGCAGCCTTAAAGAATAAAACTGCTTGGCTGTCCTAATTTGAAATAGAAAGCATATTGCACTAATGCCTTACAGGGGTGTCTTAACTACCCACCACAGGCATTTCTTCTAGACAATGACCATATAAAAGACGAACATGTTAAGTGTGTCCACTGTAAAGCACCAAATTTATTGGAGCAGTTCATTGTTTATTTGGAATTTACTCTAAAAGATTACAATCACCTACCCTGCAGGAACAACAGTAATATATCTGCAAGGCAGCTTATTCACGTGGTACTTTGGGGTTTGTTATTGAAGAGGAAGAAGAAGAAATAGATCTACCAGAGACACATGCTGAGAGGTAGTTTTTGGGGTTTTCTTTGTAAGATGAAGCAAAGATGTTATTTAAGTTCCCTCAGAAGTAACATATTCTGCTGAGGTGATTTTAATGATCAAAAGGCATTAATTGCAAAGGTATAAAACAGGGGCTGTATGGGCTACCTTGTTATCAGGACACAAAAGAAAACACCCTACAGGTGGGAGAAAAGTGAGATACAGCGCTCTCATTGATTTTAAATGCGTGTTTATGGGCCACTTATATCACATTTTGCTTTATAACACAATCCCAGAACTTCTGAGATTCCCAGAAATGCTGTAGTACTTTCCCTGGGAAAAAAAAAAAAAAAAAAAAAAAAATTTGAGAATTTTTAATGTGCAGTTAGAGAAAGCAATACAGGAAAATAAACTACAAACAATCTGACAAAATGCTGCATGGCATTTCCTACCATCTGATGTGCTTTTAAGCACATTTATTCCCTCATTCCTCCAACATGTGTTTCCAAAAGTGAATCTTGCAAACAGCAGTGAAATCAAAGATCACAGTAACTATGGCTTTTCCTTACTAACTGGTGAGATAAATCACTTTTTATATCACTTTTTGTCCATAGCCACTTTTATTTACATCTCTTTACAAAATTACAGGACCAGGTCAGTCCTTCTTTATATAATATCACCACTAAACCACTGATCCAGAAAAATCAGGCAAAACGATGCAGAGGACAACCCACAGCTCCAGCTCATCTCTGGGATTCATAGAGACACACAGAGCAAATAACTCAGATTTCTGTATTCACAGGGCCAATGCAATGGGTTCAGTCTCAGCAACCACATCCTGAGAATTATGGTCTGCCAAATTTGCATCAGACAAGGTTAAAAAATCCAAAATATTTAATGCTGCTTCTGCATATGGGTGCTCTGTTGGTACATGGAGTGCTTTCTGTGTTTTATATTGCTCTGTGTGTGTGAAATTAAGTGCACGTTGACTGGCACCAAGAAATCTGGGATTAATCATCCTCAAAACAGGCAGAAAACATTCCCAGGCTCCAGCCAGCTGGGCAAGGGATAACACAGATTGCTGGATGCAGCCCCCAGCCACATTTCCCTGTCCTCCATCCCACTGACACAAGGGAACTCACTGGCTTAGCATTAACCAAAAAAACAGAAAACTGCACCAGCTGCCAGGCAGCCTCCAAGGAAATACCCCGTTATTTACTGCAGTGAGAAATTCTTCATTTTACCTTTAAATATCTTCACGCATTTTAGGATTCATTCTTTACAATTTGTTAAATAAAGCTGCAAGGTTTTAAATATCTCCTGTTCCATATTTAAAACCCTCTGCTGACAGGAGTATATTTTGCTGCAAGTTTCCAAATGTAGAATATCTATGGATGTTTGTTATGGCCATCCCACAGAATGAGGCTTGAACATGACCTTAAAAGAACCTGTTTGTTAATTGGATTCTCCACTTCTCCCCAGTTTGGATGGTGAGTGTGAGAGACTTACACTCTTCTCAAACTTTCTGTGGAGTTTCAAAGGCAGCTATGGAACAAGTCTAATAACCACACCCCTCTCAGAGTCTCTGAATCCTTCTAGCAAATGTCTTTTGCCTGGCAGGCAAAGGATTTCACTAAAAAACTCAGGATTTCACTAAAACCTCAGCCTCCTCTTCCCTGTTACTTTCTTGGGCTGTGAATTTAAAAATTCAGTCATTACTGAGGTAAGTCTGTGTTGGAAACGTGGGCCCTCAATTCCGAATGAAGGGAATGGAGGTGCTTCCTTTAGCATCATTTAAAATCAGTCACAAGGGCTACAAAGGAATCCTTTTCTCAGGTTTGGTTTTCTTTGGCTCTATCCAAATGAATTTCCCAGTATTTTTTCTTTAACTTTATAATGCGATTAAAGAAACACAATAAACCTGCATTTAAATCAGAGCCTTCTGTGTAATCTAAGTGATTCAACTCAGGACAGAAAGAAGGAGCTGTGCTGTTATGGGGCCTTTATTTCATAGGTGTTTTTTTCCTCATGGTGAGTTATTTTACAATACAGTGCTTTTATTGCTGTGGCACTGGTAATTACAATAAAATTTCTTATTAACTAAATAAAATATCAGAAAGATGGATTTTTGAAAATTTTTTTAAACCCCATTCATAATGTCAGCGAGTCCATTGGGGATTAGTCAGAGGCTTGCAACAGCACCTTTTTCTCTGAAAAAAAAAAAATAGAATTTCTGTACAGTACATGTTAGGTAGAGCATGTTACCTTTGTACCTAGCCAGCAGATACAACACAGCCTGCAGCTGAATCACCTCTACAAGTCACAGTGACAGCACTACTCCATCAGAGAGCCAGGGGAATTTAAAGAGCCATGGGGTGAAGTCCCTCACTCTTCTGCTCCCTTTCTTCAAGCAGCAGTAACAGAGTTCCCTTTCCAAGATGAGCTGTTGTGAGGAATTGTGCAACAGCTCCAATATTATCCTCATTTCCATATGAGCTTATCCATCTGAACCTCAAGTTGTGCCGAGGAAGGTTTAAGCTGGGTTTTAGGAACAATTTCTTCACCAAGAGAGTTGCCAACCCCTGGCAGAGCTGGCCAGGGCAGTGGTGGAGTCCCCATCCCTGGAAGGATTTAAAAGCTGTGTGGATGTGGCACTTGGGGGTGTGGGTCAATGGTGGCCTTGGCAGTGCTGGGACTCCACGACCTTAAGGGTCATTTCCAACCTAAAAGAATCTGATTCCCTGGATCTCAGTCAAATAGTGAGAAGAGCAGCTGGCTCACAGCAGCTTTACTGGGCATAAACCCTTCAAGAAAACACGTTAAAAAAGATAAAAACCATGGCAAGTTGACCTAATTTGGTTTTCTTCCCAGAGCAGAACCTGAGCATCCACAGAGGCGCTGCAGCATCATGTTGCCACCTCCTTCCCAAGACTGAGCATGTCATGAACAGGAGGAATACAAAAGCAGAAAGCTGAAAAATCAACATAAGAGCATTTCTAAAGAAGTCTCATCATCACCACTTGAGATGGCAGAATTAAAGAAAAGTCTCAAATTTGAGATTTCACACTCTGACCGCTGTTGCTGCCCCACAGCAACACCTAAGTGAGCTATTATAGAACAGATATGCAAAGGACAAAAATAAAATTACTGACAATTACACACTTAGCATTTCTTAATTCTGAAGTGTTTACCTTCCCAATTAAAATACTGCTTAGCCAATAAAGTTACTTTGTATCTAATATATGCTTTATGAATATATATTGAGTTGTGGTGCTAAAATCAATGTAAAGGTCTCAAAAATACTTTAATTTCTGTTATTAAATGAAGCCAGTGGATCTTTCAATCTCTATGTGCATAGCTATTCATCTCATTTTTATGACCCCCCCTTGGTTATTTTTTATTTCTTTGTCCTGCTTTGATCAGGCTCACAACTGATTCCAAACTAGGAAGATGCTCCTTGAAAAGAGTCTGTACTGACTGTTTGAAAATACTAACATTATTCAGGATTTGACTTTTTTGCACGTACCCAAGGCAGTGAAGCTAGGATTATTTTCAGTGTTACCAGAGCTAATTTTTATTTGTGTTGAATATCAATTTCTTTCTCAAAATGAGATTTCTTATAGAGTGCCTGCTAGTTTAACATTTTTTAATAGGAATTTACCACTGATAAGATTTATAAATTTCAAGGACGTTTCAAACTTGTCAGCAGGAATCCACCACTATTATGTCACTCAAACTTTATGACAACACAGCCCTGATATTACTGACAGATGTCTGAAGAGCAAGTCACCTGTTACATCCAGTGGTCTGTAGCTGACACTTTTCTGATTTTATATGCTAGAACTCTACTGTACAATAATTTAAAATGATTTCTCTCCTCAATGGCTTTGAAACAGATAAAGCCCTTTATTACACAAGCCAGACAATTTTTACACTGTGGCAGCACATCCCACATTTTTCTCTTCTGCAAGGGTTTTACTCACAGCAGAAACCAAACACCTATTTAATATCATCCTGGGTGAAACTCAAAAAAATTTTTTGTGTTCAATTTACCAAGAAATGCAATGAGCTCCTAAACATTTAAAGTGAATTACCCCACGTGTCTCTGTCTTGCTGAACAGTTTGCCAATTCAAAGGGATGTCAGGAAAAAGCAACATTAAACTAACAGCCATGTGCATTGATTTTCTGAAAGATTAGGTATTGCAAAATTGTGAGGAAAAAAAATAGCCTTTAGAAATTTGCTTGACATAAGAGAATGAGTGGTGGAGATTCATTAATCAAAGTCTGTAAGGACTTTATTTGTAACCTTGACTGATAAGTTTTAAAGGAAAACAATGATATTTTTAAAGCATTTGGAACATTTAGGGTACCTGCAGGAATTGCCTTTGTTAGAAACTGTCTTCAGGCTAAAGCTCCAGTAATAAGTTGAAAATTGCTGATATCAGTTTGAGGAAAATAAAAGAGTAATTTAGGCAGAGATGAGTTTGCAATAACGGAGGGTTAATGAAAGCATCTGAGAGAAGTCCTTTGAAGCTTTCCTGGTGGCACAGCTTTCCTTTTCTAGAGACACAACAGCATCTCAGGGTACTAGACCACATTATGATGCAAAAATGAAAAAATAAAACCAAAAGGAAAAGAGCTGAAGTTGATTGCATTTTCATTCTTCAAAACTTGATGTAAACAACAGCTTGGGCTTTAGTACCCGGGGTGCAAAACTGTTATTTAGATTTTTTTCATGGTGAACCTATAAATTTTCGTAATTAGTCAATGAAATGCTTGAAGTCGAGCCTGTCAATCTCATCTGAACTAATATTGAGAGTGAACCCAGTGTTTTGGGGAGAATGTCAGATTTTGGGGTTAAAGATTGATTCTGGTCTAATTCTCAAATGTAACAAAATGTTACTTGGAAACCATTAGGTAAAAGAGGTCCTTCTAACCAAAAAAAAGGATTCAGGGAGAAATTATTCCAGAGATAAATATAAAATGTTGATAATTAGCTTATTAGACAATTCAATTAACCAAACTTTCTGTAGTGGAAGGCTTACCCTGAACTTTGGTGCATATTATATAAAATTATTTTTTGTGCTAAATAAATAAATATATAACTGAACACAGATCTGCTTGACTGTTCAACCAAATAGAAAATGTTTGCTTTTCCAGTTTAAATAATGCTTATATTTCAGCAGCATGGTTGTATTCCTTTTAAATATTGCTTAAATGTTCCTCTTTCTCTGCAAGATTATTCTCCACAGCATTTGGTGAGGAACTCCACAAAACATTCTGCTTAAAAAATAAAAAAAATATCCTCTACTTTGGTGCTTTAATCCTGCTGAATTTGTGAAGATGTCATTAAAATACAACTTTTTTTTTCTTTTAAAGACCTTGGTGTAGAACCACTAAATTGTCCTTACTGTACCCACCTCCTCAGCAGTACTCAGTGAGAGCAATCAGGCCATATTTTCCACTCATGCTTATGTAAATCACAAATAAATCACTTGCAGCCAGCAGGCGTGACCCAGTGAGAACAGGTTCCCAGCTGTTAAGCATGGGCTTAGTCAGGAAAGATTTGTTGGAGTCTGTGATTCGCACTAAATGTGAGTAAAGAGCAGATTCATCTCTGCTCCTGGTTTACAGGACATGCCTGGAATTTGGGGGTTTGTAACAGGCTTCATCACTTTGTTCTGCCCTGAATGCACACAGTGAGGTAATTACTGTGAGCAGGAGTTGTGATCCCATCCAGGCTCTGACTCAGACCTCAATTCTCCCTGAGCATCCTGCTCTTTATCCACACCACAAACAATTCACTGACAAACTGCGGAGCCAGGGGGAGAAACAATGCATCCCCGTTTTACTGTTCTTTTGGACTTGCTTCCTCGGGATTTAAGCCGAAATTCCAAACCCTGAGCACCTCCAAGTACCTGGACCTTTCTCCTGCTGCAGTTATCCTACCATCTGCCCCAGAGCTGCCTTTCCCAGCTCGTCCCAGGAACTGGCAGGGTTCAAAGGAGAGACACGGTGGAAGCATCAAACACCACTGTACGTTTCTTGCTGCCTTATTTATCCTGTACATTTAAATTGGTTGTTCTGAATATAACATTTTCTACTTTGGGAAGAGACAAGCAAGGCTGGACTAGGCAAGAGCAGAGTTTGTAAATTCTCCCCACACGGTGACAGATGGATGTACATCCAACCTCGTACAGCTCGAGTGCATGCAAACATCAAAATCAAATTTCTCCTCTATCAAATAAGACAGAGCATGCTGTATTCTTCAAGTAATCAGTATTATCTACTCAGGCACTGATATTTCTGATGTCCTAAACTCTGTTAGCTTCAGGCCTTGAAAGATCTTTCTCTGGGATTAGAGAGTGGGGATAATGTGGTCAAAAAGGAAAGATTGGTTGTATCAGTGCACATACACAACTGCCTCTGTCTAAGCATTGATACTGGGAAAACAGATCCCTCCTGGTAAGCATCCTGAAATTGGGGGTGAAGGCAGTGTTAATAAAGCAACATTGAATTAGAGGGAGCAGACCCTTCTTTCCAGCCCAAAATATACCAAAATTTATCTAAGATTTCTCAGTACAAAAAGGCATGCAGTATCAAATCCCACTTGTGGAAAAAAAGGTTCTCCCCAGAACCTGCTGAATCTCTGATTAATAAAGTTATAGATTTAATTAAACTAAAGCATGGGGGTTTTTTCTTCATATCTGACTTTCTAGGGAATAAAACACAATAGTTTGGGTGTTTTTTTCAAAAAAGAAACATATCTTCCTAAGTTGTATTTCCATTTAATAAAGCAGATGCATTAGGGGACCAAGGCCTTATTCAATCTAAGCATTTGAATTACTTAATGGAATGCAAAACAGAAGCAAAACTTTAAACTGATGGCAGCCCTGAGCGGCCACGGATGGGTTTAATCAACCCCTCCCTGGGCCATGCTCATCCCTGGAGCCAGCTGCAGGGCTCCAGCCCTGCTTGGTGAATCAGTGCCTGTGCAGAGCCCAGCCCTGGTGGGGCCACACAGACTTCAGGGCTCAGCTGCTCTGTGTTTTCATCATCTGGAATTGCACTCTGTATCACCCCAGCTGTCTCCTTGTGCTGACTTTTGGACCCCACAGGTCACCTGAAGGCGTGTGTGTTGAATTTCTCCAAGAGCCAGGTGGAACTAGCTTTGGGAGGGTTCAGTACCTCTGAGGGTGTCCAGCACCTCACAGAAAATGGCTTAAAGAATGAGTGAGATGGCAGGTCAAATATGTGTTGAAAAAGCAAAAAGGTTTTAGTAAAAGAAGAAAATAATACAAAACCAAAGAACAAAGCTGAACACAGTGCAGGGACAGGTNATTCCTGCACCTTGGGACCTTTTCACCATCCCTGGTGCAGTCAGGGCTTGGCTCTTGCTTCCACCACCATCAGCCTTTCGCTTTTAGCCTGGCTTTGCTTAAACCCACTTAATTAGGGCTTAGTGTCTGCCTTTATAAGCAGGTATCTGTGTGGGGTTTATTATTAAGGAGTTATATTTTCCAGTTAAAAAAAAACACCAAACAAAAAACCACAACATTCTGAATGATTCTTTATATGACTAATTCTATTTTGAAACAGATGTAGCAGCAGCAAGAATAGTGAGAGTTCAGCGTTTCTTGACTCCTGGAATCAGGAATCGTTCAAGCAAGTAAACTCAAAACAGCTGTGGTAATTGGCTGAAATTGCCACTTTTAATGACACAAATTATACCAGAGTGATGTTTAATGAAAGCTACAATTCCCAGCTTCTATATGCAAAATTTAAAACATTCTCCTAAATTGTGTTGACCTCTCTTGTTTAATACCCTGCTAATCATTGAAAATTGGAAACAAATGCTTCAATTAAGAGACAATTAATTGACAATTAATTCAACAATAAGCAGATGGCCAGAAAGAGCATCCTGCTATTAAATGAATCAAATGTGAGAGGGAGCATTTGACCTTTCTTATGTAAAGCTCTGCTCCTCAAAAAAACCCTGCTTTTCCCAAAAAAAAGGAAAATGTGTAGATTTTTTCGTCTCATACTCTACAGAGCTATAACTTTGAAAAATGAAAATAAAAAGCTTATTTACATCAGTATTTTGGTCTAGGGGATAGGGATAGTGAATTAGGAGGGAAATAAGGAGCAGTAGCGTGCAGAAGTGCAAGAGGATTTACAATAGCTCTTGCACCCCAAGGCCTAATAGAAGAAAATAAAGCCGCCATTATCATCAAAACTGCAGATGATCTCATAAAGGGCTTGTCTACACGGGGAGGTCAGCACAGAACAAGCTCTGTTATGAATTTTAAGTGCAGGTGCAACTTTTCCTGGCTCCCCGTGCAGGAGTGGTGGCTGCTTTTCCACGGTTACCGGGGCTGGGGGCAGGAGTGCATTACCCAAAATTGGAGTGAGGCACCCCGAGCACCAAGCACAGCTCCAGCAGAGCCTTCTGCAGGGTGGGGCTGGGAAGGAGGCTGGAGAAGCTGCTCTGCAGGTGGGGTGGGGCAGTTCTGCACTCCACCAGAGAAAAGGCTCTTTGCATTCACCTCCCTACACTTCCCTTACATCAGCCCCACGCAGATCAGCCCAATGCATTACTGTTCTAATTGTGTCTGGGTAGATACCACAGAATCACAGAATGGGTTGGGTTGGGTTAAAGGAGATCTTAGAGATCATCTCATCCCACCCCTGCCATGTGCAGGGACACCTTCCACAATCCCAGGGTGCTCAGAACCCTGTCCAGCCCGGCCTGAGACACTTCCAGAGATGGGGCAGCCACAGCTTCTCTGGGCACCCTATGCCAGTGCCTCACCTCCTCACAGGGAATGATTCCTTCCCAAAATCACATCCATCCCTGCCCTCTGGCAGTGGGAAGCTGTTGGAATTCTGGAAACTTGGATTTTGGAGTTTTAGTATATAGTAATACATGTGAGTCAAGATGGAGGGCTTTGGGCGTTGTCCAAGTCCTTCTTCTTATCCTTGTTCTTCCTTCTCCTTCATGGATTTGGGTGCTTTTCTGTAACTGGTTGATGGAGTCTGCACTATGGACTTCAAGTGGTTAGTTATTGGGTTTAAAATGAAAATAATTTAGGTGGCATTTCATAACTGGACAGGTTGTCCTTGAAAAGACTCTGCAGAGATAGAGCTACGTCATTTTACCTTGTTTCTCTGGCTGACTAGTTAGANAGAGATAGAGCTAAGTCATTTTACCTTGTTTCTCTAGCTGACTAGTTAGAGCTCACGCCTTGTGAGTCTGTAATAGATAAGATATAATAAACAGCCAAGTCTGAACTCAAAATTTACGTTTCCTGTGTGTCTCTATCCCGACCTTGGCAGGGAGAAAAAGCCAAAACTGTCACAGGAAGCCATTCCCTCTTGTTCTGTCCCTCCAGGCCCTTGTCCAAAGACCCTCTCCAGATCTCTTGGAGCCTCTTTAGGCACTGGAAGGAGCTCTAAGATCTTCTTGGAGCCTTCTCAAGGCTGAACAACCCCAGATCTCTTTTCTCTTTGCAAGGCTGTATGAGGAGNTTACAAAATTAAATTGATGAAGGAAAAATAAAATTGACCAAGGAAAAAGTTCCTTCAAAAGAACTTGAGCTACAGATAAACCGACATTTCTGTTCTCCAAATTTTTATTTAACCTATAGTTTAAAAAAATAACATGGTTAACAATTGAAACTCATAAATAAATAATTCCTGCCATCCCTCCATGGCACTGCAGGTGCTCTGACTGTGTTTCATTTGATGCTGTATTTTATGCAGTCTGACTACGATTCCATTGGTAATTTATACTGCATAAACCTTGGCACCTGGGTGGCAGGAGCAGTAAGCTGAGCTTTCTGGGGCTTTGGCATAGGTAAAGCAGGCAGGTTAATCATTGCTCATACCTGGAGCTGTCTGGCTTCTCTTAATATTCATCAGGTGCTCCTGCCCTTTATTTCTGTGGATGTCTCTTAATCCCACCATGAGAAAAACCTAATCCAAAAGCTGGAGCAGCAAGACCGTTAAGCAAATTCATGAATACTTACTTCATAATACTCATCTTTCCTATGTCAACATAATAGGGATGTTTTTTACCTTTAATATTAATAACACATTTGTACTTGAAAAATGCGGGGTCTTTTAAAAAGTATTCCAGAATTTAAACAACCAAATAAAAGCTGCTGTGGAAATTCAGTTGTTTTCTGTGACTTGTGCTTGGTGTGACCTGGAAAGGACTTCCCAAACTGGTGAGATTCTGGGTAAAAATTTGCATCCTTTAGACAAGGCATGTGCAGACAGAAATAATTAAACTGGCTTTCTCCAGGTAATTCATGGGAAGTGGAAGATGTTAATGGAACTGGAAACACACTCTATATTGTTTCAGGAAACAAGCCAGGAAGAGGAGAGGAAAAAACAATTATTTCAATGCTGATAAAACCAGAGTCATTAAATATTTTGTTATCTGAGAAGGAAGCAGACAGAAATGTGATGACACAGAGAGGTGGCTCCTGGTGGAGCCTCCAGGAGTGGCAGAGCCTGTGTGGTCGAGCCCAGAACTGGGAGCCAGAAACAGAGAGTTTAGTAGCACCAATGTTCTTTTAGTTGGGATAAACTTCCCAGCCAGACCCCTCACATCTTAAATATTAATGATTTTACCACCGCATGTCTTTGATTCCTCTTCAGTTTGCTACTGCTTAGTACATGAGACTGTGGAATCATAAAGGACATGAGACTGTGAAATAATAATGGCATATTGTAAATAAATGTATGGTGCTCAGAGCCATAAAGGATGTTTTTTCCTCATATACAGACTTTTTATACTTGAATAGGGACTTTATTTTACCTAAGTCACTGTCCCAGTTGCTTTCATGTTCAAGAAGAGAGGTCTTGTTACTGATTGCTGGATTTAGTTAAACTTCCTGAGTTAGTGAACTCTATAAACCACTTTAAAATTATAGCACCAGTTCAAGTTTCCTTCTTTAATTAAACTTTAAACAGTCCCCCAGCAGTTCTGTGCCGGTCTCCTCCCTTGGAATATTCCAATCCATTCCCAGGTGTCATGCTCAGATTGCTGGGTCTGCACACTCATTATCAGATGCCAGAGAGGTGGCAAAAGAAACATCAAAAATCCAAAACAAGTAAATAAAAAAAAAAGAAAGATACTGAATATGGTTTAGGAAAATTCATACAGAAATATGTGTCAAGTTTTTCTTCACAGATCATTGGTATTTAAAATATTGTCTTCTGATATCAAAAATACAAACATAGTTGCAATTGAGTAATTTTATTATTAATAACAACACTTGCTTTAAGCTTGAAATAAGGAAAAGCAGGTATTTTAACTATTTTCATTTTCATCTTTCTAGTTCATAATACCTTTTTAAGCTTTATACTCTAACAAAGGATTTTTAAAAGTGCAAAGCAAACAAAAAAGAACAAAAAAACCCCTTCCAAATAAATGTATTAAACAAATGAAAGTAAAATGTTTAAGTTAATATAAAGAAAATGGTTTTGGGACATTTTTTATTTTTAATTTGCATGCCAAAAAGAAATTAGAAAAAAGTATATTTTATCTAGAAAGAACAACTTCTTCTGATAGTCAACTTGTAAAATATGAATATTAGTAATCATTGTTTTTCCAAAATAAATTGTCTCATTTTCTGAAGATCATGAAACGAGCTGTTCTGAGTGCTAAAATTTTGTCTACTATTGCTAAGAGTTGACGTTCTTTGATTTTCTGAAAATTATTTGCAAATTGTTTAATTCCTGCAGTACACAAGATAATTAGAAAAAATGGGGGGTTGTTAGTTCCACTAGTCTGAAAAAGCAGCTGTCATAGCCATTAATAGAGCTTCTATTTGTAAATATTCATTGTTAAATTAGTATTGGAATAATCTGGGGTTGTTCCAAATGATCAGGAGATACCTGAAAAAAACCCTTGTCAATGTTTTAACAGAGTGCACAAGTGTGTAATTATATTCCTTAGCATTTTATTCCAGGCTCAGTCTTATTCTCTAACAACACCAAAACTGAGGGTTGGACTAATAAAATACCCATCTCTCTGTAGCAATGATAATGTGAATAAATTGATGAGGGCTCAACACTGCACTGAGATCCAATAGCCAGACACATTTGGATATCTACTCTGACAAATTCAAATATGGTTGATTTCCTTGGTCAATGAAGGTATTTGAAATAATTAAATGCATAAATAAGGGTGTCTTTACTACTTAATCATTAAGAAATCCAGAGGCAACGTGTTTCCCTACAATTATGGGAATTCCTGTAAAGCCAGTACATTCCAAGAGACACATGTGGGACCAGAGACCTAAATGAACCCATGTTCAGTGAGGGGTTGTGTTCAGTTCTGCAAATTAAAAAAAAAAAA
>VYXD01014761.1:0-25021 GCA_013397195.1 Hylia prasina
GCACCTGGGACACAACAATCCCACATAACAGATCAAGCACAGGGAGGACTGGCTGGAAAGTAGTTTTGCAGCAAAGTTCTCGAGGGTCCCAGTGGACAATAGCATGAATCAGCAATCAGTCATTGCAGCAACAAAGGTAAAAAAATCTCCTGGTCAGATTGAAAAAGTGTGATCCTTTTCTATCAGCACTCATGAGATCACACCTAGAGTATTATGACCAGATCTGCACAAGAAATAATGAAGTGAAGGATGTCCAATGAAGAGATGCAGCTCTTCCCTTGTGAGAGAATTAGGTTCATTCAGGCAGGAGAAGAGAAGGCTCAGAGGGGATTTTGTTGTTGTTCTTAAAATAAACACCTAATAGGGGATGTGAGGAAGCCAGAGGCAGGCACTTCTCAGAGGCTGAGGCTGACAGCAAAAGGGCTACAGGTAACAGTCATGAGACACAACACAGGGAATTGCAATTAGACATCAGGGAAACATTTTGAACATGAAAGTGGTCAGTCATCAGCACAGGCTGTACAGAGAAGTTGTGGAATCTTTGTGTTTGCAGATATTCACAGTTTGACAAGATCCTGGACCTGCTGTGGGAGGGGCATTCAAGTAAGCATGGACAGGTTTCCTTTCTATTTCATTGGTATAATTATGATGTAAAGCACAGATTTTACAGACTGCATCTCATGTTTGTATTTATCTAAGTAAACACACATATACAAAAAGCTATGATTCTACCCCACTCAGTGGAATGAGCTATGAAAATCCCCAGCAGATGATGAACCAGTTTGTAAAAATCATTTCCAGTAAACTACAGCCCTCTGCCACTGCTAGTCTCCATCTCCTTCTCCTTCTTTCTCCTTCTTTCTCCTTCTNAGCAATATTCATCTTACAGTCTATATGTGGTTTGTAAAGTGGAACACACTTTTCACAGCAGCCTTCATATACAGATATGGATTATAGTTTCAATAAACTTTATTTTTATATACATTTTAACTATACAGTCATACAAACAAAATTATTGCGATTTTTCTTCACTGCAATGGTGCTAAATATGTATTAATCACTGATGACACAGAAGAAGGGAGGGCTGGCTCATGTTTAGTGCATGTCACTGCTGCTGAAGTAAGTTTATTGAGCTCTACTGGGCTTTCTTATGAAGTTACTGCTGCCCGTGAACAAAGGTACTACAGCCTTTCCTGAACAGCAAGAATAATCTGCTTGTACAGAGCTTTTATCCAAGGAAGATCAAATTGGTTACCCAATGTTCATTAACTCAGGGTGTTCCTGTGTGATACATTGCTGTTATTCACAAACCAAATAAACTTTGCTAGTTTACAACAAGCTGACTGAAGTAATTAACATCACCCATATGTAAAATGTATGAATACACTCATTCAAAGACTCTCAGCTTTCAAAAAAACTCAAGATAGTCACATATGTATGGATTTCTTTTTAGTTGAGATATATTAATTAAAAATGACCTTGCCCCTCCATCCCAAGGTTTAAGACCACAGACAGAGCTGTGGCTTCTTGTGTTCAAAGAGTGCTTTTCCCATCCTGCAGAGCAGATGCACATGTTCTTTGCAGAGAAAGAAGGCTGTGCCCTCCAGCTCTGCTGGGGCTGCAGCCAGCACATACGATCTCATGCTGCTGGAGGCACTAGCATGTCTCTCCCATGCTCCCTGCCAAGGCACTGGGAACAACCCAAGGTCAGCAGACCAGGGGACTTAGGGATGTCTTGCCTCCCCATAGTTCACAGGCCCCAGTTACTCCAGCAGCGTAATGGCAAAATATGTGGGTACTTGAAACTCAAGTGGTCCAGCAGTGCCCATATGGACATGCTGAAGCAGAAGCCCTAAATAATGTTATTTTTGTTTGAAGTATAAATTATGAGCCCCCAAGGAAGCTCGTCTCTACAACCAAAGATGTGTAATAACTGCTGACAGTCTCACATGATGTATAGCTTTATTTTGACATCTAAAGGACTATTTTCAATTATTTCTTCCTGGACAATTATCCTTATTCTAGCCCCATAATGCATTGTGCCAGTCATCTCTGGACATAAAACACTTTAATAGTGTACAGTAAGCTTTTTCCTTCCACACAAAATATCTTTGGACCTATAATTACATTTCATAAACCTTCAGTACCATAACTTAGCAGTCCCTTTCCTAATGCTAGGTCTGCGTTTGTACAAAATAAATAAAGGCCGTATATATGCTTTATCTCTAAAGGTTTAATTTATTTCTTGTCTATACAAAGTGTCAAAAAACTGGGCAAAGTGGTGTGTTACAAGGCAAGAATTAAGCTAATATAATACCTTGACAAGGCCATTCCACAACCGGCAGCAGTGCAGGATTAGCTTGGGTTTGAAATTAGCTAACTTCACCACGCAACTTTCCTCATAGTAGGTCAATAATCTTGCCCTGTATTATCCCCCATTATCCAGTGCCAAGCTATTTCACAGCATTTTAGAAGAGGAAAACCTGATGATTATGGCTATGTCAGAATTGTCTGTTCTGATGCAGATTTCTTTTTTAAAGCCCAGCAAATGACCAGGTGTCTCCAGGAGTGGGATAACAACATGGGGTTTGTTAAGGCAGCTACAACAAGGATTAGAGCAGGCTCTGATACCTCAGAAGGGTTCCTATACAGCAGTTAAAAAAGTAAAACTCAAGGCAAGGCCACACAGATAGAGAAGTAGACTTTTATTTTTGAAGAAACAGATTTGCCTCACCCACACCCATTCTCTCAAAACTCTCTCATTCCTTTATGGTTATAAGAACTGAGATGTTTTTGTATTCAAATACTTTGTCTTGGATGCCTTATGGTGACATAGAGGGTGAGGGACACCAGCTGGAAAGTTCTTGTCCATTTTTCTGGATTCATCACGAGTGGTGATGAAATGCATGAACGTTGGCGCCTCTGCAGCCTCTCCTGATGAAAAAGGCTCATATCCAGTGTGAGCTGTTCAGCACCAGCTTTGTTTTGTGATGAGGTCTGTGGTCATGGAGCAATTATCACTGCTCCCAACACTTGGAATTCTATTTACATCATTCTTCTACTTTATCTTCCTTTTCTCAGTCTTTTTGACCTACCATGTGTACACCATTATTTTTAATACTACTTTGCCAATAATTCCAATGCCATACACACGTGAGCTGTCATTCACACTCGGTAGATATGATTTAAAAATTTACACACCTCAGAACATCCTAGTGGAAGCAAAGGTCTCACCTCAACATGTAAAGCAAGAGCCCAGTCTCACCCAAATGCCATCTTTCATAGCTTTCAGGTGCAGGAACTGGAGACCCAGGATATGGAAACCATTCATTGTAAGAACAAGCAAAGCCATACAGGTGCAGCGGAATGAGTTCGAGATATATTGCTCTATCCATCACCTCAAAGGAAAAAATTTCATTCAGCCATGGCTCACACTGCTGAATAGGGGTTTATCAGAGATATGAGCCTAAATTTTCTATGAAATGACAGAATTTCATAGGAAGACAAGTCACACTGGAATTATTAGTTGCACAGGTACACTGGATGTTGAAAAGGAACTTTCAGGATGTATGGTAAGGGACTTAAAATAAGTGTGGCTTAGTTGATCTTGGTTCTGTTCATTTATTGACCCCAGATTACACTTTTAGGTACTTGGAAAACATAATTCTTCTGGTACTCAGGAAGTCAAGGGTATAATTATGATATGAAGTTTGTACAATCACTTTAGAACATTTCAAAGGCAAGCCATTTGTAAGAAAAATGCTTCTTACTGTTTTAAGGAGTGTTACTAAGCATTCAGTCCCCCTTGCTCCACAATTCTCAATTATTCCCATGCACATTGGTAATAAGATTTGAGATCATTAACCTGTAAATCATTGGTTCAAATCTTGAAGAGTTCATTACTGACTAGAAGGCATTAGTATCTAATGACTGGTCTCATTCCAGTGGACAAATAGTTGCTGCCACAGCTGGCATTAGTCAATTATTGCAGTACAGACCTAGGAAAGGTATAACAGGTCCAGATTTCACTTCTGCCAATCTGACATCCCTGCCAGTTCAAATTACTAAGCTTTGAAAGTATTTTTTTTTCCTGTATTTTCAAGAGAAGCTCTTGGAACATTTGTTGGGAAATTACAAAACAGTATTAAAAAAAAAAAAGGCATTTTTTAATGTTTGAATCCACTTTTTTAGAGATTTCTGTCTTATGACTGAATCACTGTGAAAAAACCACTGTCTGAAAAAATACAAAAGAACAAAAAATGCATTTTCCACAGCTGGGACATTTTGTAATATCCCTCTCTCCCCTGTGTGTATTTCTCTGCTTCATCAAAATTTGGAAATCACAGTGGTTCTGCTAATACACAGAACCACTCTACAGAGTATTTACAGCAAGCCTCATCCATCCTGCAGCAAGCCTGTGATGATGGGACCCAAGGGCTGCAAGGACTCTTGTATGCCACAGAGGTCAGACCCTTGAAATCCAGACTAGTCCAACACAAGTATTTCCAGACACATAACACTTCCAACAGCAGCCAGCAAACTTGAATTGGAAGTCATAACAGATTTCTGGAAAAAAAATCACCACTATTGCTCAGTTTCTTCTAATTTAAGCATTCACTGCTGGGAATGCAGCATTGTTTTAGAAGAACTTTTGCACATTTTCCAGAAGCACAAAAATAACAAAAGGTGCAATACAGGAGCAAAGCAGGAGAAATTAAGAATATCATGAATGACCAAAGCACTACTAAGAGGGGGGGTTTTCTAGATGAAAACAGGCAGTAGACCCCAGGTGCCAGACCTTTATAGGCTGCCATCTGACTACACATGTACAGCCACCCTCAGGTATTTACAATAAATTATTATATGAGTCACAAGCCACATACTGACCTTTGCAGTCCATTAATTTTATTCTTTCCTCCTGTTCAATTAGTGCAAGACCTTGAGTCACTGTGGGTAACCCCAGAAGAATTGTAACTAAAAATTAATATAAAGCCGACGCATGGTGTGCAAAGCTCTGAACTACTTTTGTCACCACGCGTTTATGATAATGAAACTGTGATGAAGATTTTATTGCTGAGTAAAATACTTTTGAATGTACAGTCACTGACCTGCAAAGTGTTCATATGGTGAAAGTACTAGGACATTTGCCTAAAGATCTCTCTCACAGCTGAGAAATAAGCCAGGCCAGTTTTGAATAGGATTTAACAGAATAATCACCACCTACAAGTTTTGCAAATTGCAAATCCTCACACCTCCTGCTGCAAACAAGGCTTAGATATTCATCATGTAAAATCCAATTAATAAATAATTTTAGGATGGATGTGTTTTAAGCTACTACATGGCAAAAACATTAAATCAGGTCCTCATTTCTTCTGTGCTTGTAATAGAGGTCTGGGTTAGCAGACATTTAAAATACCTCTCCAGCAAGGACTAGTTGTAGAAGTAACCAAATGAACTGAAGCAGCATTTGCATTTACCCCTCTTACCTGTCAGCCCATCAACCACAACAACCCTGTGCTGGTAAGAGCCACATCATGCAGCAGTGCAAACAGAGAGAGGAAGTATTTTAGCGTCGGCTCCATCCTGAAAATCTTCAACACAGTTATGAAGATGCATAATCAAGTCTCACTTATCTTCTGTGCAAAGGTTAAAAACATCCAACAGAATAAAAAGGAAATAATAAATAACTTTGTTATTTATTATTTATCATATGGCTGACCTGGCTCGCCTGACAAAACAGCGGCAGGAGAGAAGAGAGCCAGGGTAGAGTCTAAGATGTTCTCTCCTCCTCCTCACCAGTATCACCCCCAATGTGAATTTTGTGCTGCTTGTGGGATTTGTCCTTGCACCCCTCCTGCCTGTGTGGTGGGCAAGAACAGGTTTGTGAAGGCCACGTGCCCACTGCACAATGTGCCCTGAACCTACAGACCAGCCAAAGCTCCTTCTGGACCTGCTCCAACCTGGCTTTGCTCCCTGATATCCTGGGTCTGCCTGAACCAGGCTTAGGCTTTGTGGGCAATATTGCTCTGAACCTGACAGAATAAGGTCCTGAAGGACATAAAAGGCATAAATAGTTGCTGTCCATATTTTACCTCACCTGCATAAAAATAGATCACTCCGCCTTCCAAAGCAAGCAATTAATCTTCATAAGCATAACCTATATTTTCTGAAGGAGGAAGAAAGAATGCACTCTGCAAGTTTGTTATCTTTGGCATATTTTTCCTAAGCTGACTGATTGCATTAATAAGGCATAAGAAGACACATATATTAAAAATCCTGCATTTAAATCTTACTCTGATCTACCACAAACTGACAAATCCAAAAATTTCAAAGTTATAGATGACACTTTATTTCAGGAAAGGAATAGGAATCTAAGACAGAGACTGAGGGTAGCAGAACTGAGTCTAGTTGAAATTCTTGACTTAAGTTGCATTAAATCAGGCAATTAACATTGCAATCCAGAGGCATGAAGGCCGATTGTTTTCTCTAAATTTGTTTCCTTGGGGCTTGACAGTGACACTCAGACACAGCTCTCAATAGAGGGTAACATTTAGCTATGCCACATTAGGAAGGAGCCTTGGGAGGCAATCACAGGTTGCTATTTTGTCTCGCTCATAGGGGAAAGCATTTCACTGCATGATTGAAAAACACTTGCTTATTCCTTTCTTCTCCACTTCCACTTCTCCACTCCAGTTGCGTCTAATGTCAGACAGTTAAGCACTTCAGAGGAATGTTCATTCCCCCATAACAACAAGTATGAACTTCTGGGAGGGACATCAAGATACCCCTTATAGATAGAAAATTATTCCTTGACTTTCCTTTTCTGCTACGAAAATAAAACCAATAAATGCATTTCTACATGCCCATCTTAAAGCAGGTACCATAGCCTGTACCCGAGCCATTAAAATAAACCAGGGAAACAGTAGGTCTAGCAAATAAAAACATCAAACTGCTTTTAAAAATCTATATAGCAATCTCCTTCTGGGTAAAAGAATGCCTAATCATATGGAAAATAAAAATGGTACATGATGCCAGCAGTGGCTTATGTGCAAAGGATGTTATCAAAGCAAACCAGACAGCCTGTACAGAACAGCCAGTTCTTGCCTCTCTGACTTGACTTCAGATTCTCTGTGCAAGCTTATGAACCCTGTATAATGGAACCAGATTAGCTCCAGTTACTGCGCTTTCTCTGGCCATAAACCTTTCAAGACACTACAAGAGAGGGAGAATTTGGGTATAATACATATCAAACTCATACAAGGCATTAGCCCACACAGCCACCCAATTTTGTGATCTTTTAATTTCATATAGTAACTTCCATTCTTTGGCTAAAGCAAGAGATTTAACCTTTACAGTGCTATTTATAAAGGAGAACAAAGGAAAGATCCCCTCCCCCAAATTTTTATTCAAGCACACATAGTCATAATGAAGAAACAGCTTCCCCTGAAGTTAGCAAAAGCACTCACAGGTAACAATTTGCAGAATGAGATCAGAAAAGGTGCTGACACGAAAAATGAGTGTACGCACATCAAAAATGCTGATCTTGAAAGGATGGTCCATAAAGACCAAGGAAACAGAGTTCTTTTGCACGTGCTCGGTCCAGGATCCCAATGCAAACAACATAAATCATGCATGCCAAGAAAAACTAATCATTCAAGACCTGTTTTTTCAAAGAGGGTAGGTAAATGGCCCACTTGAACTCAGAGCAAACTTTGCTGTGGGAAGAGAGGAATGGGATTTTTAAGTAAGCTATGAAATTATAAAAGTTATCACCTGGAGGCCACAGTTCTTGAGTCAGGAGCCCAAACAGATCCATTGTTTTAACATTTCATGTCCCAATCATATGGAAAATGCTCACAGCCACTTAGAATATAAGAGGTCTCTAGGTTAGCTCTTGCTAGGTAATGAAGCCTCTCTAGTGAACGGTTCACAGCCAATAAAATTAATAGCTGAATTTCACTTATTTCCACCATGCATCAGCAGACTTCTACACTTTTATATCTCTGGAATGTATGCATTATTAGATCCTTCTCTGTACCCGTCACTGTGGTGTTCAAGTGCTGTTCATTTTGAACCAATGCACACTATCCAAAACTCCCAATATTCAGCTCTAATTCTGCAGTTTAAGTTCATTATTAATTGTGCCATATGCTTCAAAATTAGCCAGTGAAGTTTTCTTGGCTTTGCTCCCGCTCCTCCCCATACTTGGACAAGTCATTTAATTATTTTAAATACAATTCAAATGCTTTTCTCAAGGTAGTGGGAAACCTTCTGTGCTTAAGACAATAAAATTCACAGTAATAGGTCTTTCTCATCTTTAGTTATCAGACTATGAATAGCTTTATAACCATTTAAAGTTCATTTACACATCTCGCAACAAGAACACACAGCCAGCAACACTGCAAGGACCTTTCTTGATACAGGCAATAAGGTGTGTTACCTGCACTGTGAATTGGGTACCTTTTAAGATATGACTGATTATTCCACACTCATCTTCAAAGTCAATAGGAGCTGCACAGGACATAGGGAAGAGATTTGCCACAGGGATAGAACATTCACAGAGCAGAAGCAGGTACAGAATTATGCTCAAAGTGTTTATAAGACTCAGTTTATCAGCCCCATCCATTTAGCTGACAACTGCTGCCCCTGCCTATGTTCTCCAGTTTGTGCTTCTTCCTCTTCTCCTAAAATAGCTGTTTACTCCACAGATTGTCCCAACCATTCATCCCTGCAAAGACGGCAGCTTTTCAGATTTGCCCGGGAGTCTGGCTTTGACAAGTTTTCCCCAAGGGGTCATTTCAGAACACAGCCCTCCTGTTTGGCGATCCTTTCTCCTAGGTTGTTAAACAATTTTGTGCAAGCTCTCATCTGCTTTACCACGAGTATCCTTCTTTTCCACAATAGCTGCCTTTGGCAAAGCACCACAGCAGTGAAGGCCCTTATCCACAGAAAAGGTGATTCAGGGCAACAGCAGGGAAAGCTTCCTCCTACTGCCTGAATTTTAATCCTGACCTAAAGAGTTCCCTGATGTTCTTGCACTCTTGTTAAAAACAGCGGTCAGCAGCTGATCACTTTCTAGCACAGATGGACCCCAGGAATCCGCAGCCAAAAGTTCTTGCTGAAACCATTCATTGGTATTTCTTCAGTTTGCAGTTTATGCTCAAACTCTTGCATTCTAACAGCTTTTGCTCCATATCACTTATATCAGCTAGTACCAACATCTGGCCCGAAGTTCAAAGCTCAAGTCCAGATGAATCAGTGCAGACTGTGGCAATTTCTCTCCTACACACTGAAGAAACAGCTGGTCAGTTTGCTTCCAGCATGTAACAATGTGTATTTTGATGTTATACCAAATTCCCTGTGTACTTGCAACAGTCCTGAAGCCTGACAGGGAGGCTCTGCTGAAAGTGCACAGTCAGGGACAGACTAGGAAGGACCCTCACAAGTCAGCTGAATGCATGGAGAGAAGGAGGGCTTGCAGGTCCCTGGGGGTGGCAGGCAGCACAAGCTTTCTCCAAAACAGTGCTGGTGAACATGCTGATGCATAACTGATGCTAACACAGGAAAGGAACAGCCATCTATCCAACGCTTTCTCACTGAAGATGTTGTTGTGAATTATTATGGAGCAGTTCCTGCTCTGATAAAGCTAGTCACACATCCAACATCTCTTCTTCTTCCACATTAGCTGTACCCATAAATGAGAACTAAGGAAGATGGTTCCTTGTTGGATTTGGAGTAGCCATTAGTGCTCCAGTGACTGACCAGAGTAAAACTGTGTTTATTTTACTTTGTTTACACAAGAAAAAAGGAAAGAAAGTCTGTTATATTTCTTAAAGAATAGGTGTATTTGGATTTGTTTCATTTACACTCCTGTGCATTAGAAATAATGCCATTAGCTCTGTGGTGCTATCCCAGGGTAGAACTGCCATGAAATCAAAACTATGGACATGTATCTAGAATACAGGTACCAAAGATCCCTCTCTTCACAGGAAGTACTGCTGAAAGTGAGGTTTAGCATAATGCTATACCTGGAGTTCTATAGAAATTTTAACAGAAGTCTTGGGAGTATTTTTTTCTTTTTTTCTTCTTGCATATTATGCACGTCATTCATCTATAAGATCCCAAAATAATCAAAAAGTCTAAATACACGACTAACTAAAATTCTGAATATGAAGCAGTAATTAAAATCCAACAAAGCCACTGCTTAGACTAAACTCTGAATCCCAGAAATTAGGATGCTCAGTTTAACTTCCCTTGACAACCCTTTCATGCCTTCATTCATAATAATTCACACATTTCCATGTGTGCATGGAAAAGGTGGATATGGAGTTAAAGCTGTCATGACAACTTTGCTTCTAAATTATCTGTCTTTTGTAAATTGGCTACTTTGGGCTACATGTTTAGCATAGCTCTTGACAGAGGATGAGTTTTTAGGAGCAGCTTGACAGATCAATAACTTGGTTTTAATTTTACAGAACACATTTACGCACATATATAGCCAGAGAGAATAAAGACTAAACATGTGATGAACCCCAGCATCAGCTAAACCAGAATATTTTGTCTCTTCAATCAATACAATAATGCTAGCAAGACTTTTTATTTTACAATTAGCATCCCTGAACCTTCTTACAGAAAGAACATTCAGGTAATGCCTGTACTGTCAAAAATTACATATTCATCATTTCCTATCTACAGTCACCAACATAATAATTTGTTTTGTTAGGAGAAAAACTGCCTTTGTTTTGCTACAGAAACTGCCTCCTCCTGGAGGAAACAGGTTCTCAAACACTACATGGAGACTTTGCTGCAGTGGGAACTGCACATGAAATCTCCTTGCATAGTGTTAAATATTATTTCCTCAAATGTGTTTAGCCTCTGGACTTCAAAACAGAGAGTCTTTCACAGATTACTCTGCTTGCCTCTTATTCTTACTGAGAGCACAGCTTTCACTACTACAGTCTTTGTAAAGTTACAGAAAGCAAAACACAACACAAAAAGAAGCTTTTGCTTTTTGTCTTGTGCTCTTGAAAGTTCCCACTGAAAAAGAAAAAAGTGCTCATTTGATCTTGTAAAAGATTTCCCTTCCAAATTATGATTTCAAGTATTAAAGTGATCTTTCAAAAAGGTATTTCCTGAAAAAGATTTTCAAAATCATAACTCAGAGTCAGACAACAGCTTAAATCCAGTATCTGTTCAGAGTCTGCTTTCTAATTTGACTTCTCCTATATGCTCCTGAAAATGTCACCAAGACCTGATGATAAAAGAAACTCAGAGAAAAATTGCAAACCTACTAATTTATTTTTTTTTTCCCTCTCATTCTCTTGAAAAACAATCTTCATCCAGGACAGCCTTTCCCACAACAGAGTTTGGCTTTAAGACCAGTGTGTGCATCAATCATAGGCCACAACAGTTATATCTGGGCACTGCAGTAATGCACTTAACAGGGAAATTAAGTGCACAACAGCACAGTATTCACAAACATCAGTAAACTCTGCACCCAGTCCAGATTTTCTCCTTTAATGGGGACAGTTTATTCTTTTCAAGTAGATCCACAGAACAAAGTCTCCACCTACTTTGCTTTAGACCTACTGAAAGTTCCCTTTATCACACCTCCTTTCTGCTATTAAGTATATGCAGAGCTCCATGGAATCAGAGTAAAGGAGATTTCCCAAGCTGCTAAAAGGCTGAATCACTTTCCCCAGGGGGTCCCTGTCACTTGATTAATATGTGTAGCTGTTAAAAGCTGTTCAAATGACTGTGCTAAAAAACTGAACAAGCACAACAGAGAAAAGGCTGGCTAAAATAACAGAACCATGAAAATAAAATGAATAAAGAATGGCAAAAAGAAAAAGCAGGGGAAATATAAATGGCAAGGATCTAGATAGAGCTGACAGTCATCTGAAATCAGCTTTCTCTTCCCTCCTTACTTTTTCTTCCTCCTTCGCCCTCCCCATTTCCTAACTCCTTCACTCCGCTTATACAATTCTTTGGCCTCTACTGACAGTTCAGCAGTAAAAATCCTCATGCTGAATCTCATGAAGTCAAGCAGGCTCAGTGAAGATCACTGGGCTCAGCTTATTCCTGGTATAATCTCATCCAAATCCACGGAGTTACATGAGGGATGAGCTGGAACCAGTGACGTTTTCTGAGTTTTCTGACATCCAGCTTTGGAGCTCTGTAACTCCAGACTGATGATACACAGTGAAGGGTTCTCTGAACACAGCAGAGAAGAAAGAAAAAATATGAGTTCCTTGAAAGGTTTTCATCATAGCAGTTGCACTACATCTGTCATATATCAGAACTGCTCTCATGTTTCCTGCACAAGATTCATAACAGCTCTAAAACCTGACCATACTTCACCATGTCGGAAAACAAATTTCCCCATAGATGGAGAAATATATTTTTGAGGTAAAAAGGCAAGGAACACAGTGTCTTTTAGAACAACTTAACAAAAGAACTTATACTATTCCTGGAAAGCCTTTTGCAAGCCCTGCTGCTTTTAATCTGAAAAGTCTCTTCAGTTGTTTATTCATGAAGTGATAATCCTCTCTCTTTGTCTCAGTGAAAACTTCTTCCTGGGAGATAAAATATAGTTTGTATGAACCTGCTGTATTGCTTTTGAGCAGTAATAACCAACTCAAACCAAGGCTGTATTTTTTTATTATTTGTACTGTAATAATGCTGGGAGCCCCTTGCTGGCACTGGATTTCACTGTGTTGAAATTGAGTATATACGGGATAAGACACACCCATTGAAATGACCAATCAGATGCACTGCATTTTAAATGGAAAGGCAGGGGGAAATAATCAGAAAATAAGACTGCCAAAGACCTCAAGAGGTCATCTTATCCATATGGGGATGCATGGCAGACACACTTATTGCTGATCAGCCATTGCTCTCAGTGCTTTCATCCGTTTTACAAATGGAAAATTAAAAGATGGTGTCATGCCCATGAAGCTAATTGCCTGGTTGCAGCATTTAAGTCAAAGTTTAGCCCAAACGTCCCAAGTCCTGGTCAACAGAGACCATATTTTAACTTACCTGAATTTTGGAGAGTCTAAGAAAAACATTCACAAATCTGCTATCAGTATCTGCTATTATGAAACACTGAGTTAAAATAATGAAAATCTAGCTACCAGTTACAATTTTTTATTTGCTCTTCTGCATTCAGGAATAGCTAAATAAAAGCACAAAACTCACAAAGAACTGTATGTCCACATATCCACATCATTTAGCATGCTGCATTAGATATTTACTTTGGCTGCACTATCAGTAAAACACGCTATGCCATATATATGAAAGACCCACTACACAAAAATTCACACAAGATAAAATACCAAGATCAAAAGCACTCTATATCTGACAAAGACTTTTTACATTCTGCAATGCATCTCTCCCCATGTATTCTATGAAGCAGTATACACATGTAACAACAGACAAGCCTATCCTTTCAGTCAGTTCTTGCAGATACTGAGTTTTCTGTTTCAATGCAGAAGAAAAAAATAGTTCCACGTTACAGACAGTTCCTTTTTTATCTCCATGTTATCATCGCTTCTCTAGGCTGAAGTGCAACCAACCTGTTTTGCAAGTTACTGTTTCTACCTTTTATTTCAAGTAAGTTTCATACATTGGTGCAACCAAGGCAAGATTAATATGACTCTCCTTTTTAATATAAATCTTTTGATTTGTTGCTGAATGGACTGTTCTCAATATTGCTATCTAACTGCAAGGGACAATGTTGTTCATCATTTCCCCTCGAAAGCAGCCATCCAGATCTAGATATTACAGAACTTTGAATTTAGAAATCATGAAATATGTGTTCCTACCATAGGAATTAAATGAATGTTTATTTTACATCTGAAGTACCTTTTACATTTACTTCCCGTCTATGACACCTAGATAAAATTCCCCACTAAAATAGACAGTTAATACTGAAAATATTCTCTGAATAAGATACAAAGGAGCTCAAAATTAGTGAAATGCAGATCATAAAAAATAAAGATATAAGTAATTACACTTAGTTAAAAAACTAATGGAGCATTTCACCCCTTTGGAAATGCTGGGGCTTTTTAAACTAGAATGTCTTGGGACAACTCCCTGACAAAATCTGAATCTTGCTTGGAAGAAAAAAAAATGGAAAATCCTTTATAATATGTTGAAGTATTGTTTGAAATTATAGCTGAAAAACATTTTTACATGACATAGAACATACTCTAAACTGTAAATCTGAAACAAACAAGCCAGTGTGGTAGTTTTACTCACCGTGGTACTTTTTTCTGGTTTGAAAATGAAAGGACATCCCATAAGCTTTGAATTTTCTATCAGGTAAGGAAAACTGTTCCAGTTTCCAGAGAATACTTACTTTTTTTCAGCTAAATGGTTCCTTCTGCTAGCCATACTCTCCTCTAAGCACACACTCCAACAGCAAAGCTGACTATTAAAACACTCAACATATTTAAACACAGCAGAAGTTAATGAAGGAATGTCCGTTGTTGCTGAAAGCACACTGGGAGCATGAAGAAAATCAAATGTTTCCCATGCCACAGAACTGAATTATCCCATACTTTTTGCTGATATCATCCTAATGATGAACAGGTCGAGCCTATTTACACCAGCTGAGATGCTGATGCTGTGCACATACCTACTTTAGCTTGAACCAGGCTAAACTCCATGATACTCTACGATAGACCTCAGTCCATGGTACTCTCGGTCCATGGCACTCTCGGTCCTTGGGACTCTCGATCCTTGGGACTCAGTCCATGGCACTCAGTCCATGGCACTGTCAGTCCATGGCACCGTCGATCCATGGCACTCTCAGTCCATGGCACCCTCGGTCCATGGCACTGTCAGTCCATGGCACCCTCGATCCATGGCACTCTCAGTCCATGGCACTCTCAGTCCATGGCACTCTCAATCCATGGCACACTCGATCCATGGCACTCTCAATCCATGGCACTCTCAATCCATCACACACTCGATCCACGGCACTCTCGGTCCATGGCGCTCTCGGTCCATGGCGCTCTCGATCCATGACACTCTCAATCCATGGCCCTCTCGATCCACGGCACTCTCAATCCATGGCACTCTCAATCCATGGCACTCTTGATCCATGGCGTTCTCGGTCCACGGCACTCTCGATCCATGACACTCTCAATCCATGGCCCTCTCAATCCACGGCACTCTCGATCCATGGCACTCTCAATCCATGGCACATTCGATCCATGGCACTCTCAATCCATGGCACTCTCGGTCCATGGCACTCTCGATCCATGGCACTCTCAATCCATGGCACATTCGATCCATGGCACTCTTGGTCCATGGCACTCAATCCATGGCACACTCGATCCATGGCACACTCGATCCATGGCACTCTCGATCCATGGCACCCTCGGTCCATGGCACCCTCGGTCCATGGCACTCTCGGTCCATGGCACTCTCGGTCCATGGCACTCTCCGCCCCTAGCGCCAGAGGCGCTCCGGTCTCGAGCCACCGCCCCGCGCGCGCTTCTTCTCCTTCGTGACGGCGCCACCCAGCGGCTGCGACGCGTGAGGCGCCTCCGGCGGAGGCGGCGGCGGCGGGGCGGGAGCCTGTGGGCCTCTCTTTAATTTCTTCGTCATTGTTAAACTGGATTCAGCTACAAGGGAATCGGTGCGACCCGGCTGGCTTCAGAATCCGGACGGTTTCAGCAGGGCAGCCCGGGATGCCGGTCCCTGGAAGGCTCTCGGCCTCCTTGCGCCGAGGGAACACACAGAGCCCATCCCGGCGGGGCTGGGCTTAGCCCCACGCACGGTCACACACGGTCACGTTCGTCCCCACGGACTGCGGGGTTGTGCCTTGTGCCCCACCACAGCAAAACTGCATGGTCTCTGTAGAACCTGTATCAGGGTTTGCTCAAGAATCAACTATCTTGAGTTTGAGTAAACTGGTTTTTGTTTGTTTGTCTGTTTTTCCAAGGTTTATAATCACTGTTCGGAAGGCTCATGGCTCTTGGAAAAGCTGGTACATAGGTGGACAGTACAGAGTAAAAACTGACACTTCAGCTGTAGTAAAGAGCTTTTTTAAAAAAGGACCATTCAGCAGCACTTTCAAAAAAAAAAAAAACCAACAAAAACACTGGTCTTGGCAGCTGTCTAATTTTCCCAATAAATTTGACCACCACCACCCCTCTCATACCAACCAAATCAGTTTAGTAAGTTTTTCATATTTAAAACATGATGTATTCTGAGTAGACACTCTAGTCACATGGAAAGCTGATTCTTCCAGACAAGGAAGAATTCCAGACTCTTGTGCAACCATAGAATTACGAATAAGAACTGTACTTTTCAAAAGTTGTTTGCTATTTGATTTAAATATTGTTTTGTCTTGCACCACTTACTAGCTATATATTTTTTGTTAGAGTACTGGAAGAAAGGTGTGATCAAAATCAAAGTGAACTTGCTAAGAATTTCTACTCTATTGACTGAAAATATTTGTGCTGTCCTCACCAATGCTTTGACATTTCTTCTTCTAGCAAAACAAATTATGTCTAGAAAAATTATGTTTAGCAAAAACATTGGGTATGCTGGCCCAATTTTATATTCTTTATTTTATTTTTAAGTGTGATGTCATTATTTTGTCTGAACACAAATCTCCAAGTTGATTTAAAAATGTGTATAACTCTGGGAAATCTGTTTCAGCTTTGATGAGAAATGGCAGAAATGAGAAATTAATAGGATGTTTGGTGTTGAAATGGATACCTTTGTGAGTGCAAAAGAAAATGAGAGAGGCAGAATATCTTTTGATAGTTTGTCTTCCCTGCATCAATTATCCTAAGTTATTAGACACAAGTATTTCTCTTTCTGTTAGTGTATCAAGTGAGAAATTCATGTTGCAAAACCACCAGCAATTGACAGAGGCCTGGTTTGATTAACAAGAGAATTACGGTTTTGATCCCAGATGCTGTAGCTTATGCACATTGCTGGCTCAAGTGTCAGCAGCTTCTGACCTCAAAGCTGTATCCAGCAAGCCATCTGGATCAGACTCACAGCCCATTTAACATGAGCTAGGAACATTTATCAGGTCAATAAAGCTTTCAAAGTAGCAGCCATCTCAGAGTATGAAGCTTATTATGGAACCAGTCTCAGCACTGGAAGATGCCAGAACGTGTTAGCCCCATTCCTCATGTACCATGTGAAAGAAGCTCTCCTTGGGGTGAAAGGCATGTCAGACAGCACAAATAAGACTTAAGCAGGTGACTAGGATCAATGAACATGTCTGTGCCTGATAAGGTTTATTCACTGTTCAAAATGGGGTCTGCCAGCATAGATCAGCACAGGAGACAAGCCAGATGGCAGATGTCATTGCTCAGGCATAAAAGCCCTTACAGAACAACCTTGGTTCAACCTTCATTGATATCATGCTTTACCAAACAGTAGAAATCTGATCTGGGTCAGACAAGAGCACATGACTGGACTTACATTAGAAAAAAAATTAGAAGGTATTTACATCAACTCCTTGCCACTTGGAAAAGATAGTCAATAACCATCTACTGTGAAAGGAGAGTGACATGAGACAGTTTCTGCCTTGGAACAGAGTCCACTGGCACAAAGTCATCCCTTCAAAAGGGTCAAGCATTCCATTTGAATTGGCAGGATGAGCTTGCATCAGTTATGTTCCTATCCCATGTGTCTGTGTTATTTTCACCTGATTTAGCCTCTTAAAATGAAGCTGCATGCTACAACTTCAGTGTCATGTGTGTCCAGCATTTTATAAAAGTCCATATTCATCACTGGAAAGTCTAGCTAGGAGGTATTGCCTTTAGGATGCATACAGAATTTATCTCATCCAACTTTAGATGTTTAGGCATCAACATCAGAGCTAGCCATCAGAGCCTGACATGGCAGCAAAAAGAAAAAAAAAAGAACACGTGGAACAAGACTTGCCAGATTTAGTTTAAAAACCCTTTTCACAACATGATTACTCCAACCCTGGGAGCCACCATTCATCTGAAAGAGAACCAGCTGAAATGTAGTCATCTCTATGATGTTTATATAGTCAAGTGAATCCCACAAAAGTAAATTACAAAAAAACCACCAGTCCCTTTAGCGCATGTCTGGCTGTTTACTGTCAGGTGGCTGCTACTTTTCTATGGTTGTTGAACTTGGCCATATTTTATCCCTTAAATGAAAGTCAACCCTTCTTCCCAGAAGCTTATAATTCACCTTAAAGGATCACCAGAAATATTTTATCACCTGCTCTGTGTTTAAACGCTTCTTAAAACATTCTGCTAGACAGGAAGAAATGAGAGGAAGAGATCATTCAGAGAACTCTATCAGGAGACTAAGTGGACTGTGAAATGCTCAAATATATGGTAATTGTCAGCTTAATAGAATATGTATTCTGTTCTGATTGGTAGTGGGGAGTAATTGAAACAATTAGAACAATTCTGGTTTATCAGTACAATAATCCCACAATTGCATTTAAAATATGTCATGCCAGGACACTGGAAATTATAATTACTGAAGAAGATGCCTTTTTTTTTAATGGATCCTTGATTTTTGCTACTGAATAACTAGAAGCACAAATAAACTTTTTAGGGGACTAGTGATCTATGTTTCATCAGTTAGCCAATGACTGCTGAAACTACTTTCAAGGCGGTCAATGATCAGGACGTTGGATGTTCCAAATACCCAGGCATTTAGAATTACTCCGATGGCTTTCCTAAACACTAAGCCATCACTATAAGAAACAGTTGCAGGATCTTTCTCCTCTTGCTTGCATTTTTACAAGAGGCAGACAGACCGTGGACATGCCTCTAAAGAGGCTGGAGACAGATGGAGGCTCTCTGTGTCCGTGTGCTGAGCTGGGCACATGCAAGCTAAACTCTGCTCAGCAGTTGTGTAGCTGTATTAGCACAGCAGTGTCAACACAGCTACACGACTTCTGGAGCACAACAGATGAGGCACAGCACTGTGCAAACACAGCCAAACAGCTCCTGGATGGTGTTTGGTGTAGCCCAATAAATACTACGTTTTTTGCCATTCCTACTAAAAGGCCACATGTTTTTTATTGACCTGACAGAAAAGGGTGTCAGGGTTTGTTTGGGCTTATCCTGGCCTAAGCAGATAATGAGCTTGTTTTATTTAACTGGGGGAGGAAATGTCCAGCAGTTGGGTTTGCTTTGAGCTAGCTCTAGTTTGTAGTGATAACAAGTAGATTTTCTGTGTAGATTAAACTAGATGTGATCCTACAATAAAATACAGCTTGCAAGAATGCAAACACAGGGTGTACTGGAGGTCCCAGACTGTAAACATAAATCCCAGGGCTCAGTCAGTGGTCCCAAAAGGCAGGCAGCTTTCTAAACCATTTTAGATATAACAAAGGGACTGCAAAGTTGAATAATTGAGGATTGAACAAAATAAAGTCCATGTCATGCAGGCTGTATTAAGAAAATAGTGAAACATAAACCCAAAGTGACCCTAAAATAGATGAAGAAGGGATCTCCAGCCATCAAACCCTGCTGGATAAGAGCTGAGGACACTGGTGACTGCTGACATTCTCACCAGCCCCGCTGCTGTCAGCCCCAGGACTGAAAGTGACATGGGAAGGATGGAACAACACCAGAGAAAGGAGGAAAATACTCTATTTTTGAAGTTAATAGGATTTGGGGCTTACCATGGGACTTCTTTGCAACTGCCCTGCAACCTGAGAAGAAGGACAATGACTTTTTCCTCAAAAAATATTCACCCTAAGATTCATTTAACTTCACTTTAGATATTTACCATCTACATTTGATCTATCCATTCTGGGCTCGTTTTCTAGTCACTTGAGTAAACCAGGTACTTTTAGGGCATGAATTACCTGATCTGTTTTGGGCTGACAGGAATTGCACCCTAGAATAATTAATCTTCCTACACTGACTATAAAATGGTTCAAAGCAACTAATTCGGAGATGGAGATTTACCGGGACTTCTACCTGTAAGGATATGATTCCTACCTTCTGCATTCATGCAGTCTGTTTGTCCCTGTCTCCTTTATTTACAGCTTATTTCACTGAGCAATTACTCATTAGACTGAAATCCCTTAGAAAGCATGGCCCCAGGATTTAATTATAAAACAACACTGTTGGAAGCATGGATCACTCATTTGGAAGAATCTTGCATTGTACCAATAATAACAACAACAGAACGAATAAACAAAGGCCATCATTTCAAAGATATTGCTGGAAGAAATAGATGGGAACTATAGAAAAATCAATGCCTTTCCAGGAGGCAATTCAGCATCTTCCTGGTTTAGGGTCTTATTAGGAAAATAATATTTAAATTAGGGGATGAGGAAGCTCAGCTACAAGCAAAGGTTAAGGCACAGCTACATAAGCAGAGAGAGAACTTTGGCAGCAAGTCCCATAGGAAACCAGGAGGATTTCATGCATCTCATCCCTATTTTACACTAACCAGCACATTATTAGGGCATCATAAAGGACAAGCCCACCCTGAGCTTGGGGCTTCCCAGCAGAGAGTTCTTTCCTGATCCCCCAGCAGTGTGGCTGCATCCAGCCTGAGAAGAATCGACCATGGGAGGAACACGTTACCACGCCGCTCTCTGGAGGAGACAGCTTGGCTCTGTGCATTTTTATAGCCCCATAAACGACAATACTAACAATTTACTAACTTCTGATAAAGACCAGCTTCTTGGGAATTGCTGATACCCCTATTTCTGTGGGAAATGAATCTCTGTGGAAGCTTTGCTCTGCTGCTTTCTAAGCACATGAAAGTGCTGCTGAAATTCCTAATTGCAAATTAGACTTTTGACAGGAGAAGGCACAGCAGACGGGTTGAAATAGCCTTAAAGTGTGTTTCTCTTTCTGATGGCAGAAGAGTTCATAATCCAGACAAATTAACTGATTGGAACAAACAGCATTAAGGCAACACTCTGCAATGTTGTGGCTGGCAGCTGGTGGCCAGACAGTAGAACATACTTAACCAATTAGTGCTGTCCCCTGCACCAGCCAAAAAGCACATTTAGAACAACTGAGATGTGATCTGGGACATTTTGTGGTCCACATACAGCAGCTTTACCAGGTGGGCCAGAAAAGTGAGATTCTCAGTGGATGAGTTAGCTGGAGCTGTAATAAACCTAAATCTGCTGGAAGACAGTTTTTGAATATCTTATTGGCTGAACCACTCCAGGTTTAGCTGAGCTGTCTTTTTTTGGCTTTATAACACTTCAAGGAGATTTTAGAGGCATTTTGTGATTACTGATGCCTTTCCATACTTAAAAAAAATAGGCTGAGGATCTTTCAGAATATTCTTTTTCTGACATTGTAACAGTTACAGAAAAATTATTCTTGGTACTCATACAGTACCTTCCATCAGCTTTCATAATACGTTCAAAAAATTAACAAGCTAGAGTTTAATTTTCAAACTCAGCTTCAGTGACTCAGCAGTCCAAAAAACCACAGTCATTTGTCTGTGTTCTCTGCCTACAGCTTTAGTTACTTTAGTCCCTTACATCTGAAAAAGTGAACTGTGGAGACTTGAGGGAGAGCTGGGGACAGATCACAGATCTCATAACAATTATTCATGTATCTTTGCCAAAAGACATTGTTTCATCTTAAGCCTCAATATGAGTGATCTTTTTTTTTCTAATGTAGCATGTGAATGCTGGCATGCTAACACCCTGGCAGCACAGTGTGCACAATGGAGGTTCCGAGGGTCTGAGCACAGCATTTTCTCTCTCTAATGGCCCATGGCTTGGGAAAATTATTTGCCTTGGGTTTCTACCTGTCCTCAAGGAAGGAACAGAGGGTGGCAATGACATTGTTAAAATTAATGTCTATTCACTGAGTACATTAGTTTGATTTCAGTTCTGAGATTAATGAACCTCATTTTTGATGCACAGACTCATGATTCATTCTGAATGTTTTTTCTGTTTAGATATTCCTATAGTTACCTACCCAGTGTGACCCTACTATCCAAACACTTCAGAATTATTAATGAATTATGCTTTCAACATAGAGCCATAAGGAAGCAGTACTCAAGGCTCTGGTCTAGGTGTGGCCTCATCAAACTAGAATGCTGAAATCCTAATTTCACTGATTCTAAATGCCTTGAACCTGGAACATTTCACATTTCCTCTTAAATCAAAAGCACTCTACCTGATTTTAGTTGTGTACATTACAGTAAGGTGACTCATGCTCTAGAAATGCCTTTCTCTTGTTTGCATCGACTAGGAAAGCCTGGACATCTCAGCAGAGGAGAAAAAAATTATCTCTGAAGGGTAGGTGTTTGAAGTTAGGTTAAAAAAATACCAGTCAGAGAGTGGGAGAAAGGCTGTGGCACTTGCAGAGAGGAGGGAATCAAAAGCGTGAGACATCACAGGTTTCAGGAGAATTCCCCAAAGAAACTCTCCAGAGCATTCTGGCCAATTTACATATCGTACTACCTGAAATTAAGGAAAAAAAAAAAAAAGGCTCTGGTAACTTCACACATCATTGAAATGAACTCCCTTACGAGTTTGGCTTGGCTTTTCAGCAGTGTGAAATCTGTTTTCACTTTCTAAACAAAATATTACAACAAAAATAGAAGCAGAGGCAGAAAAAGGTGAGGTCTGTGAGTTTGGAGCTATCCATTTCAATCAGAAGACTGTACTCAATGGGTTTGCTAAAAATATATCCATTAATCTATTTAGCATTTTTGTTATTTTTCAAGTGTTTATCTACAAAGCAAAATATTTCAAGACTGTTTCTAATTTATCTTTAGAGCTAACTTTAAAGCAGTAGAAAATAATACTCAATAAATTGCTTTCCCATAATAAAACAAGTTTAATGATGCTTACCAGATGCTGTCTCTGACTAAATTCGAGAGAATCCAATGCAATCATAGAGTCTACTACTTGTGCTCCAGAGTCCCTTATCAGCACTCCTAGGGTTATGTTACCCTTCTTGATACTTCTCAGACTACTCCTGACTGTGCCACATGAAACAACAGCAGTGGGCAATAGTGAGTGTTGTGTACAAGGCTTGGTAGTCTCTCAATGGCATCCCTGAGGTGAGCCACCAGTAAGCAGCACATCTCTCCAAAAAGCGCCTCAGATCTCCAGATGGGTGTTTCCACACCTCTTGTCTCCCAGTATGAGGGACCCAAAACCGAACACAGGATTTGAGGTGTGGCCTCACCAGTGCCCAGTACAGGGGACAGTCACTGCCCTGCTCCTGCTGGACGCACCATGGCTGATCCAGGCTAGGATGCCACTGGCCTTCTTGGGCACTTAGGCAAACCCTGGACCATGTTCAGCTGCTGTCACCAGTATCCCCAGGTCCTTTTCTGCCAGACAGCTTTCCAGTCCCTGCCCCCAGCCTGTAGCAGGGGTTGTTGTGACCCAGGTGCCCTTGGCCTTGTTGAACCTCACAAAAATGGCCTCAGTCCATCAATCCAGCCTGTCCAGATCCTTTGGCAGAGCATTTCTGTCCTCCAGCAGACCAACATTCCTGCCAACTTGGTGTCATCTGCAAACTGAGGGGTGCACTTGTTCCCCTTGTCCAGATCCTTGGTGCACATATTACATAGGACTGGCTCCAGTACTGAGCCAAATAATTCTATTTCATTTAGCCTCCATTTGACATGCCAGCCATTTGACTGGATTGAGTTAGACTGAGATGGGCATTATCATACATAATGAACATATTTTCAGTTATTACTGAAACTTCTAAGGTCCAAATAATAACTTTAGGTGACTGAGAAGGAAATTTAGCCGACCCTGACACTGCTCCAACTGTCTGAGGACCTTTACATCCTGTCCATGTCTAAATCAGGGGAAAGCAGACACTACTTGCTCTTTCCCAGCTGTCTGCCTCTGCACTGTATTTGCTACTATGATGTTTAAAATCATATGTAAAATTTGCTGTTATCCCCTGCATATTGTGTAGCCTGATCAATGATCTCTTCATGTAGGCAGTGGCTGTTTATCCTGAGTGGGCTCCGTGCATGGATGGGTTTAGGTTTAGGCAAGACAAAGCCTGTGAGTGCCTCAGGAGTTAGTTTCACAGAGTATTCCCTGCTGGGTTTTTTTAGTTCTTTCATATGCAGAGGTCAATACTTTTGTAGAGATTATCCTTTTAAATCAACGTCAGCTGACTTAAACTCAGATCAGCTTACACAAAGTCTGCTGGTATTTGAAGCTGCAGGAGGAATAAGTGTAAGCAGGGAATTTCATGCTGAAAGTTGGTCATTAGTGTAGATCCAGGCTCTGTTAAAGCATTTTGCAGCTTCTTTAGTGTCTACATATGACATGACAGTGGATTTACAACATGCTGTGACAGCTCCTCCAGCAGGACAGGGCCATTAATCTTCAAGCAGACTACTGAGATCAGCACTGATTTCATGTTCAGATCCTGAGATCCAGGATCCTGTGCCCAGCAGGACTGTGACGGAATAAGCTTGTTCCAGAGCCACAGGCCATGATCTCAGCCTGGACTCCCGTACCCCATATCTAATCATAATACTTTTCACAGCTCTTCTGCAGGCTGTGATATGGTGACTGAAAACATAGTCAAGCATTTAAGCACATGATTAACCTAAAGTGCTTGAAGGGAATTGACTTCAGGAGAGCTGCTTGTATACTTGAAATTAAAACACACTCAGGTGCTTTGCAGTTCAGCTAATTATCATTAAATACCTGCAACACAGCAACGTGGAGATGACACAACCACGGGTGTACTGCAGAATACATCTCCTGGAGCAGTAGTAGCAAATCTTGCCTTTAGGTGCACCTTTAAATTATATATTTCAACATTAAGCCAAGAGGATATTTGACTATTATAGAAGACCATGATAGACTCAACATGCAAAACAGGAATACGCTAAACCTGCTTCCAAGATGTGCCTGCTTCCCACAGAATAACTGTAAAATAAATAAACTAATTGAAATTAAACAGATGCTGGTAGTTAATTACAGAGTATTGAAAACTTTGTAAGGGAAGGGGCCAGTTGTGAAAAAAATAAATAAAATAAAATAAAATAAAATAAAATAAAATAAAATAAA
>VYXD01014761.1:25034-35370 GCA_013397195.1 Hylia prasina
AACATTTTTTTTTGTCAGTAGAAGTCCCCAGGTAGGTCGGAACTGTGCCAGGGTCCGGCCCTGCCTTCCCCCGATAATGCCGCGAGTGGCGGCAGCACTGCTTTTCTGTGCATTTGCCTCACTTAACTCTCCTTGGAAAATAGCAAGAAAGAGCAAGTTTGGCTGATGGTACACTCACCAGTGCACTGACAACCGTGATTTCCAGGATGGGTTAAATTATGCAGGGAGAGGCAGGAAAGGAGGCTGAGAAGAGATGTGAACTGCAAGACACTTTGCGTGATTTGCATTTTAGGTTTTTGTATTGATTACTGCAAGACCCACGGGGTGGGAAAAAAAAAAAAAAAAAAAAAAAAAAAAAAAAAAAAAAAAAAAAAGAGAAAGTAAAAAGCAGTTAAAGCAGTTGGCAGGTCTCCGACTCCAAATATTTCCAAAATGATTACACATTTTATTAATCGAGGTTAAAGCAACCTCATTTGGCCAGTCTTAATGAAAAGATAGAGCGTGTGTTAACTAAAAATCACTTCGGCATAGCAAATTGAGATACATTGGAATTCAGGGCAAGCAGTTGTCAGAATGCGGGTTCCAGGTGCCATCTACTGGGCACATCCCATGCTGGAAAGAGACAGAGTTGCCCATGACAGTGTGCTGAAGGTTTAATGTAAAAACACACAAAGTTCTTCTCTGTAAACCCTAAAGAGAGAAAGGTGTTTTGGCATGTAAGTACTGCATGATAGAGCACAAGCATGATTCTTGTCAGGAGCACCACTCCCAAGCACCTAAAAACCAAAGGTCACCCTGAAAAAGAATATACTGTGCCAAAAAGCCAAATAATTACTTGGGACTATTAAACAGATACAAACCAAAAATAACAACACCCTACCCCTCCTGCCACATACCCCCCCCTCCCCCCAGCCCCAAAAGTACAAACCAAAAGAAGCTTAAAGGAAACAGAAATGCATCACAACTTTGGCTCACAGCATGAGCCATGGAAGGCAAGCTCACTGCAGTCAGCAGGGCTTTCTGTGCACTTCAGGTTTTGGGCTGCAGTCAGTCTGGGAGTCCTACCTGGCTTTTCTGAGTAAGCATCCTTCATGATTGATGTCTTTTTCAAGGACTTTGTTCCAGCACTGGACCAGAACCAGAAGGGATCAACCCCTTAAATAAAGTGAGAGTCCCTACCTGGGGAACTCAAAAGCACACAGCCTGAATTCAAGGAAGCAGGTCCCTTTAGGACAGTGCTAGCAGAACGGGTTTTTTGGGCCCTGGACTAATAAAACCTCAGATTATTCTGCAAATTAAGCAGTCTCTTGTGAGCTACAGGTCTGGCTTTCAAGCCCCTTCTAAATTTCTTTGATAAGCTACAAAGCAAAGCTACCATGCAGCTTAAATTAATTTATCTTCCATTGCATCAGATTAATAGTACACATATGGTAATTTCCTCTATCCTTCCCCTTCTCCATCTCTCTCTCCCCCACACACACGTCTCCCAAGGCTGTAGATATATAGACAATCAGACTTTTTTGTTGCTTTTTTCAGTGTTGTTTCATTTTAATAGGACCAGTGGGAATTGGCCTACTTAATGAGAGAGGCTTTGAAACTTTTTGTTTAAATAAATCTTATTCCAAACTGTGAGGAATAGGTAGAACTGGGGAAAAAAGTTACAAACTCCCTTAAATCTGAACAAAATGGTTAACCAATATGGCCCACTGATTCAAGGCACTAACCATTTCATTTGGGTAAATTTAAGAGTGTGATTTCTAACATGGACATATGTATAATTTACAAAAAGTTGTCATTAATTTATAATTTGAAACAAAATTATTTTGAAATACCTGACAGGGATTTCCCAATTTTGAAAATATTAATATATTCACAATTTTGAAAAATGCTCTGAGCAATCTTTAACTTCACAGGGTAATTTCAACTAAAACATTTCTACGTCATGTTTTGTACTAAAAAAAAGTCACTTTTTAAATAAACCAGCTTTTCAAATAGTTACTTAACCACTAAAGCTTTTTAGCAACTACTGGTTTTTCATCAGATCAGAATAAAAACCCAGCAAGAAAGCAGTTTCCTGAGACCATACTAGATAAATCCAGAAATCCATCTCTGTCCCAAAATATAATCAGTGTTACTTAATCTACAATCACCAGAAAGAGATAAATCAGCACCTGTCAACTAATGAGGAAGGGTTATCATTACATTATTCCATAGTAACAGCTCTTTCTCCTTTCCTCAAAAATCACTTTTAACAACCTGCTTTAAATGCCTATTTGAAAGGACTATTGTTATAAAATATAAATCCCCATGCTAAAAAATCTCTTAAGATTCTTTCTCTAGAACCAGATTCTAACAAGGAAGCAGTAAAAGCGCATAGTTTATGAAAGATAAAAATACTTCACTTTGGCAGTACAGGGCTTGTTCTGGGTCAATTATTCTGTTTCTGTTGACACAGCAGAGATGGTGTAAGCAAAGATCTGCCAGATGCTTCTGAACCACTGTCACAGGAGAGGAGGACACTTTCCCAAATTTTGAAGTTCACAAGAGGTGTGGCCCCAGTCCATGGGTCAGGTGTTTACTGCAAGGTCACCTAATCTATTTTGCAACTTTGCTTTCAAGTTAGGCAGCATCATCCTCTACCCTTGAGACCATATATCCTTAATCTTAGATAAATGTACAAGGGAGCCACTGCATATTCTTCCTTACCATTCTCCATAATTTCTTCTCTGTTTCCTCCTCCACTGCTTCCTTTTGCACGCTGGTTGGGGTGTGACCAAGTGAGCCCTGTGAGCCTTGCACCCAGAGCAGGCCAGAAGACCTGCAGCACACAGCAATCTTACTATGCTGTATTTCTGTAAAATATCCATCATTCCTGCTCCCACCACCACCACTGTTCACCGTGATCCTTCTGGAGGGTGCTCCACAGAATTCTGCTGTTTGCTCAAATATATCTTTGGACTACAACAGTGCTGTCAATTTTGACTAAGCAAAATACCCTAGGGGTCTAAAGGAGGGTAGAAACTACAGCCAGTTTAGAGTGCAAATCTCTCCAGCGGCAAAAAACTTCTCAGCACTAATCACTTAATCATGCTCAAGTGGAGAAAGTGGTCACCCTAAGTGTGCCTGAATGCATACGGGAACCAAGTTTGTTTTGCCTGAAATTTTCTTTATAGGAACAGTAGTAGTCTCCTGTCTGTGTTTTTAGGTGCTTCTCTTGACTTCTTTTACTTTCTTCAGCTTCGCAGCTAAAATGCTGAGAGAACTGCCCAGCGTGCTACTTGCCTGGCACTGTCAGAGGAGGAAGGGAATGATTTAATAACTTAAGGCTACAGAAATGTGTTCAGCCAAAACAACAATCAAATTCCAAAGTTCTCTGAGATTTGATTCATGGTGTTTACAAAACTGTGGTTCTGTGACCTCCACTTGTCATTGCAATCGTAAATAACTGGCTGTCTCCCTCTGTTCTTTTTTTGTTTCCCATTATCCACCCTCTGTCTCTTACTTCACCTTTAAATCATACCTTCTAAGGAACAGAGACCATCTTTTCACAATAATCAACAGTGCAGGACTATGTGTGAGCTGGCAGGTTCTTCTCTATCACAAGTAATGACTACTCAGAGCAGCAACAGTGAGTGGAAACTGAAACACCCCTTCTGTGCCTCCCCTGTGAGCAGTTAACATCAGGTCACTGTGGTTTGAGCCGCACAAGGTACACGGGCAAAACAGAGACCCAGTAATCGTACAATTGCATTCTAGTGTTCTGCTCTGTGCTCTTCTGTTTTCAAACAGTATTAAGCAGTTTGCAAATGTGACGCTTGGAATTTAACAGGCCATTTTAACCACCATTTTACCAACTTCAAGTGTGGGGTACTTAAGTTTAACAGAACAAAAAAAAATGAATGCTGTAAGAAAAGCATAATCTCAAAACATGTTATGCCATAGTATTGAAGGAGGCACCTTATGTGAAGGCAAAAATCCCTGTCATTGCATATTATTACATCCAAATGTAAGAAATTCCAAAGTGTTTGGTATAACCAATCATAGAAAGGTCAAGTAAATTTTACATTGTGACGAGTTTTGCTCACAATTGCTTATATAACCAATCTATTAGTAGGACAGAGAGATTTCAGACAGAAAGAAGTTGGTAAATCTTTTATCGGAATATATAAGGAGTAATAATAATATTTTGTTTTAATAAGCCACATTACACAAAAATCAAGAGGGGGAGGGGAATGCAAAAGCCTTCTAACAAATGAAAATTACAAGTCAGCACTAGTTTTAAAGTGAAGTTACTGTCAAATATCCATATCTAATCAAAGCAATTTTACCAACACTCCCCACCAAGAACTTTCTTTCCCTCCCCCAATATCCCCATGTGTTTAAAAAGTCGCCATAACAATTCCTAAGCATATTATATGGCTAAAATATAAGAAACCAGTTAATGAACTATGTACCCCTCGATCTGAATGGGAAAGTATGTCACATATGCTTAGATAACATCAGAAATAGAAAAGTCATGGGAAAGGAACTGAGAAACTTCATTAGCCTAAGAAATCTAAGATAAATATCTAGCCCAGACCTCTAAGGGCACAGGTCTTTGAGGTCTTTCATGTGACCAAATTATTTCATCATTTGCAGTGTTCAGGGGCAATTCAGTCTGGGACTGCTTACTTAATAAATAGCTTTCTTTTTTTCAGGCCCATTTCACCTTGCTGAAAATGCTGTTATTCTGCTCTAAGTACATGCATGGGGAAAGGTGGTAGAAGTTTGTATATTTCTGATGTATATAATCTCAAAGGAAAGGGATGATCTCAGCAGCTGAGATCCTCTGCCGGCCTCTACTTGTCTGTGGTTTTGATAATTTCTAGGCAGAATTTCAAGACAGGAGGTTTGTGTAACACTCTTTCATTTGGCTTTTCCTTTTGGCTTACCAAAGACCACATCCCAGTCTCAGTACCATGTAAGCCGGGCTCGTGTGAACTCAAAGGCTGTTTCTGGAGGGACAGAACAAGCACAGAATAGAGGGATGGTAAACTTTAAATACAGAGGTAGCATGAGGAAAAACCCCACTGCACCATCTGGTATCTGCAAAGACCATACTATAAGGACATTGGATGAACATAGCTTGTTAAGAAAACAAAAAGTTATTGTACTTACAAAAGACTTGTGCTTAGGAACATAATATTTGATTACTTACCAGGTACCAGCATTTGTGTCTGTCTTGTCTACCATTTACTTTTGGGTACTTTTGATACATAATACATGTTGTTAATAGTGTTATTTTGTATATATACTATTAACTGTGCTGAGAGAGTCACGGATTTTAACAATGAAAAATAAGGCCTCTAAATTCAGTATTGTTGTGCAAAAGGCCAGAGGTAAGCAGATACGAAAGAATAGCAGGGAAGGCTGGGAGAATAGTGAACCAGAGCAGACATGCAAATTTCACAATAATAAGAAAAATTAAAGAATTTCAGAGATGGCTATGTAAAGTGAAAATCCATTTTCTATTTTAATTATTTTAACAATGGAAGAACTCTCCATGTGATCTACATTTTTCATATGGTTGAAATATGTAAATCTAGAACTAAAATTACATTTTAAAATATATTATATATCTATTTCAAAGAACACCCAGGCAAACTTGCTTTCACTTTTTCTCTTGTGTACCTTTTCACACATCTTTTTCCTGTGTTGATCTTTCAGGGTCTGAATCTGTGTGGCTGAAGTCAGTTGAACTTTTCTTGTTGGCTCCACCGGAGCAGGTTAGGACTCTGTCTGCAGCTGTCCTGATACCTGTAACTCTTTTTTTCGCCAAAGATTTGAATAGAAACAATACCTTCACATGAAAGGTGCTTTACTGAAATAGTAAATCTTGGAGAACCACTATCAGCCCTGGGATGAAACAATCCTTTATTCTGACTTTGCTATTTGTTATGCAAATAATTTAATAGATTTCTAACCTTTACAGATAAAATATGTAAACTGCACCTCCTTACAAAAGGGTTACATTGCCTTCATACCCTCAATTAAGTAAGAAATAAACAGCACAATAAGAAATGTAGGGATGTCAGTTTGTTTGTGCATACTTTGGTATCTTCTTTGTTGTACATGCAGGGTGGGTTATCCAGGCTGTTATAGTTTAAAATTCATTATAATTTAAATACTTACTATTTATATCTGTAATGTAATGAAAACACAAAAGAAGGCTCTTAATAACCATTCATCAAGCCAGGCCAAAAATGAAGACAAAGTTAAAGCTGAAAGGCTTTTGCAGGTACAGAGACTCTGGTGTATAACATGGTAAGAAGTTGGTGCACATGCACTAATAAGCAGATGAATGCTTTTGCCACTACAGTTCATTCTAAGAGTCTCTTGTTCCTGCTGCCACAGATGGAATATATTCAAGTACCTAAGCACAGTTTTGTGGGTGGAACTCCATCCACTCTTGGCAATTTTAGCAGCACAGCTATTCTGGTCACGCATCATGACTCATCACATTCCTCCTGGCAAAAGACTGTACTCCAGCTAGAGAAATGCTGCCAGGAGGTTTTGTTCGATATGTGACCAAGAGAAAAGAAGTCACACAAAAGTTAAGGTAAATTCTCCAGGAAATATTAAAATGAAGGTGAAAAACTCTGAAAGTAGGACAAAATACCCCTCCCCTCAATGCACAAAACTGCTGAGCCTCATTACACAGTTCTTGGGGATGCCTTGGTTTGCTCTTGCTCAAAATTCAGCACATCAACCTGGTCAAGTTATGGCCAGCATTATCTAAATTACATCATTCAAACACAATCTCTCCAGGATTGTGTATAAGCACAGGATTGTGCTTATACCAGCACCAGATAAACATCAAATCCTATTTATTCCCCAGTCTCTTACTTCAACACAGAAGGATGTAATTCATACTCTATGTGACTTTGAAAGACCAAGATATTTTTGAAACCTTAAGGCAGTGAAAATAGAATAAACTGAGTTTTACTAGAGTGAAACCAGATCAAAAGAGAGGTGATCTTCAAATAGTGAAAATGAACCTTAACTACCCTCCTACTATCAGACTGTATATACTTCAGGCACTGAAGATAAAAGATTTTAACTTACATATACAAAGGGCAAGGTAAACTACACATTTTATCAACTATTAGGTCTTTTAAATACCAGGGATGAGAGCTCCCAAAGGCACTGCTGACAACACCATGCAAGTCATCTAGTAATCATGATCCAGCCTACAAGATACACAAAGAAAACTTTTGTATATGAAACATCACTTCAGAATCTCACAAGACCAGAAAGCTCTCAGTGTTTCAAAAAGAGATTAAATGTTAACTCTGCTGGTCTCTTTTGTCTGAAATTCACTCTTTCTATGAATTTCAACACCACACAAAGAGCCAGAATCAGGATTAAGGATCTCATAAACCCCATTTAATTCCTTAAAAAGGCTTCTGTGCAGAAATGAATTCCAGTCTCTGAGAAAAGTTGTACTATTCACAAAAGCCTGAGGGAGGGGGAGGCTTTAGAATTACTATGAAATCTCTGTGCTCCAAGAAACTTTTTAAACTTTTTTTGGAAACATACTTCTTCTAAATGGAGATGTATGTTCTTTAAAATAGGCATTGAAAATGAAATCTTAAAATGTTTTCTCTTAAAAAATTATAACTATTAAAGTCAATTTCTCTGTTGCTACTGACTACAGAGCAATAACAACAAAATGGCAAGAATCAGGTCAAAGTCAGCCAGCAGCTACAAGAGCTTTTAGACAGGCTTAGCATTTGCAGGAATTCTCCCCTAAAATTAGGGAAATGGTCTTGCATGGACAAGAAATAGGAGGCAGAGAAATGCAAGATAGTGAGTCCCCTGTAATATGCTCTTTGTGTACCCTGCAGGAGGTTGAGTTCAAGGAAGACAGAGAGAAAGAATAAAAGAACAAAAAAAAAAATGAAAAGAAGATGACCTTATATTCAATTTCTACACTTCAGGTATAGTCTTACTTGGGGACCTCCCTCTGAGTGCTAGCAGCTCTTTCTGGTGATAAAACTGTTATTGTGTGAATAATTTATGTCTCTATTTAATGCATGACATAAATGGACTGAGCAATGCATTTGGTGAGGGGACAGGGAGTCCCTGGTGATGTAGACTGGTGATCAGTAAAAAGTCCCTTTTATGGAACTGCAATGCTGAAAAATTATTTCAAAAGCATTAAAGCTCATTGTCGTGGGTGCCACTGCCTAAACTGTCAGACTCAGAGGAGGCTTGCCACTTCTAACACACTAATGAGCTATTGCAATCTGTCGGAGAGCAAGAGCAACTTTGGTGCTGGTGCCAGTCCCAGCCAGGCTGAACCTCTTCATAAGTTTAAAAGTCAAAAAGAGCTGTCTAAGTTGTTTTATTTGTTTTGGTTTTGTTTGGGTTTTTTTTCTAGTTGGGGTAAAGTCCAGCACTACTATTTGGGCATGAGCCAGCCTAATGCTCAGTATGCCTGGGAGTCATGGGGCCTTTGCAAATGCTGCACTGCTGCAGGAAACAGTCCCTGGGAACTGCGGGCTCTGAGCTTCCCATTGCTTACCTTAGGGAAAGGAGAATACCCCAAGCAGGAAGGGTCTGTTTTGTGGGAGGAATGTTCATATAACCCTGTATATCACTGAACTCTAGAAGAGCTAAAGCTCCAGAGAAACTGCAATGTGAACACAGCAACAGCCAGACAGCTAACAGACTAGCTGGAAAGTAGCAGAGCAAATACTCAGTGGCTAAAGCAGCCAGCAACAGAAAGGGTTACTGGGGGTTGCCACTTAAAATAAAGGTTTCAATATAATAATTATCTAAAATCACATGGGACTGGAATACCCCAGTAAAATACAATAAAACCTCTGTACTGGGGGAGATTCTGCTGCCATCACATGGCATAGTAACTGTACAAAGTCAGGAAAAATGCTATGGTACACAAGAAAATCAACTGCATTTAATTTCTATCTGACAGATGAGTTTGCTTAATGTGTACAGAACATATTAAGATACTCAGAGAGGAGTTTTGAGGAAAATTTGTCTGTTTGGAAAATTCTGTCTTTTGACTGAATTCTGCTACTAAATCTAAGGTTGCCCATGAGCCCATGCTGTAGAGTCCCCTGGGCCTGGGGTTCACCTGAAGAATCATCAGAAAAATCAAGATATGAGCATTGTGAATAGTAAAAACTTTTGCTTTCCTTCAGAAGCCAGTATTCATAGCTGAAACACTTCATGTCGTTGAAGTAGGAAGAAAAAAGTATTTACTAGATATTTTCTTCAGTTAGATACAGTATTTTCATTGCAATTACGTTATTTCCGTCATGTGAGCTACAGGAGTAAAACTACCAGGATTCCTTCATGCCTTTTGTCACAAGGTGGCGACGTTGGAAGCAAGAAATGTGATGGAGACGAAGGACAGAACAGCACCCTGAAATGCTGAGTTCCACCACACTTAGGAGAAAATAATAAATCATGGGTAAACTCTGATCTGTATATTTATGTGAAAATTCACGTACTGACTTTAAATGTAAAGCAATTAAAAGAAACGTCAGCCCAGGACTATAAATCCCCTAAAGCAGTACAATCCTTGAATTATAACCATTATAATCCTTTCAATATAAACATTTTGGTAGGAATTCAACACATGGGTGCATACCTCTTCACTATATCGAATTCATTATGTAAATAAGATGATAAATAATTGTCTTTCCTCTCCTTATGGTTTTGTTAGCAGCTATTAAAAAAAAATGGAAGCAATTACAAGATCTTGATAAAAGAGTACGAAAGTATGTCAGCAGAACGCGTTCCAAGGTAACAGAAGTTTTCTGCCACAGACCAAGCAAAGCAGAGAAAATTTAAGACATGAATCTTGTTATTAAAATGCCTCTGTAAGCTCATTAGCTCTGAACAGAAACCAGCATCCGATTCAAAGACGCTTTATGCAGAAAACCAGCAGAAGCTCATTATTCACAGAATCGTGGAATCGTTAAGGCTGGAAAAGACTTCGAGATCACCAAGCACCGTGTTCACCACTAAAACCTGTCCTCGAGTGCTTTATCGAGTCTTTTGAACGTTTCCAGGGACGATGACTACACCCCTTCTCCGGGCAGCCTGTTTCAATGCTTGACCATCCTTTCAAGGAAGAATTTTTCCCTAATGTAAAACCTAAACCTCCCCTGGCACAAGTTGAGGCCGTTTCCTCTTGTCCTATCCCTGCTACGCCCTCCTTTCAGGCACTTGTAGAGAACGATACGGGCCCCCGAGCCCACTTTTCTCCAGGTTAGACACTCCCTCAGCCACCCCTCACAAACCCACCGGGTTTGTTCCCCGGGCT
>VYXD01014761.1:36378-55088 GCA_013397195.1 Hylia prasina
CCCAAGGGAGGCGGCCAAGGGAGGGCAGCGGCGCCCAGACGTGATTCCTTCCGAGCGGCCACGCCGGGCGCTTCTGTGTGACCTGAGCGAGGTATAGCCTCTCGAGAAGTTGCTGTGCCTGCTGAGTTTTGTCTGATGCTGGTTTCCGCGTGAGTCTCTTAGTGGTGCTGCTAAGTCATAAACGTATGGAGCAAAATGTGTGTGCTCGTGTGCCTTTATTTTATTTTATTTTATTTCCCCCCTTTGAATGGCGCAGTTGTAGTAAGTGCTTTGTTGTACCGGCTTATGTTTAGGTGTGGTGCTACAGCCTTCCGATGGGGGTAAAACCAGGTGTCAGAAGATACGAAACAAGAAGTAAGGCAGCAGGGAGAGAAGTGCCATCATCCAAATCCCGAGTCGATTGGAGGCGCACTAGACGGGCGCTCATACTGCTTGACAGCGGTGACGAATCCTCAGCCACCTCAGAGGAGGAGTCCACCACATCAGAAAGTGAAATAGATGAAAAAGATCAAACGGCCGTGAAGAAGAGTCTTCCAGGTCGCGGAGAGAAAGACCACAGTGGGGAAGTAACAGAAGATAGTGACGATGAGTGCGTTGTGCCTGGGAAGCGTAAGAGTTGGAGCGCCTCTGTCATGTATGACAGTGATGACAGCGAGGGCAGTGACATACTTGTTAGAAAGGTTGCTGCCAAACGCCGCTGCATACTGGATGACGATGAGAGTTCTGAAGAACGGCAGCCTGATAAAACATGCCCTACAGAGAATGTTTCTGCTAGTAGGAAACAGAAAGTGCTTGCAAAATTGAAAGAACTTTTTAGACAGAGCGCAGCTCGGAGATCCTGCAGCAGTGCAAATTGTGAGGTCAGGCTTTTATATTTCAAATTTAACTGGAGAAAAGGCTGAGACAAAGGCTAGTGGGATTTTTTGGGTTTGAATGCATGACTAATTAGTAGTTCTGTAATATTTTAACATCACATTAACTGGATAACTATTGACTGCTGAAAATCTATCAAATTGTTTTTATCGAGAAGCAGAATATCTGCTGACGTGTCTTGGAAGTCTCATATTAGCTTAATTTCTAGAAGCAGACTGAAGAGGGGTACATGGAAATAGTTAATTTAAAGCTGGAAGTGATTGTCTAGTACAGAATGATGTATTTTTTGGAAATGCATGCTTTATTGTTACTTGAACAAATGGTGTTATTAGATGGTCAAAAATCTTAGCTGGTGTATGTAGTGTTTTGTCTGTGCAAATACTGAAAATTCTTCTGTTTGAAATACTTTTTAAAATTTAATTAGGATTCTAATAGTGAAGCACCAGTAGAAGGGGAGCCACTCTGTCAGTTGCCCCTCACACCATCAGAAGGTAGTGAAACTGACAGTAGCAGCATAGAAGATTTTATAGTAGAGGAAGAGGAAGATGATGATGATGATGATGACGTTGACAACACAGAGCACGTGAAGAGTGAAAATCAGCCACATCAAAAGCAACCAAATCCATCAAACAGCGAGTTGCTGGCACACTACATCCCACAGTGTAAGATCAAAATTAGTGATAATTTTTCATGTATACCTAGGTTGTTGTACTGTAATAAAAATTAATGGGCTAAATACAAATGCTAAGGAAAAGGACATATTTAAAAGCAGATACCTTAAAGGTTTCAATTTATTATGAAAGCATTCTGATTTCCACAGTAAACTTTTACAGTCTTTTGCTGTCTAATTAAAGAGAGGGTATGATCTGACGGGGAGAAAGCAAAACCTTATTGCACAGTTTTTATTTCAGTTGGTCTGATTTAGGGTGAAGTAGGCTGCCTATGATGCATTCATTCCTGTGGAGACCTGAAAGAATCATCCTTCATTCTACAGTCTTGTTTATGCTAAGAGCAGTTATGTTAATCTGTCCAAATTCTGTTCTCACTGTTAGTTTGGACCTCGGGATTTTATTTTTGGTGGTTTTTTTGTTCGATTGGGTTTTTTTGTTTTGTTTTGAGGGGTTTTTATGTATTTTTATTCTGTGGTGGTAAGACTTGGGACCAGAGGTCTAGAGGGATTTCTGACTTCACTGGCCAGTATTGGCTGAGTTACACAGATCGAAAAAAAGTCTTCAAGTTGCTCTTTTGTGAAAACCAGTTTCTGGATGGAGCAGAGAGATTTGAAGCAGAACCTTGTGTGAGTTATTTTCTTCCATATTTTGTTCTCCAGAAATAGGTATGTAGTGGCTGGACAGTCAGTGCTAGTGTAGGTAGTCGCAAGCATTTGTGGTATTTCTTCCCCAGTGAAGACCTGAGGAGAATTGTATTTGAAAGAAAGAAAAAAATGAACACCACAACCAAAATGCAAGCAAAAACCCCATGACCACAACCTAAGCCTGGCCTTCTCTGATTTACGTTGTTTTCTGCTATTCGTAGAACAAATTATTCACTTCTCTTAGTGATTGTAGTTCTTACTGTGGACTCTTCTTGCTGGAAGCACATGTGACTTTAGAATGCTAAAATTCTGTAGGATCACTGGAATGAGAAGCATAATTTAAAGGCAAAATCCTATGGGTGTGGATGTTGTGCATTGAAATTATTTCTCAATCTATATTTAAATAACTTTAAAGTTCTAAACTTACAATACTGGAGAAAAAGAATTCTTCTTACAGGACTTACTGTTTTGGGGGGACTTTTTTCCTTCTTTTGATAAATTTTGGTTATATTGCTTTCTTCCCAGTGTATCGGTGTGATCATTATGTACACTTCAAAAGAATAGTAAAGGCTTTCCTCATAAATGCAATTGATGACACTTTTCTCGGCTCATTATATGGTAAGTAAATTGCATTAAATAATATATTAATGCATTTGAAGTTATACAAAGCCATTTATTTTAGGGAAGGGTGTTTCTCCTGATCAGAGAGAGTATACAACTGAGGGTCCTGAAATCTGTGTTTTTCCTGCTATATAACTTTTTTGGGGAAGAGCAGAGGGGACTCTTTCTGAAAATGATACAGTAATCTTGGAAAAATGCGTAGACTTAATTCTTGAGCACAGAAGGCTTGAAATGCCTTCTTGAGATGTAGGAATGTGTTTCTGTGTTACTAATCAGTAGTAACCTTTCCAGCATGAAAACCAAATTAGTTTCAAAGCAGATATCTCAATGAAAACATTTCAAGGTCAGCTGGTTTGTCAAAATCTCTTGTGCTTCACAGCTTTTTTTCTTAGGAATTTGATAGATAATAAGTGCTTTTAGTTATGGAGATGACTCTTATGTCGAAATTTTTTTCCTTTTTTTTTTTTTTAACACATCAGATAAATAAGCTTCAGCTGCAGTCAGTGCTTGTCTTATTCTTTCTGAGGAAGTGCTTTTTGGCATTTGGCCTAGTGGGGCTGAATAACAGCCTCACACACAGTTTCATAAGCCCTGTAAAGATGAGATTAAGGAGAGGACTCTCAGTGTCAGATTGTGGAAGGAGTCAGTAAAGTGCCAAGAGTGGAGGTTTTGGTGTCATCCGGAGCTAAGAGGGAATGGAGAAACTGAAGTACACCACAGACCTCAGAATAAAGGCTGTATATATTCTTGGAGCTAAAAACGTCTTTCATCTACTACTGCTACTTCTTTCAGGTGTTTGGTTTGTTTTGTTTCAACAAGTAAAAACAAGCCTTTGAAAAGTAATAAGTAAACACTGCCAGATTAATGTTGTAATAGCTTCCTTCTATTTCAAATGATATCTGCTCAATAAAATGTAACAATTTACTGCCAAGTTGCTGGAAGTAAATGAGCTCTGCGGGTGAGCTGGAGGTTGTACATGAACTGTATGAACATAGCTTAGCATTACAAAAATGTATTTTTGTAACGTAGAATGGATTGTTCTGAGTTAATGGAAGTGAATCGCTTAGTTTTGATTCAAGAGCAGCTACTATAGTATTGGAGTTTACACTTGCTTTTTATTGGGAGGGATTTTGTTTTGTTTTGTGTTTTGCTTTGTTTGGTGCACAGCCTCTTCAAGCTCATGCTGCAAATGTGTGTGAAAAGTGAATATGGAAAAACAGTTAATTGCAACTATGGTGGCCATAATGACATTAACTGCTTTTATATAGAAAGCTAGATAGCCAGTGGTCCTTCTCAGGTCTTCCCTTTTTTTCATAACAGCTTTGCTAGAAGGCATGGGGAGGCAGCTGAATTTAAGTTTTATATCTGTAAACACTGAAGTTCCAGGGCAGTATACATTGGCCTGCATCTAGGGAAGTCCTGTTTAATTCCTGGAGTCCAACATGTATTTAGGAAACAGTAATAGTGGTAGTTTTACTCATCCTCTTGCTTTTTTATTTATTTTGCTTGAGTAAGTATTTGGAAGTACTTAGGCTGCCTAACTCAAGGCATCTGATTGTGCAACTGAAGTAAAGGTGAGTTTCCTCTGTGATCTTTATAAGTGACAAAGAGAGTTGTCAAAATTTCTGCTCTGAAGAAGCTCAGTTTGTTTTCGTGGATTCCAACCACTTCACTTATACATTTTGAACAACTTAAACAGACTGGTTGAAAAGCACAACATTCTCCCACATGCTTACTCCTTTTCCATTCTTTTAAATGGCATTGAGTGAATGGATCTCCATTTGGGATGAGAGCTTTTGACTTGATTCTAGAGTTTTTTCATGTACCCCTTTTAAATAATGAAATATATCCCTTTATCAAGATGCATGGATTGCATGGATCACTTTTATAGGTAACAGTAGCAAATGTATTCAATATCAATTTAGTAAAGTCTTTTGTAGTTCTAAGTATGCATAAGCATAACGGCCTTGAAAATTGTATCTAAAAAAACTTGTACAACATAGGGTGGTCAGCAAATTAGTAATGATTCTCACTGAACAGATGGAACGAGACAAAAGAAGTATGCACAAGATATGCTGCTCTCACTTCATTATCTGGACAACCGCTTCATTCAGCCTCGTCTTGAGAACTTAATCTGTAGAAGTCGCTGGAAAGATCGATACAAGGTGTGTAGGTTCTACTTTAAATGCTGAAATTCTCTGTAAACATGCAACAATCACTATAATTATATATCCTTTTTAATAGCAACTATTGTTCTTTAATGTAAATAATTTGTTTTGATGCTTGTATAAATACCAGAAATATTTTACATGATGATAACCAAACAAACATTCAGGTAGCAGAACAGAATGTCTCCTCAGCTACCTGAATGTGTCTCCTGCTAACTTCAGCAAATGACATATGAGGATTTTTTTGTCACTTGCAAAATGTTCTAACAAAATTTTTTCTACCTCCCACAAAAAGGTAAACAGTATGTTCATCATGAACTTTCTACTACTACTACTGCAAAAAATTAAGTCAGTATAGAGCAGTTAGTTATTGGATGTATATTAGTAGCAGAGTATTAGTGTCATGAGTGTGATGATTTAATAATCACTCTAATAATGAAATTCGGATCTCTTTTGTTTCTCTTGGACAAATTTTGTGCAAGTACAGAGTACTCAGCAACCTGTTTGAGGCATTGTTCAGTTTACAGAGATTCTTTAATGTTATTTGGAATCTGTTTTCCAGGAGCGTGTGGATTGTTACCCAGATGTTCACATAAGCTTGAAAAATACAGAAATGATGTCTTGTCAGGCCTGTGAAATGAAGCGGTGTTGTAAGTTTAGTGTGTTGCTCTCTGGAAGGCTATATAATAGTAAAACTTTGGAAGTGGATGACTTCATGTCAGATGATAAACAGGTAATTTCAAACCAGCACTCTTAAGTTTTATTTTTAAGTTTTTCTTTTATCAAGAAAATAAATCAGGTGTTTTTCTGTGACCTTTGGTTTTGCCTGCATCACAGTGACCTATGTGCTGTTTCTTCCCCACATCTACCCCTTAATGAAAAAGCCCTTTACCTGTGTGTGTGCCTATAATGTCCTTAAGACTTTCCCAGCAAGAATCTTGCATTGAGTAGTGGTCAAAAACGTTGTACAAGTAAGTAACTTCCTGTATGACAGACAGTCATTGCCATTGAATGATTGTGTTTTCTATTTTGTTGCAAGTAAGATTTGTTCAACATTGGGTTGCTATGTTTAGCTCATTCTGTGCCTGCTCTGCCTCTAGCACTTGGAGGGTCCATGTGCATTCCAACAGTTCTTGTTTGCTCTAGGTTCAAATATTGAGTGACACAGTCCAATGGTCATCCTGGCAGTCCAAGTGTGACCTTGTCGGAATTTACTGCTTCATTTTTCAGATTTTTTTCCCCATATCTGCTATTGCCCACATAGCTATTCACTCAGGACAAATTGTCTTGGCATCCTAGATGCATTGACACTTGAAGTTGCTGATTTCGTTTCAAGAAAACTTGTTCGTACCTACATGAATACATTTTATTAGAGCCTTTTCCCTATTACTGCATTATCAGATTATTTGTCCAAACTAGACAACACTTCCATTTAAGTAGTCTTGCATCTATTTCTCTCTCAGTTGTCACTTCTAGAACATTTCTGATTTTTTTTTTTTTTACTGAAAGGCATCTTTCATGTTTTTCCATAATGTTACATTAGGCAATCATTTTAGGTGACTTCAGAAGTCACCTAAAATAATGTAATAATAGTCTGATAGAATTTTATTTCACAGCTGAGCTTTTTGAAAACATTGACTCTCAAGAACCTGGGTGTTTCTAATATTTAGAGATCTTCCCTTCAAATTTACAGCTACACATAATTGTTAAGATGAGGTATGCATATGACCTTCTGTAATGCAATTCATGACCTCTTATGATAAATTCAAAGCACATGATTTGTCAAGAATAAAATATTGTTACAGATGTTTACCAAGCTTATATCCAAGTTCTGCCCTTCTTCCCTTTCAGGAGACACAGATGGTATTTTATTTGTGAGTATAAAATGATTTTTGAACACAGCTGTTCCTCACAGTATTTGTTGAAAATAAAAACTATTCAGAACAAGGGAGTTTTTTAGTATATTTGGTAATGAGGTAGAATAGGATTTCTTAAGTAAAAATAAAATTAAGCCCCTGTCAAACAGGGAGTGTACCTTACTGAAGCTCAAACCTGTATAGTTTGGATGTTTGCAGATTGTTTAACTTACAGATTTGAGAGGTGTCACTATGATTATCATTTTGTCATTATACAGGGCTCTGCATGTAATGCAGGAGCTTCAAAATCTGTGCCAGAGTTTTTCTTGTATTTACAGACACTCCTGAGCAGCAGTTGCTGATACTCTGTTTTGAAAAGTATGTATGTGCATGATAGTCAAGAAAGCTAGGTTTTTCCAGCAATGCTTTTCCCCTTTTAAATCCTGTTTATTACAGGAAAACAGTAAGTCCTCTGCAATCATCCCAGCACTGATGCTGCAGTCTATCATAGTCATTCTTCCTTACATACAGATCACTAATTTAAAAATACACAGTTTTTCATGGGAATTGTGTGCCTTACCTAACCAGTAATAGTTAGTGAACTAGCACAAGAATTTTATCTTTACCTAACTTTCAGCTTAACTGTGGAAATAACTCACTCACTGCCGGTCAAATGTTCCCTCACTGCTGATCAAATGTCGTCCTGCATAAAGTGTTGGCTATTTTTCACTTTGGAAAAAACTTGAAATACCCTATGGAATACTGAACTAACTTGCTAGTTCATTTTTGCCCTCTTCGGCTTAGCAGTACAAAATGAGAGGCTTTTTTGCCCTGTGCACACCAGCATCTGGGGACATCTGCTGTGTGCCTGCTCAGTATAGCTCAGTGGCTGTTAAGCAGACTCAGGAGAGAGAGTAATTGAGCACTTTCCAGTCATTTTTGATAGTGTCTTGTAATGCAACATTTGTGTTCTTATGGTGACCTGCAGTTTAGACTGCTAAAAATACTGTTCCTCAAGTTGTCTTTAAAGCTCTGCTGGCAATGCATTGAGCAACTTGTCCTGCCAATTTAGGAAAAAAAAATATAAAAGAAAAAAAAACCTCACGGAGCTACATAAAACTGCCATTTCACAAGCTTAATTGACTGATAGAGAAGGCAGTTCAGCACTGACAGATCAAATTGAACAGAAATATGGAGTTGGACTATTTTCTCTAGATTTGTTTGAAAATATCAAGAAAAGTGGATGTGAAGAGAACAAAAACAGACCTCCAACCTCCTTCTTCTGCATAAAACTTTTCTGTTGTCTATGAAGTATTCTGCTTTGCCAGTAGAAAGAGAGGAGAAACAGCTGTTCCAATTTTGCTTAGGCTTGCAGTGATTGTTCACTATATAGGTGCCAATTCTCATTTCCCCCTGATCAGGGAGAATCACATGGTTTAGAGATATAAGTGGCCCCAACACTTCCTTGCTCCTTATATCACCTGGATTATAAATAGGTCAGTCTTGGTGATCTGTTTATAAACAGATGTTTATGCTTAGAGGACATGGATTCAGTCACTACATGCTGTGCTGTTGTCCAACTGTGCTCCTACATTCCATACAAAGTGATTTAACACAACTTTGGCTGATAGGGCCAGCTTGAGTAGATAAGTTAAGCATTAACACAGAGGGACTGAGAACTGTGAGGGGAAAAAATTAGAGTGAGTACAGTGCTGAGATTCTTTCCAAAGCTGCATTCTGAAATAGCAGTCTAAAAATACAATATCTTTCTTGCTTAAAAACATAATACATAGTTACATTTATATGATATTTAGCTATTTGCCTTTGGCATCTCACCATGTCGCACATAAATAAGCTATGAAACTCATTGCCACAGGGTATTTTGGAAGGGAAAAATTGTATTGGGTCCTAAAATGGATTAGACGGGTTCTTGGAGAAGGTTCTTTCACACTGTGGAACATATTATTTGGGATGATACAGACAATCCTAACTCTTGACTGCCAGAAAATGTGTGGTAATCTTATGATCATTCTAATGTTTGTGCTGGATCTTGTACTAACTTCCTTCATATCTCCTGCTAGCTGTTGTCATGAGAGAAAACTGGGCATCAATTTGATGCAAGAGGGTATCTCCTGTTTTATATCACATAATGTTCCAAATGCCACAACTCATTGCTTGGGATACTTGAAAAGTTGTGCAGTGCTCTATGAAACACTGCAGCTCAGTTCTTCATTGCTGTAGTATTTGAAATCGTGCTTCTGGAAATTTGAATTAATCAAGGCTCAGCATTAGTTGGTAGGTCTTGCACTTCAGAAGCACCTGCAGCACCAAACACAAGCCTTAGTTTTTCAGTTTTGGGGACAATAGAAAGTGCAGCTGTACATAGGTACAACATGTACATGATCAGTAGAGAATTAAAATAGAGTAATAGACTTTTTTTATCTCAAAATGTTTAACATTTCAGTTAATAACCACTTAATGTAGGGCACATCAAAAGTTCTTTTAAGTGAGTGTGTCTCTTTTGAACTGATACTATACCTGTTGATATCCACTGAGCTGCTGGTTAATATATTTAAGAAATTAAGTTACATTCATATAGTTAAAATTATATAACTAATAAGTGATGTTCATATAGTTAAAATTATATAACTAATACGTATAAATTCTATTTACATAATCTTTAAAAATACACTCTTCGCTTACTTTGATTGTCAGCAGATAGAGCTAGTGCTAGGTTGCACAAGTAGGTCAGATGTTTTGGGGAACTGCTCACAGATGCAAACATTTGGTCATGCATTCAGAAAAGCTCCCTGAAAATGTGGGTTGTAAGCTTTAATCAAAACTTAACCTTGTTGTAATTTGAGAGTATTCAGATTATTAGCAAGTAAAGGTATCACTTTTGTGGCTCAAAAGAAATAGTTTTGCAGCTTAAAATTTGGTTGATTCTTATATATATGTGTGTCTATATATATATATTTGCATGTAATGTAAAACAGGAATGCAATTGCAGCTTTCATTAGTATTGCAGAGGACTTCATCCATTTACATATTTCTTAGGAAGGATGTGACAAGAGGTCAGTCCAAAACAGTGTTGTCCTTGGAGGATAAGTTGATGAGGGTTTGGTTGTGTTTTGTTTTTGTTTTTCAGAAAAAAGAAATAAATTTCTTTACGTTTGTATAAATTATGTTGCTTTGTAGAAAACCTGATTTCCAAAAACCAGCCAGATGCAGATTTCTTGTAGATTTCACCTGATGTACTTTGTCTCCATGGGCTGAAGTAGTAATCAGTGCACCTGTGGGTAGTTTACAGAGGATATACTCTTCTGACTTGCTATCCTATCTACTGGAACTACTGTTCTAGTAGACATGTAACTAAACATTCTCTTGGGAAATGCAGGATGTGCTTAAAGGCAGGTGAAAATTGAGTCTTGCTCCCTCCCCACACCTCCAATGTGACATATTCTTCGTGAACACTTAGGATAGCCAAAGATTCTTGTAACCAATATATTACTCAGTATTTTCATGGTCTTGCTGATAGATGATAACATCTATTCTAATCCATGCTCTGATTATCTAGTAACAGGAACATTTTACCATTTGTTTACCTGTAAATACTGCTGTGAAAAAAACTGGGAAATAAGACAGTTCCATCTTTTCTGCATGGAAATCATAGAAGTAAAACTGGTAATAACTGGCAGATGCAGAGGCTTTTTTTCTGCAGCATCATAGCTTAGTTATTCCTCCCAGACAGTTGCAGATAAGTGTTTGTATTGTATAAAACATCAAGTTCAGATTTTATTTCTTTGAAATTCATCCTCTCCATTTATTAAGTGCTGTGAGGCATATGCCAGTATGCATTTATATGTATTACTTGAAGAAATACTGAATTATTATTCAGTATACAAAATGATAAAACTGGTATTTCATCTCCCTAGGAAATACTTACATATTAAGCAAAAGTAAGTGAATAATTCCTCTTCCTCTGCTTTCACAATATGATGGTTGTCTAAAGTGTTAGTGATTTTGTAACAAAGTTCCACTGGGAGATAAGAAAGATACACCCAATTACAAACATGATTGTGTTCACAAGGAGACTTCACTGATAAGCTGCCATTGCTTGGACTTGCTGGCTGCCTGCTTGCTCAAAAATCCTTCTGCTTTGGCTGTGAAAACTACATGGGCTGGTGCTCACTTTATGCATGTAGTGTCTATGAGAAATCAGGTTTGAATCCTTTGAATAGGTTACTTTCTCTGGAGCAAAACAAATGGAACTAATGTCACTTTATGCATTCTGTGTATTTCATTATTCCAAAAATTTTCCTAGGCTGACTGGTTAAATCTTACTAGATTAGCCCACCAGTTCTGTAGATTGTAAAGATAATCATGGTTCCATCCAAGGGAATGATTTGTTCGATCTGGCCTAGGTTTTGAAGGTTGGCGTGGTGTGTGCAAATCGTACAAGAGTTTATCACAACTTGAAACACTTCAAGTACAAGTTATACATGGATTGCAGCTCTCTTGCTCACTTGGATGGTGTTGAGGATGAACCAGTCAAAGACACTGTAGAGCGGCTTTTCAGCCACTTGGAAGAGAGTGGGTGGATTCAGAAGGTATGACTGGGTTATTCCCTGTATCCTTTTCCAAGCAGATGAAAGTAAGTTCAGATAAAATGCCTCATTTAATGGATCAGTTCTGAGTTACTGGCCATCAATAATACAACTCAGCTCAACCATTCCCCCATTTCTGCTGACCCAGTGTTTCAAACAGTGGTGTGCTGCTGTACTCACACAGAGTTTGCATCAGCTTTTGACATGAGGCTTTTTGACAGCTACCTTATCTCTGGGCTGTGGTGGGCAGGCCCCTGTTTCATTTGAAAGCAGCAACACAACAAATTTGAGCTGTAATTTAGAAAGATAGGAAAGATGTACGTGAGGCACAGCAAGAATATTTTGGAATTCTGCTTACACTGAAGAACTTTGAATTGTTCAGAACCACTTCATTAACTATATTAAGACAATTTGTAGTAAATTGTATTTAGTATGCTTTTAGATACAGCTTCTAAATTCTTATTGACGTGTTCAGTCGTGTTGAACAAGAAAAAGCAGTCTGTACATAATACAGTTATTAAATATTGATAAATTTTACAAATTTTATTTCATTCACAGAAATACAATGATCTTGAAGATTACATGGAAGATGCAGACAGTTTTCAAGAAGAGAAAATTGATTAAGTGGTCATATAGCTCTTTGAAAGACATCTTTAAAAATGTGAATGGCTTACTTCATCTGCATGCACTTTATCTCTGACTGGACTTCAAGATTTCTATGTAGGCTGTTACACCTAAATTCATATGCCTTTAAATTACTGTTTGATAATGTGCTGTATTTTTTTTTCTCATCCGTGTCAATATAAACCCAAAGTTTTACCAAATCAGTCCTTCCAGTCTTACTGTGTTAATCACTTTTAAGTTTCCTGCTGTCAGAAATATCAGTTCACTATCTATTTACTTGTGAAATACACAATCCACCTATTTAAATTGAGCTGCATTGTAGAGAATATAGGAGATGCTGAGATCTTTTGAAGTGGGTATATTTGGAAAGGTAAGGCTTTGTTGTACAAGAACTTAGGACTTGCATTTTATCTTCCTTATTGCTCATTATGTGCAAGGAAGTCCAGTCAGTTAGAATGATAGTTACAACAAACAGGACCCAAATGCAAAGATCTATTTCTCCTCTGAGGAATCAGTATAGACAGTTGCAAGGCAACAGAGGAAATATTCTGCAGTCCTGACTGCATTTGCAGCACAGTAGTCATTCCTCTCTTGAGAAAGTAGGTGATGAGTCAGTATGGGCGTCATACAGACCATGTCTGGCTTAGCCATCTAAATGAGCACATGGGCCCACATTGCTGTCTCTGATAAGCAGCTGGGGCAATTTACTGAGATTTTAAACATCAAGTTACATTGTGCAAACACAATGGCAGCAACTTGGAGTAACTGCAGTCCTAAGAGAATGGATTCATATGCCTGTGCAAAATAGGAATTCTTCCAGTGTAACTTAACAAAAAGTAGGAGTTAGTCAGAAACAGGATGCGTGGCTTACCAGAATTGCATGAAACCCAAATCAGAGCAGATTTTCAAGGATTTAGCAAGGTTTAAGTATGGTACTGTCCATTCTGAAAAACTGGACAAGAATTGTAAATGTATACTCACAGCCCAGAAAGCCAACTGTGTCCTGGGCTGCATCCAAAGCAGCACGGCCAACGGGCAGAGGGAGGTGATTCTGCCCCTCTGCTCTTAGCACCTGGAGTGCTGCATCCAGCTCTAGGGCCCTGGCACAGGAAAGACTGGACATGCTGGAGCAAGTCCAGAGGAGGGTCACTAAATTGATCAGAGGGCTGGCTGTAGACAGGGTGAGACAGTTGGTGTTGCTCAGTTTGGAGAAGGGAAGGCTCTGGGGGACCTTATTGCAACCTTTAAATATTTAAAGGGGGCCTACAAGGAAGATGGAGAGGGACTTTTTACCAGGGCCTGTAGTGACAGGACAACAAGTTTTAACCTCAAAAAAGGTAGATATAGATAAGCATAGGGAAGAAATTTTTTACTGTGAGGTTGGTGAGGCACTGGCACAGGTTGCCGAGAGAAGGTGTGGATTCCCCATCCCTGGAAGAGTGTTAAAGTTAGGTCAGGATGGGGTTTTGAGAATACTGGAAGATTTCCCTGGCCATTAAAGGATCCTTAAAGGTCCCTTCCAACCCAAATTATTCAGTGATTCTGTCCCTGAATTTTGGGCTGCATATAAAAAGAATCAGATATAGCCTAAAATAAAATGCAGGGCACAACATTTTCAATCCTACATCTTGCTGTATGCACATACTCTTACTAGTCTTTTGTGGCTGAACAACTTAGTGAAAGATACTGTTAACACTTTGAATCCTTTGAATAGATTACTTTCTCTGGAGCAAAACTAATGGAACCTGATTTCTCATAGATTTATCCATAAGATGTCACAACATTTATTCTGCCATTTTATTGGGAACAGATATGCTGATTGGGTAGGCTACTGCTGCCAGGTGTATTGCTTAACAGTGAACATCTGCTGCCTTTTTTACATAGCGACTGTACCTTACAGTCATCATTCACTACCCTTTTCCCAGCATTCATTGTGAGAAATGATCTGCTTTTACTTTTTTAAGGACTTGAAGTTCAGCAGTGTTTTAAATTCTAGTAGGGTAAGTTAGTAGCATCAGTACTCCTTTGTACCACATACAGATACAAGATACACAAAACCCAGATGAAAATTCCCAGTAAACAGATTGATACTCTTTCCATACCTTACCTGTGAGTTAGACAAAATTCTGAGGTTTGGTATGTCTTATATCTATCTCCCTGGTTACCAAAGCTGAAAGTTTCCTTCTCTATTCCTTCTCCTCCCTCATCTTTGTTCTTCTAGGAATATTGGTGGGAACACACCCATGAACTTAAAAGTACTCAGGAATCCATCTTGCATATTTCCCTTTTAGTTATTGATACATCACTTCTTTCTGTTAACAAAATCTCTGCAGTAGTTTGGTTTGCTTCTCTAGAACATAGCATACATTTGGTGTAACTTTATTCTTACAAAGGAAAAACATTCTGAAATGAGTTCTGTACCACGTAATGGAGTACGTCCTCTTAGATTGTTCCTGTCTGGTCCTAATTTTTGCTACCATATGAATTTTCTGAAAACTCTAATGACTATGACTTTTGCTTAAAAAAATTTGTTGTCAGAATGAATGGATGAGCTCTCCTTTTGCTGCCTTAAAACAATTCACTACCAAAGTAAAGAATAAGTTTGTGAAATTCTGGCTTGCTGATTATAGGTAGTATTTCAAGAATAAATACAGTTTGATTGAAAATTGAAATGGTCCGTTCTGCTCATTTTTTGATATCCCAGTCCTTGTTTCTCACCTCCTCTTCATTCACCTAAAAAGTGTGTGCTATCTACAGCATTTTTTTTCCAGATCATTGTTTTTTCTGTTGCTAGCAAGAATACAAAAGAACTTCTTGGTGCTTGCATGGGTTTACTAATCTTGGCTATGGTATAACCAGTGGGACTAAGAAAATGCCTTAAATTGAAATCACTCATTTCTGTTTCAGTAGGAAAGAGGTATTTGATTTGGCAGGAGCTGATGTTTTTGTGTGTATTGTATCTCTTAAACTCTGATATGCCCCTTACTGAGATGGAAGTGATAATATTTTTGTGGCTGTTGTTCTACCTGAAGTGTTTCTAAAAGACAACAAATGTGAAGTGTCATTACCTCACTTGTACATTTGCATTCACCACAGGAAGTTAAAAAATTGTTTAGAAGAGTAAATATGTAAAAATTGAGATCAAATTTTCCAGGTCTGTCTGCAAATGCCAGTACAGCATGAAGCACAATGAAGACTCTTACCCCTGAGACTTTTTCTGTATAGAAACAATCAGAATATTTCTAGCAGGAAAAAAAAATGTGCAAATATCTAATGATGGGAGAAGTTAGAAATCTTGCCAGTCTTTCATGCTTTTTTTTCCACATCAGAGAAGCTGAACGGAGTTAGGAGGTGAGACAATAAAATGTATGTTCCAGTAGGATATTTTAAATTGGTTTTAGTGTTAATTTTTTGAAGCAGTAGCTCTAATAAAGATAAAGTACCTGTCTTAATGGAACAATGAAGAGAGCTCAGTATGTGATTAGACTTCGCACTGGTGATTAATGATCATACTTGGAAATTACTTTAGTTCCTGTAATGTTTTGATAATCTGCTCTAGTTTAAGTTCTGTAACTGGAGACGGTGATAATGATGAAGTTCACACAAGGTATTTATGCATAGGATCAGGCTGACTCACACAATGTACTTCTGGGACAGGAAGTTCTTTTTGGTCTGTATTCTGTCCAGTTCTTGCAGTGAAGTATGAAAAGAAATGATTTTTCTCCCGGTGTCCTTCAGTTTTTAGAAAGAAAGTTGTTTGCTAATAGTAGATAGCTGTTACTGTCACTTTTTTGACAGTGAAGGATTCTCCTGTTTCCAAAAAGCAGCTATTTTTAGCACTTCAGCAGGCAATTACAGGCGATTCCCATGCTTAACTCCTCTAGTTTACATTTATTTGGATAAATAAAGACTTCTAGTTTTATCCTTTTTCAAGACTGTCTGGATAAACAGCGTGGGCTAGTGTGCATGTGTGCTACACAAACACTTGTAAATACAATGCCGTTCCAAGAGAAATATCCAACACACACAAAGTAGACTTTAAAAAGTTGCCTTTCTGATTCTGCTTTGCCAAGAAAGAAATACCAATTTCTAATCTGAATTTAGAGATTAGACAAAAGAATGTAAAAAAGTATGATCTACCAGCCAAGGAACAATATGAGAAATATGTAAAATTATATTTAAAAAATTGACAATAACCTCATCAGTGGCTCCACTTCCCAGAATAGTTGATGTGAATTTTGGTAATTAGATAGTAAGTGGTGGCATGGGGTTGTTCGGGGTTTCTTTCCCTAATGTTTATTAAATAAGATAGAAACACACTTTCCTTGGATTAATTATTATTAGTTAAAACAAAGGAAAAAAAAACAAACACAAATGCTCTGTTCAAGATTGCTTACTTCACAGTTTAAAAAGAGCAGCAATTGCAAGCACCTTGTGCTCAAAATTTAAAGACAAGAAAACTGACTCAGGTGCAGTCAGACTCTGCTTCAAAGTTAAACCATTTGCCAGGTGAGCAGCATCATACATGAGCCTAGCTGGGAATAGGCCAGGAAATCAAAATGGCAAAGAACCCTCGCTGAAAAGTAAATAATGGAAATGGCTGAAAATTCAAAGCTCCGAGTTCGGAAGGTTCTCTGTAGGACCGATAATATGAATATGCCATTCCAGTGGAGTTAATATAACTTTGAAGCAATTTGATACGTTATTTCTAAACACAGATGAATGAGGCATGTGCTGAGACTGAAGCATGCACTCAAGATTTTAAGCGACACAGGTACAGTCTTTTTGTTCCATTTTTGGAAAGTTATTAGCACTACCGGATGTCTATGGTGGGAATTCCTGGCTGTGAACTCAGCACAAATAAGTGTTTTTCTCATCTGGAGGGGACTGCTGGTTTGGGAAACTCAGAGCTTCAACAGCAGTAGGGAATTCACACGGAAAAAAAATGCTCAAGCATGACAGTTCATGTGAGATTACAATGTCAGGTAAAAAGGTCACAAATTAGTGTCAACGGAAGGAATAAAGTAAGTTATTGTTCAAGGAGCTGTTAGGTTGTTTTATCCTGAGCGTCTTTACGAGAATGCCGCTAATCGCAAGGGATGTTACAACGTGTTAAGAACCGTTTGCTTTTAAGAAATTGACAACCAACCAGTCCAAAACTGATGGCAAGTACTCAGGGGTTGGTGACATTCGCCAGGGTCTTCTGAACAAAACTTGGAAAGCCGAGGGATGGCTGTGGAATATTTCTGCTCGGAAACACCAGGGGCAGCATTTGCTACGGATTGAGCCAGCGCCACTTGCAGCGCAGCCCCGCAGCCGGCTGCCTCTCGCCTCAAAATAGAGAGACCAAGCCACAAACCGAACTCTCAGGATGCTGACTGGCAAAAAGCAAATTGTAGACGTCAAGTTAAAATGAAAAACAAAATAAAACTTTGTTTGGAAAGATCACTCTCTGAGTTCTACAAAATCTTGTAAGAGAGACAGAGAGAGAGAATTCCTCCAGCTGTCTTGGTAGCTTCCGGAGCAGCACCATGGATTTCATATTCCCACAGTCACTTTGAAAACCCCAGCCAAGCCGTCATTTAAAACTCTCTTGCTTATTCTCCATGAGATTCATGTGTTACTGTTGCACGTGTGTTCTGTGACTGACCCCTTTAACACAGCAATGACATCTGAGCTGAAATGAACAAATAAAAGCCCAATCAAGGCCTGAATCAAAGGAAACATCATCTACTATTTTACAAACATAATTTCATTTTATATTCCAGCTGTGCCAACCCACTGTTCTCAACAGATGCAAGCTACTGTTACGTATCAAATAATAACCCAGTCTTCCTCGGTTGTTCAAGGTTAAATAACAACAACAACAACAAATCTCTTTTTCCCCGTGAGCAATAATGCCTTCGTCTGAAGACAGCACAACCCCAAACCCTCTCCCCCACACCTCTTCCCTCAGCAAAGTACTGAGGGAAAAAGCATTTGCTGAGACAAACATGGGTCTGAAACTTGCTAGAGGCTCTGGCTGGTGCTCACCAAGCCAGAACCTGGAAACCCACATCTTGCAATAAACCCTCATGTTTGTTGCTGTGTGAAGGAGATGGGGGTCATGAAAGTAGGGGCTTTTTATATTTCCTGTATATCTAATGCTGCATATCTTTTATATTCTGGGGGATTTTCCAGGAATGTGTCACTTCATCACTGGCATTCAAAGTATTTATTGGCATGACCTTGGAAGGGCATAAAAACACCTGAGAGGGTTATTGTCATTTCCTCCTCATCCTCAGCTTAATGGTCTCATTATGCTGAGATGAAATTTGTGTATTTTTCGGACTCGTTGCAGAACTGAAAGAGATAATGCACCTATCTACTAAGGGCTGTGCAGTCCCAAAAGGCCTTGGAGGTTTTCCATCAGGGATGTGTCTCTGCGTGCTTGGGGGCCATTTTTATTCCCAGAGGTATTTGGGAATTTGGCTAATGCAGCCACAGTAGTACAACAGCATATTGTTTTAATAAAGCCGGCCAGCTCCCAGCTATTTCTGCATCCTCTACAGCTCACCTACAACTACAGGCAGAACCTGGCGGCTGCCAGTTGCCGTAAGGCCAGCTCCAGAGGCCAGATCTCGCAGTCTAAAATTGCCCTGCTCTA
>VYXD01014761.1:67465-94201 GCA_013397195.1 Hylia prasina
CGAGCTTCCCGAGCTTCCCGAGCTTCCCGAGCTTCCCGAGCTTCCCTTCCCTTTTCCCCCTTTTTTGTTTTCCTTTGCATTTCATTTGTTCTCCATTAGATTTTCATAATAATTGCTAATGGCTTTCAGGTTACTTTACTCAGTGTTCAAGTACCTTCTTATTAATTTCAATAGGCTTTCCAATTTCAGTGAGTTACTAGTGAAAATATTTTATAAAGATATTGAGCTTTATGAAATTTGGGGCTCAGCCTGTTCTCATTCTCAAATATACATAGATCTATCTTCATCTTTCCTCATTGTTATGGTATCTCAACATCTGCAATTTCAGTTCGATTATGATCTGATCTGCCCCTCCTCAAACCGCCTATGGGAAACACTGTGGATCTGGCACTGTGGGACATCAGCCTAATGTAGGATCAGGCTTTTTATTTCTGATCATTATGCTAGTTTATAGTCAATTATTTTGTTTTCCAAAGAAATTCATCCTCTCTGCTTCTCTGAAAGCTTTTGGTTCCACATCCTTCCAAGCTAGATACACTTGGTGTTCAACATGCAGCCCTTACCTCCATGGCCCAGTTCCCGGAAACACTTATGCGTGTGCTTAATTGTGCACACATGGGTAATCGCACTGAAATCAAGATGTGTCGAATTAAGCAAGTCAAGAAATATTTGCAGGGTTTGGTCTTTATTCAACAAACAGACCTCAGCCTGGCTGAAGTCCATGACATGCTACAAAAAGAATCCAAATTCAGAAGTAAGTAGTGTATTAATTATCAATTGACTTATTTCCTTAAACCAGTTAATTCTGTATTTTTAAAAAACTACTTTCCATTTTTCCTGCAAATCCAGTTGCCCTTCCTTTCACACTCATTTTTCCTCCTCACCGCTCAACTCCCAGCAGACCTGAGCTGCCAGCCACATGATCCCCTTTTATAATGATTTGAGTTCTGACGTTTCTTTTTTCCTACCAACTTTGTGTATTACCATAATGGTTCCTAGGACATATTTTGGCCAGCTTTTAGGGAGAGAGAGAGTGTCACAGTGTTTCAGACCTTCATTTCTAAGTGCAGTATTAAATATAATCCTTATAATTATAGCACTGCTGCTTGGACCACTGTAGTTCAGGCTATGTCAATATGTCATCAAAAGCTCTCTTTTTCAGGAGCTGGAACTCAGTCATGTTGATTGAATTGAAATTTGATGGCCAGCAGCTGCAAACACACTCTGGCCCCATTCCTCGCCCCCTCCCCTTTCCCCTGCTTCTCCCCACTTTTTTCTGCCCCTTTACTACAAAATCTTGCTTTCTGTCAAAGTCATAGTTTAGAAAAGAGAGCTAATGGCCAATTCAGGCTCAGTAATTCTGAGCCATCCCTTTGGGTAAGTCTGGACTGTCCTTCGAGGGGTGCCCTGAGGCAACCTGAAGGCACAATCTACTGTCTGTGTGTGGATGGTGAATGTGAGAGCACAGCCCAGGTGCAGTGTGAAGGCCATCCTCAAACTAGGCATGACCATCCTTCATGTGGGAACTCCTGGGATGCCATCAGTGCCACTCTCAGCAGCTAAGGAAGCTGTAGATGTGCCTGGGCTGAAGTCTGTGAGGCGCCTGTGTACGCAGGCCTGGGAGCACCACAGCCCTCTCCCCTCTCGTCCCTTTGGTCAGTCCCATACAGACCTCTCTATTCATCTAAGTAAGGGCATTGGGATGAGGGCAATTGCCAGCAGCAGTTTATACTGCAAGTTTAACACACAATTTTTCAGCCCTAGGGGACTGGTGGGAAAAAAACAGCTTTGAACTGCGGGAAAAAAATAACTGTATCCAGTAGTTGTATAGCATGATCCTGTCATTTTTGGTACTTAGAAACCAAAACAAACCCCCAGCATTCATAACACAAGATGTCCAGGTTTTAAAAGGTGCCACTTGGAAATACACAGTAACTACTTTTCATAAGGCCCTTTAGTCCATATGTTTACAGGTGGACCAGAATAGCACTGCAGAAGTTCATCCAGTCCCTTGAATAAACAGTATGTGCTTCTAAAACTTTCAGTATAAACCAACTATATGTAAGGCCTTTGACATACCACACACCATACACCTGATGGACCCTGCTAGAGCCAGGATGGCTAGTGAGGTTGATAACCCCCTTGCTAGAGCACTGAATATGTGTTCATTCTGTCATGCCTCTGAAGGATACCAGCCTTTGCATGATGGGTGTGCCAAGAGGGCTATTTACTGCAACACTCTATTATGTGGTTCTTGCAGCCCTCTCCCAGGACATACTGTCTGTGCCTGGGTCTCCCAGGCTGCCATCAAAGCACAGGCTCTTTGACACAGGTCAGAAGGACTCCTCACCCCAGCCTTGCATTGCTGCTTTTGGTCACTGAAGTCACACTCACGCCCTTCCCCTGGTGAAGTTCTCTGCTGTCCCCCTCATCCACTTCCTAAAGCTATAAGCCATGTCTCCTCCTCCACATTCACCCCCTCTCACCTGGGTTATTGCCCTCCCATCTCTCCTTTCCTGCTTCTGACACTGCTGCTTCTTAATGTTGTTTTTCTAGTTTGGAAAGGCCAGAGGGCCAGGCTAAGAGAGACATGCTGAACACATGTTTTCCACATGTTCTCCTCATCTTCCCTCGTACTGCTTCTCTAGCTGTCTTTGGTGTTTTCTTAAACAGGGCATCTAATGACCGTGAGCCTGTTCTCTTCTCTTACTAGTTTTATAAAGCATGAGCTCAAAGTTCCTGTGTCATTGTCATAAAGAACTCAGAGCAAAAACTTCTGTGAGTTGACAATGCTCTTGTAGGGTCTTTGGCCCTTCAGCACAGGCCATGAGCACCCACAGACTGGGCATACAGTTGTGAATGCTTAGGCTCCAGTTCAGAAAAATACTCAAAGAATATGTGTGGCATTAAAGATATGATTAAATACTTTTCTGTTTGAGTACTGCTTCGTTGAAGTGGACTCCATTCTGGAGGAGGCGTCTTTATTGGTCTGATTCAGAAAATACTTAAGGGTATACCAAAGTTTTAAGAATAGTAGTTTCATCTACTATCTTGTAATTTTAGTAACTCTTATATAGGGCTGGGTGGTGCAAGCAAGGCAGAAAATGTGGAGGCTCTCCCTGTCACCTTTTACATTTTCACTCACTCTGGAATCTGAGTGTGTCTGAACTGTAAACACACTTTGGTAGCGCTACTGCCTATTTGCCGCTTGAACGTTCAATAATGTGTGTTGCATACCCAGGTGCAGATTATTTAAAGCAACTACCATTAAATGAAGAGTAATTACATCTTAGAAAAGAAATCTTCATACAGAGTTAGCATTATTTCTATGACTGTGTTTGACAGGGAGTTGGAACCTTGGACTCTTGGATTCCTCTCTTGCATTCTGATGATCAGTCTGGGAACAGTTAGGAGTCCAAATCTTTTTGACTCTAAAACATGTAGGCATCAAATCTTCTCTGTATTGAACTGAAACCAAGGAGAACTGGACATCTAACTGTATTTTTGAATCTCAGCCTAAAATCTGTGGAGACTTTTGGAACAATTATCCCTAGGAGATCTTGCTTGAGTCAAGAATACAGACTGGAGCCATGACTGAAAAAAAATTGCCAACATGTGACATCAGTGCATCAGTCAATGAGTCACCCATCAGCGCCAGAGGACAAAGTATTCTTTGTATTTACCTAAGAAGTAGTTACCTATTTACTTTCTGAAATTATGCTTGTAATACTAACTTGACATTTTGATTTGCTGTATAGTGAAAACACAGTTTTAAATGCCATGTATAAAAACAGGCTTCCTTGTTTCTTGAACAGTTAGAAATACTAGAGAACAAATGTAAAAAACCCATTTCCTTCTTTGCTTATATGTGTGGTCTAGGAAAAATCCCGAATTGTGCTACTAAGAGAGAGTCCTGTCTCTTTTCTTGCCAGTGATGTAAGTGTTGGGCCTTTAGAGAAGGGAGTTATTATCATTGCCTTCAGATCTTTCACTGTTTCTGCTGTTTTGGCTTTTCGTTCTATAGATATATTACTGAAAAGGTATTTTAAAAAATTAAAGGCAATAACTTATTGAAAAGGCTTTACCTGTAAAGAACTCTAGGCATGCCACACACACAGGCAGGTCCCAGCTGGGAAATTCAGTATTAAGGCTGAAACTTTTTCTCTCAGAATCACTGTTTCTCACGGTCCTTGCAGGGTGGTGGGATGCCTGGACTTCCCAGCACATGTGGTAACCATCGATCTCAGTGTGGTGTTAAAGGCCAGTGCCAGGAGCTGAAGACAGAAGAAGAGCTGAAGGGCAAAGGAAGAAAGTGAAATTTTGCTGTCAGTGCTCAAGCGTCTAACTCTGTACAATCTTATGACATGTAAGCCAAGGAAGATTGAAAAAATTACCCTGGGACTAGGAAAGCAAATTGATGGAGAGCAGGATAGCCATTCTTTCAAGAAGTAGTAAAATTATTTTCTGTCTTTTTCCAAGGAAAAAAACCCACTGATCCAATTTGACTGACTCCACTCTAGCAGTGCAACAGGAGCCAGTGGCCAGATCTCCTGTTTTATCAGGCCTATTACAAGACAGTTGCACTTCTAAGATTTGTGCTTTTCTGTCTCTTGATATGCTTTGTCTCCTCAGAACAAGTTTTCTCCCTCAGCTTTTAATCCCTCTTTAGCCATCACCTTTTCCTGCCTTACCAACCACTCTGTGTGTGCATTTTGGAGGTTGTGTGGGCACCAACTTAATGTGAGTGCTTTGTAGGGGAGGCCAGAGCCATTGCCTCTCACAGGGGCAATGAGCTACAAGTTTGGACCTGTCTTCTTCTGAAATGGTCTGTAAAGGTACAATATTACAGGAGCAAAGGATTTGAAAGCAAAACAAAGCTGCTTACAGCCGTAGACTTTTAAGTCACTCATGAACAACTCTGCTGGGTACTTTGTAACCATCCCTTGTCTAATCTAATCTAACCTCACACATTAGTATCTTTACTGCATTTATTATCCTTTAATCAAGGAATGGCAGGAAGGAGATTGGGGCCTTGGTAAAGTGTGAGGCAGAGAGGTGTGAGACAATGTTGACCAAAGGTTAAAAGAGCTATACAAGCTCTTTTATTTGGCAATGAGCATTGCAAACAGCAGACCTTCTTGTCCTTCTCCTATCCCACTTACTTTGAGGTGGTAAGGACCTGGTGGCAGAGACTTGATGTGAATGACTGAGTTGCTATAGCACAGAAATGGATTGTTCAAATGTTTCTTGTGACTTAAAGAGTTTCTCCAGAAAAATTCAAATGCAAGGCCATGGACACCTCTGATCACCAGTCAGAAACATTATTAAAAAGACCATTTTTCTGAAGAGGTCTTGTAGTTTCTACACCATCAGATTACATTCGGTTTCCTTGGTGGGAATGAGCTACAGCTACTGTCAGTGTTTATTTTCAGTTAGTTTTACTGGTGGCACTGTTCATGGTTAAGATTGTCTAGTTAATCAGTCCTCCTCCTTGCTGCCTCCCCTTTCATTTTTCTGTCTGCTCTCACATCACAGAAACATTTCCAGCAACTCCCTTTACATAACAGTTACTGAGACAAAGGGCTATCTAGTTATGCTCCAGCAGAAACTCAGAATCCCAAAATTGACAAGGTTAAAAGGGAACACAGTGGATCATCTGATCCACCCCCCTGCTCAAGCAGGACTGTCCTAGACACAGGACTGTGTTCCTATGGCACAGGATTACATCCAGATGGTTCTTGAATATCTCCAGTTAGAGACTCCACAACCTCTCTGGGCTACCTGTTCCAGTGAGGAACTCAATGATAAGAAAGGTGCACCCTTCACACTAGTAATTCCCAAACTAAGCATGACAGGAAGGCATCCAGAGGTGCTTATGAGGGCCCATTAAGGCCCTTATGTTTAGCCAGGATGGGCTGCTTTGCAGGAGACACAGTGAGTGCCTTTCCCACTCACAGCAGGCAGAAGAATGTCTGCTTATTCATGAAAACAGTCCTGCAAAAGAGAAAGCAAAATGAAGTGTTTGGTTCCTATTGGAACACTCACAGCTTGCACTGGTGATGATGCCCACTGGTGTGTCTAAAGGCTGTCAGCCAGCAGAAGACAGCCCACCAATGTGGTGGGGCGAGCAGGCATTCAGACCACAGCCACTGGTAGGTGGGGCTGCTGTGCCCAATGGCAAGGGACACTTCTGACTGGGCAGAGATGAACCATAATGTAGGATGGTGATATGAAAGGCTTCACATTTGCTTTCCCAGTGTGGGCTAAGTGATTCCTTGGCTTGTGAGGAACACTAGGGAGATGGCTGAGAACTTCCACCTCATCTGTCTCTGAGGGAAGGAGTACCTGGTGTTGCAGAATGAAAAGGTCTGATCTACTGACAGACAATGGCTTTGCATGCAGAAAGACACTTGAGTAGCTGGGTACAAAGCAGAAAATGAACATGCAGACCCTTGGCCAGGTTAGGACCCTTCAGTTTTATACCCAATCTCTTTACTTTCTTCTGATTAACACCAGTGAGAGAAAGAATAGAATCTGTACGATAGCAACAAGGGTGTAATTTCATCTCTGGTTAATAAGCCACTTGATCTTCTCTTTTCTGGCCTCATCCAGCTGAGGCTGCCCCATCTAACATCCTGACACACATCTGCAGCCATCACCAGTGGCACACGAGGGAGTGACAGAGGGAACGTCATGTTCATCCTAAGGCTCCCCAGCCTGTTGAAGGGAATCTTATCACAGCTGAGGCAGATGAGTGCAAAGCTCTAGATTGTTTTTCTGGATCTGTAGGTTCTGAGACTGTTGTGGCAGTACATCACAGAGTCCAGGAGGAAGTTTTATTGTTGTATCTCAGTAGGAGCCACTTGGGTTGTACTAGTGAGCCTGCTCATACAGAAGACAGGTGCTCATGTTGCCAATGAAGAAAGAAAAACTGGCCCCCACCTTAAAGTGGAATGCTATGTTCTTAAGATAAGGTAAAATCAAATTAAAAATCATTTTCGTAGAAGAACTCAGTTTGGGTTGACTGGCTTTATTCAGGTCATCAGTACATAATCACAGGGTAACTTCTTTTTCTGTGTCCTAGTTCATGTTAACACACAGAGGCTTGCATGCTAACCACTGTTTTCACCACCACCAAATTCTAGAGGTCAGGGACCTCTAGAATTAAACTTACAAGCTATCATAGTGTGGGCGGACAAACCATCTCTTTCAGGGTAGTAGCTGAGAGACTCATTTCCTCTGTGGATGAGCCACAGAAATGGATGCACAACACACACTGACCAGCGGGTTACATTTTGGCCTGACCTGTGCAGATGTAACCCAGCAGCAAGGGTGAAGCAATCTTAAAATGACATTGAACATACCATCATTAGGACCTCACCACACTGTGGGTATCAAATGAAGTGCTTTTCTTGCCAGTGAGAGTTCAGCTCAGGGTGTCAAGATTTGTGTTAGTTGCAACAAATCCTGCCTGAGCTATGTGTATATCTATCATGTGGAAAACTGGCCCTCTTTCTTAAGTTATTCACACCAAAAGGTCTCTAATGTAAGTTAGAACAAATTATTCTGGCTGGGGTAGGGTTCAGAGCAGTTCTGCACTAAGTTGGACTCAAGCACATGTAACTGAAGTGCTGTTAGTCCACCAGAATCCTTGTCTGTACCATTCACCCCTAAAGAAGGATGAATTCTCCCACAGGCTGTACTGGACCAAGACAAACTGCAGAGCTCTGTGCAAGGGACTGTGGCCCCGCAGTGCCTCAGTCGCACACGTGTCAGTGAAGAAAGACTAATGGTGGCAAGATTTTGCAGTGGGGACTGACACCCTCAGGTCACTTGTCCTGCAGCAGAGGTTCACACCTTCACACAGGCTTTCTCCAAGGCCAGGCACATTGAAAGCATGGGGCTAACTCAGCCTACATTTAGCTTGAATACTGGGAGTATTATTTCCATTTTGAACTTTTTCCAAATAAATAATTTTTTCAAATGTTACAAAAATAGTTAAATAATTTTGTAAAGCCTGAAGAACATTCTTTTGCATCAGGTTTTGAATTGGAAATGGCTGTTTGGGGGCCAATTTACTTTAGAAATTACTTTGTCCACAAGGAGCTAGTCAGCCTATGGTATTTCCAGCCTACAAAGCTTTTTTTTTTACTTTAATGAGGGCCTAAAAGCTAAACAAGAAAAATCTTAGTCCAAAGAAATTCCAATATTGCTTATGCCAAGAAAACTATATCCACGCTTGAGTTTACACTGCTGAGGTTTAGTGGCAGAGAACTGCCCATATGCTTATCCATGCTGTCACACATACCCTCAAATTATCCAAAACCAGGGTAGCTTTTCTTGCACAGAGCAGGTTCTTACCGTGTCTACAGGGGAGTATAAAGTCTGTGGACATACCTGTCAATCTTTTATAAAGTACAGATCTTCTAAAAGTTTTCCCATACATACGAAGGTTCATTTACAACTAATTTAAGCCTCATGACAATTGACTTGTTTTTCTTACTTAGCTTTCACAGATCCTTCAGAAGCAGTCCTCAGACCATCATGGGTCTGCAGACCACAGCTTGAAAACCACTAGTTCTTAGTTTAAATAAGATACTTTGGAGCCTTTGGGGCCTAATTTTCTATAGCCTTGCAGCTTGTGAGGTCTTATATACCTATGCAAAGTGTGAGTAAAATGTTACCAGATGAGGATGGTAGTGTTCAGCTCTGGTGTTGGCTTTTATTTGGACAGGTGTGAAGGATGCCAGTGCAGAGCAGTGACAGATCAGGGCCCCAGCACTGTGACCGCTGGAGCTCCAGGAACTGCTCCCTCCTCCAGGAAGGTCTTGAGCAGCACTACTCACAGCAGAGCTGGGGAACAATTCTATTTGCAGAACCATCATTCTGCTGTTATTCCCTGAAAGCCAGGCACTGGCCCAGCACATCAATAACCATGGCAAGGACCAGGCCGTTACACACCTTGGAGTGACAGGCGGTTCTCTCAGGCTAAGGGGCTTTACTCAGGGTTAGACTCTTGCTTTGTAGTGCTGTTTGCACCCTCGTTCAGTCTCAGTGTGCTTACTCTTTTTGGTGTTTCATGTCTTGAACATGGAGAAACAATCTTCATTTAAGCAAAGTACAGGGAGAAGTGGTAAGTGTTTCAGTGCTTTTTCTTTCCTTTGATCTCAGGTAAAGCTCCATGCAGAGGGTTACATGATCCCCATCAGTATCTCCTTTCATGCCCAATAATTAGCACAGGACCATGGGCTGGGTGCAATGCTATCCTTCCCTGTGCTATAAGGGGAGAAGTAGAAGGGGTTGGAGTGATTGTTTGCTGTGTTGATGACTGTGGTGTTGCCATGGAAAAGCTGGAGGCTTCAGGGGAGTTTGTATTTTGTTGGGCAGGGAGCCAGCCTTTTCTGACTTATTACAACTGTGAGTGAGTGAGCGATGCAGAACTTTATCCCTCTGTAGCAATTCCAAGGCAGGGAGAAAAAGAAAAGTACAGGACTGCTTTAATAAGGAGGAGTGCAGTGCACTTTGCTAAGGCTGATTTCATGAAATACAGAGATTTTTTTTTTTTTTTTTTTTTTTTTTTTTTTTTTTTTTTTTTGTTTTGTTTTGTTTTTTTTTTTTTGGCAGAATGCGTCCACTCTCTTCTAAGGACTGCATTTAGAGCAGTGCAAATAATAAAAGCTCAAGTAATCCTCCTGGAAGCGAACAGAGCCATTTAATTGGCTGTATCTGTACAGAAAGGAGCATTTGGAGTTCTGCTGAGTCTGAGTTCATTAAAGTCTTTGATCTGTTCCAGAAACAAAAGTGGAAGCAGACTATACTGTTTTCATTATCTATTCTGAATGAAGTGCAAAAAGTAAATACACAGTGTAAATAGGGAAAAAAAATTAATCAAGGCCTAGGTCCAGCAAAAAGCTCTCTTCATACTGAGCTTCCCATACTCTGAGTAGTGCCATTATTTCCTGGAGGTGGAATTAAAAGAAGTGCATGTTTCTACAAATCACTTTCTATGGGCAGATCTCAAAGCAATTTACAAAACCAGCCAGTTCCATTACTCTCACATTAGAGAATGAATAACGGGGGCCACAGGGCTCATCCAGGAGAGCAGACCCTGCCTGAATCCCTCGTTAGCCACTGCCCTCTCTCCACGCTTCCTCTGAGGGTACAGAAACTAGGTATGGGATGTCAGGGTTATTCTGAAGCATTAAAACACCATTGCATAATATAATTTCTTGTAATTGACTATTCTCTACAACCCTGGCTGCCATGTCTTGTTTTTGTGTTGTATTTAATTGAGATAGAAGCAACTTCTTCTTCCTGAAATGTATTTGAGAAGGTGGGAAATACCAGGATTTTGTTATGGACTCTTCTGGCTTTCAGGACATCTGGATGTTTAAAAATATCCATTTTTATAGGAAAGAACTGTTGCAGGGGTAGTTTTCTGATTTTGTTTTTTGAATTAGAATTTCCTACCTGACTATTCAGTGGTATAAGAGATGGACCTAGCTGTCCTGTTTTAACATACACATCTCAGGGAAAGGTGTTCTAAATGTTCATCGTAAATTGTCATCTAGCAAAGCTCTGATTTCTAAAAGAACAGAAAAAAGCAAAATTACTTCCTATAGGTTTTGGCCAGGGAACACACAGGGAAATCTTTACTCTGCATGAGTCAGTGAAAAACTTCGGGAACTTGCAGACCTCCTGTGATCATACTCAGAAAGTGAATCCTGCAAAACCTCTGACCATGTGAGACTCCCACGAAATGCAGCCAACAACATCACCACCTGTTTACTTCCAAAGGTAGAAAACTGCCTGGATACCATCACAGTCTCTGATGTTAGGCTGGCTTGCACTTCTCTGTGATTGAGCTGGGACATCCAGCTGAGAAGCTGGGGACAGATCTTGACAACATGGGAGGCGACAGAAACTTCTTTTGGTTTCACTGTTACCTAGGTAAGGTCTAAAGGTTAGGTATTACCACAGGATCCACGCACGATTTGTCAGTGAGGCCACTGCCTCTTTTCTGTATCTCATTGCATTTAACAGGATTTGTCTTTGGAGGTGACTGTCTAGTTACTTGGTGGCTGTGATATCTCAAGTAGTTACAACACAAAGCAGATGAACTTTGTGTTCCAAATACAGCAGGACAAATCAACTAGTGTAAATAATACAGCTTGATGAAGATGTGACAGCTTACACCAGCAGAGGACTTAGCCAGGGAGATGAAGGGTTGCTGCTTTAAAGCTAAATGTCTGTTCAAATGGGCTGTTTTTATCCTGCAATTTCTTTTTTCTTACTTATTTCTGTGATATGACTGGCTCAGTATGGAAATTTCTGTCCTCCCCACAGAGTTGTAGTAGCTACATGTTCAGGGACGCTCCAGATTAATGAGATCTGCAACATCTTTAATCTTTCCTCACAGCATGCTGTGCTTGGGATGCAGTGTGTGAGAAAGACCAAAAGTGAGGGATGCGAGAAATGCTGTCACACAGGAAACTGAAACTGCGTTGTCATTCATTCCTGTAGTACAAAAAACCCTCTCTGTAACCTCAATTTCCTGATTCTCGTGTGGCTGGGGCCAGATTTGCCACTGGTGCAAACTGGTGCAGCACTACTGACATCAGCTGACACCACATCGGTTTGCTCCAGGAGATAACATGTTCCAAGTCTTTTCAGCAACAAAACCAAGAGGACAACAGATGTGGATGACTCCAAAAGCAGCGAGGTCTTATGAAATGAAGGGATTGCTTTTAATAGTTGGTGAGCGTGAAGGCTGAGCTTGTTAATGACACTTGAACCCAGTTCTACCACTGTTTTTCCAAAGGAAAAGCTACTGCTGAGTGCACAGCAAGAGTATCCACAAAGTTGTTTATCATTCAGGGAGTCATCCTTAAACTGAACCATGTCTTGAAAATGAATGGTTTTTTGTATGTTGCTCCATCTGAGGAGATACTGAAGAAGATTCCTTCCTTAAGGATCCTAATGTTTCTCAACTTTTTATCCACTAGCCAGAGAGGAGCTGGCTGGTATAAACTGCAAGCAGCAATTTTCTGGGGTCATGCATGCTGTGGTGTCAGAGAAATCTGGGAAGTCAGCTTCCGGAGTTCCTGTTTTATTTTCCTCCCCTGAGGCAAAATGGTCGTAACAGTATTGAGCGAGACACAGCTAAGGATATGTCCTACAGCAGGTCTTGCTATCTTAGTTTAGAACATTTTCAGGCCCCCAGATATGGGTGTCAATGGTACTTATGTTCTTCTACAAGTATCAGGGTAGTTAAGCTGGCAGAACTGGGGTGAGGTGGGAAGAAAAGGGAAGGAAAACTCTGCACACTCCTTCCTGTGGCCCCAGGGGATTTGTTTGGTTTGCATTGGGGTCATCTGACCTTCAGGACAGCGGGCAGAGAGGAAGTTGGAGTGAAGCTGTAAACTCACCTCAAACCTAACTGCATCCTCATCCTGATGCCTCTCTTTATTAGACAGTGGTATACAAAGCTTCCCTGTACACAGTGAAGTGCCCTCCACTTGGCTTAGTGGTGTCTTCTTGATAAAGTCATAACTGTTACCAGCTATCAGCATTTCAGGCTAGCCAAATGAGAAGGAAAGGCTCTGGTTAGGCAAAGACTAATGAGAGGGACTTGTCAAGGGTGCTGGCAATTGTGTGGACAGCCTGGTGAAAAGAAGGATGAGGAGACACCCATGTTCCTCAGCCTCCTGCTAGCAGAGCCTTGCTGCTTCACATGGCTACTACAAACTTATGCAAGGGCTGTGAATTCCTGTGGTGTTTCTTTACCTCTGTCTCAGCCAGGTGGAAGCTCTGTGGAGGCAGAATAGCTCATGCTACACATCAACACAGCTGCAAGAGGGCACCTTCCTTCTCCTACACATCTCATCAAGTTGACCAAGGCAGATTTTTGGCCTACTTGATAATACCTAAATCACTCTAATGGGGAGGAGATAACAAAAATAAGCTTGTGAAGTGGGTATTATGAAGTTTGTGGATGCCTGGGAACTTCCTCGTGGTATTTGGAAGTGCTATGTCTTAGAGGTTGACCCACATGTAAACTGAAACTCTTTGGATCCTGCCAAATTCTTCACTCGGGGTATTGCAGAGACTGCTGAGTTCAGGGATAACAGCAGTCCTGCATTTCCTTATGCCATTTTAAAATAGGCAATCAACCCAAAAACATAATCTGAAATTTAATCTAGAAAGGATTTTGAGCTGCGCTGAAAGCTCAGCTCAGTTAGGATAGCTCACAGCCACACTTGTTTACTTTTTGGGTTACTTTTTGTTAAGGGCTGGGTGCAGCAACTGGCTGAGAGTGAAGGGGCAAGAGATGCTGCAGAGGACTGCAGCCACATGCCACATAGTGCAAGTGTGCATGGCACACACAGCTATATGTGAGTGGGAGGGGAGAGGGGAAGGAGAAAAGATCAGACCACTACAGCACCCTGGGCTTCCCTGGCAAAATTGTAGAGGACTCAAAAGGAGTGATAGACTACATGAAACAGCATTAAAAATAATTGCATTCTCCTGCTTTGGTTATAACGTGTCCCTTGTTCATAACTCCATCCATGACTCAAGTGCCCTGCAGAAGTCTGGACATGTGACAGCTAATAAATTCATTTATTGCGAGGGCTGTTTGTTTCAAATTCAGAACTGAAAGTTCATCTGCAGGTGCAGCAGGGCTGTGCAGGGAAGCAAACGCAGATTTACAGCTGTTGTGGCTTACTCCACTCTGCTACAACAAATCATTTTGTTCAGGAAAGAGGCTCTGCTGTTGGCCAACCAAGACGTGGTCAGAAATTTGAAACGCTGCTTTGTTAGTTTAAATGAAAACACTGCTGGACATGTCAGGGTAGGCATTTTTTTAATGTTTAGTGAAATCTGTCATAAATCAAAGACTGATTGAAACTGAAGAGAATGTGCCTTGCTTTCCACTGTCATTTGTTATCTTCTTCCCTTGCCATTGTGTGGGTGAATCAAGATCAGGATTTTAAAGTGTTCAGCTCCAAAGGGCAGTTATTACTTCCTCCTGTGATCCTGTTTGATTTTCTGAAAATGAGTCAGTCATTTTCTGCTGGAATTTGGTGCAGACTGAGCCTTTTCTCTGAGTTCCACTCTGCAAGACAAAAAAACATTGCTTCAGAGGCAAAGCAAGTCTGCACAATAGAAGACTTCCTTACAACTGGGCTCTGCCAAGTCTGCTCTTAGCCCTGCAAGGAGTCATGTTACTCCTCCGCAAGGTCATACAGGCCTAAAATAATCACTGATGTTTATCTTTCCCAGAGGATATTAAGCACCCCCAAACACCACCACAAGAACATCTATTAAAAAAAGAGAAAAGGATTAAGAATAGTGTGCACCTCAGCTATCAGTAGAAAAGCATTATGGCTTTTCCCATTAATATTTTGTGATCTCACGTCTGAAGTGCTGAGTTACACCAATAGTAGAGGAGGATCAGCTTTGCTGTTTCTCATTGATGTTATATCTCCCTATTTACTTAGAAGCAGGCTGTGTACTTTTCTCATAATTTTATTGCTGTACCTTGTCTGTGTGCTGTTTTTACACTACTTTTGCCATAGGGAGAACTGGAGGATGGCTTAGGCAGGGCAGTGCTGTTACAGCCTGGATACTTGCCTGAAGGTGCACTAGCTGAATGCTTCATGGATCTAGATCTTTGCAAAAGCCTTGAAAAGGAGAACAGTCATGCTAGCCTGTTTCCACAGACAGAGAAAGAGAAGGCTTGGGAGGAGTGTGAACTGGCAGCTGAACTCTGCTCTCTGTCCAGCACCAGTGGCTGTCACACCATGGCTCCATCACCTTGCCACTGCCTTGTGTGCTCCCGAGAGGTCTGGAGCAGCTCCAGATGAGCAGGAAGGCTGCAGGACAAGGTGGTGATGAAGAAGGGAAGGGTGAGCATGCCATACCTTGAGTCAGGCTTCGAGAGAAGAAGCAAGGACTGCTGGATACACAGGATCTAAGCCTGTATCACTGAAGCTTCCAATTCACAGGGATTTTATCCCAGTCAAGGGTGTCCAGCACTGCTATTAATGATTTGTAGTGCAGGAAAGCAAATATACAAATGCTTTGCAGGCCATATTCCCCTGCCTTTCATGTCTATACCTCTGAACAACCATTTACTTCAGTCTTGCCTTCCACGCTGTGTATTTGGCACATCTTCTCATGCCTACATCCCCAAATTCACAAGCCTCCTCTGGCTGGCTGGGGAGCGAGAGACATTTCCTCGCCGCAGTGGTGTTCGTGGGAAGATGTGTGCTCAGGGGGATGCAAAAAGCTTCAGGCAAGTTCTTTGTGTTTTGACAGACTTTGCTGAAGGATTTTGCTCTGACTTGAGCCAGACATGGTACTGGCAGATGCCGTGCAAGCTTCCCACGCAGCGCTGGCAGTGCCTCTCCGATATGACTCGCGACCACCGCCCCTCCCTGACCCCCCTCCCCTCTCCCCTCTCAGCCCAGGCCAGCGTTTATCTCGAGTGGAGAGAGCTCTCCCTGCCAGATTGCGTGGTGGTTCTCTGATGTGAACAGATGGGATTAGGGGGGCAGGCTACATCTGTTCCCTGAATTCTTCCACCTTCGCAATTGTTTGCAAATGGGTGAGAGCTCTGGGAGGCTGGGAAACTATGGGTTTGGGCTCAAAATGTTCTTTTCCTGTAACATGCTCAAAAGTGAACCTGTGCTGTGTAATTAAGTTTGACACTGATGAGGAAAACACCTGCTAGTGCAAGCAGCTTGCCTCTTTACCTGGAGAAGCACAGATTCTTTGCAGGGCTAACACTTTCTTCAGTCCAGTTTGGAAAGGCCCAAGTGAAGAAGCATGCCTCAGGATACCATTCCACAGTTTCACAGCATCAGGGTGTCTTTTTTTTGAGATTCAGCATGGATTCCTGTTACAGTTTCTCATTGTGTTTATGTAACTGATTTTCAGAAAGCCTCAGCTCTCATTTCTTTGCAAGTACTAGTCACAGATAGATGTAAAGAGCAAAAGAAGGCTGAATCCTTTGTGGAAAATGGGCCATAAACCCTTACCTTTCAGATTTTTACATCCTTTAAGTATTTTCAGGTTGTTGTCATCCATGTTTGTTCTCCTGCTTATTTCTTGCCAGATTCTCCAGAGTGCCTGAGTTTTCCTCATAAATCATGCTATCATGCCTCCTGAACACAATCACCTCTGTCCATCCTGTTCTTGGCAGGGAATGAACAGCCCCCATCTCTCTCACCCTGTCTTCTGTCCAACACAGCATCACCTTATGGGCCACCCAAAGCCTTAAGGGCTGGAGCCACACGTGCTGAGCCCTGGCAAACCCAGTGACACCAGCTCTGGGCAGGGCAGCCCTTCTGGCTCACTGTCAGCTGAGAATGTCCTCCCAGACATGTGACATCAGGGGCACTCGGCCTCTTGACCACTACTGAGTGTCCGTGCTCAGTCCCCTTGTGCCTGTCTCCTCCCTGCCCAGCAATGCCAGGACGTGGAAGCCTGTGTTCCGTGTGTTGGGCTGACACACCTGCAGACTCCCACCCTCTGGTCGGTGGTGCTGTGCTGTAGGCCTGATTCCTCAGGAGGACAGAGGTACCTACTTCCTGTAAAAAGAAGAGTGCATGAGAGCTTGGATACCACCAAGGCTCTGGTTGTGCATGTTTAGGGCACTCATCTGCTCTTCTTCTCTGCTCTCATCTGCACTTGGTCTCCGCCTTGCTGAATGTGTGTGAGCCAAGTAAGTATTTTCCACAGGCAACAAATTGCCATTTTGTGCCCGAATTAACGTCAGCTTCTTATACTTTTTAACTGCAGGTTTCTTTCCATTTGCAATATTCTGCTATTTTCATTGTTTCTTGATGTTTCTCCAGTTCTGTTAGCAGTTGTTGATTTCATTCGTGAACTGTTTATTTCTTGTTTCATATTATTTGTAAGTACTAAAAGAAATTCCACTTTAATACACTGATTCATGCATTGCCTCACAGGGCAGAACTCATTACATTTACATGCGAATTAGCCTTTGGTTATGAACCTTCAGCCAGTTTTCAAACCACATCACAGTGGCCCTATTCTGGCATACTGAATTATTTCTCTTTTAAGATTTTATCCATTGGTAATAGTGTGTGTTTTAAAATAAAAGGAAACACTAATTTTAAATCTATGCTGCCTATTATTTGGGTTTCCTTTTCCCTCTGGATGTTTAACAAATTATTACGTCTTGATATCGTTTTCATTATTTTACTGTGAAGAGTGTGTAGATGTAAAAGATTACAATTACTACAGTCACTCCAGGATCAAAAAGCACTACTATGCTTGCTTTTCTTTGGTCTTTCACTTCCTTCCCACTGAGCAGGGCAGTCAGCACTGCGGTCGAGCCCAGCGTTAGGGGATTCAGAACAACTGCCTTTCATTCAAAGGCTTAGTGTTCCTGGCTTAATTTTCTCCATGAGAATTGTGCTAACTCCCTCTCTCAGGAAAATAGGAGTATCCGTATTTTGATCTTCCTGGTGATACAGATTCCAGTTTTGGCCCCATGAGAATAATTACTTACTCTTCACATCAGAGTTAGCCATTATGGTTGTTCCTAGACCTGAAGAGAACTGAGGTGCAAAGGAAGGCAAGATAGATAGATAGATAGATAGATAGATAAATAGAGATAGAGATAGAGATAGAGATAGAGATAGAGATAGATAGAGATAGAGATAGAGATAGAGATAGAGATAGAGATAGAGATAGAGATAGAGATAGATAGAGATAGAGATAGAGATAGAGATAGAGATAGAGATAGAGATAGAGATAGAGATAGAGATAGAGATAGATAGAGATATTCTGGAGTGAAATGGGTTCACTAAGTTTCAAGTGCATCTTCAAAAATACAATTCCTAGTGAGTATCAACGACCTTTCCCTGCTCACTGCTCTCACACATGACCAGGAGTCACTTCTGGGAAGTGCAATGAGAAATGTCCTCCCAGGGATGACACATGTTGTTTATTTCTGTAGAGAACTCCTAAAATGCCCAGGACAGAAAGAAGCAGAGGCTATGACCAAACATGTTTTTTGTCTTTTGACTAGGAAACAAAGTATGGACGTATAATTCACACAGTGTGGCCAAATTCTCACTGGTTTTAGTCAAATTTGGCTGAAAACTAGCTGATGACAGTGATTTTCATGTACTCCACAGAGTCCAATAAGAAATATATGATGATATAAATGACATTTTATGTATAGTGTTGGTTTTTTGAGGACAGAAAAAGTCTATGTCTGAGCTGGATGCAAAACATGCTTTGTTGGTGGTTACAGGCTTGATTTTCCCTGTGGTTAGTGGGGGGCTGTAGGGTTTGAACGGTGATCTGAGAAACGGCCATCCTTTCTTCTTTCTTAATAAGGCAGATGCTTGTCCTATCATAAAACCTTGTAGGAATTTTGGCTTTAATAAGGAAATCCTATTTTACATGCAACTATTGAGTTCTCCAGTGCCCTCCTCCAAAGCAAATCTTAGTCATCTATAGCAGAACCGATCTTCCTGGATCCTGTTGTGTCTGTGGGGCAAAATAAGAACACCTTGGGTAGTATTTGATCTATGAACATCGATAATGGGTCAGAAAAATTATACCTTAAGAAGTGCTTACTCTTTTCCACTGAATAAAATCAAAAATGTTTAGAGTGAATGACTCCTTCTTGAAGCTCTGCAAATGGGTGAAACATGGCCTGCCTGTTAGTGTTTGCCTCAGGAGGAGAAAGATAAACATGACCATTTAAGATAGAGGTGAAAGCTTTCAGAGTACTTCTATAATAAAAGTCAAACAGGCCCTGGAGGCAGGCCTTGAGGTCTCACGTGAGAGTTCTACTTTCAAAGCTTCTGAGCTGTTCCCTGCCCGTGCTTGCCCTGTGGCTCAGCAAGCCACCATGTGTGGCCAGACAAGCTGTGTGCCAGCCAAAGGGTCAGGAGGTGGTTGTGGGGCACAGAGATTTGGGCACTACAGAGAGTGGTGCCAGCACCTAAGGGTGCATGGAAGCACAGCCTGGAGCTACTGCTCTGCTGTTGGCCACAGGGAGGGACTGATTTTCCTGCTGCAAGGATACATGTCTGCCTTTTTCTGTGGCAACATAGCATGTCTTGCTCTTGGGATTTATCCCAGTGCCTTGGTCTTGGGACTTGAATGCTGTCACATCCCAGTGACACCTCTATAAGGACACTGAAGATGTCACAAAAGAGATCTCCAGGGCAGCTCTTGCTGTAGATGACTATGCTAGTCAGCAGTGATGGTTTGATAAAAAGAATTTGATCCCTATCTAATTTAATACACAGAGCAGAAATTGAAGAAAAGGTACTTTTTGATATGCAGAAGCAGAGTTTGTTTAGATCCTTTTGAACATCTGTGTTTTCTCCTTCCTTGTCAGGCTTTTAATGGTAGGAGAACAGTATCACACTAGCAGCATTGCCAGCTTTATGATTCTCTCATGAGACAGTGTTTTCTATTTTGCTTAAAACCCCAGCTCCTAGAAACAGTGGATTATGTGAGAATCTCTCAGCTCTGTTTGAAAAGCAAAGAAAATTTCTAGTGCTTTTTTCATCAGAAAAATGATTGAAACATGACCCCAATTATATACTAAGAAATCCAAAAACATGTTGGAATGGATTACACTTTTTATGTGCATGATTTGAAGTCAATTGTGTGATTTTTCTTTTGGGGGGAGACATCTGACTTATGATTTCTGAATGCTTGGGGAGTGGTGCTATTACACTGGGGACACCACTGGTATTTCCATATCTGTTGAATGATTTCTGACACAAAATGCTTTAGCTCCTGAAAGCAAAGGAATGTTTTTATTTGGTAAGAAGTATAGGACAGAGCCTGCTTTAAAAATATATGGAACATGCTTTTGATTTGGTTTTGCTGAGCAGCAGAAACACTGAGCAGATCCCGTGCAAATCCCTAAAGATGAATTGCAATGCCTTTTGGTATGCACAGAGAGTATCCGAGTTCACTACAACATAGACTTGACAAAAAAGTCCAATCCTGTGTATATTCAGTTCCTTTAGGGATACTGAGCTTGTGGGACATCTGTACTCCCTAAAAAGTCCCTTCAGCCCCTTTCAGAGTTAGAGCACCTCATAAAGACTGTGTCAATGCTCCTTTTGGGCAGCATAATTCACTGTCTCGGTTAGGCAGCAGCGCTGCCTGGGGAAGCAGCTTTGGTGTGAATTGCCACGATAGGATGCACTGGCTCACGTGTCCGTGGCTCAGTTCTAACTGAGGCTGTGAGCCAAGCCTTTCCCCTTGGACCTTTGCCTCTAAATGTCTGTGGCCAGCCCAGAGGAGGCTCTGTGAGCAGACAGTCTGTGTGGGACCTGGGCAGGGCTGAGCATGTTTTGGTGAGTCAGGTGTTAGAAGGCAAAGGCTGGTGCCTTTGAGGGCAGCAGTAGCTATTCTGTGTTAGGGCATCATTTTTTGTTTTCTGGGTTTAAACAAAGACAGATGATATCAATAGGAGACATGGCTAATGAACCTGCTCCCTCTGGGAGACCTGTAACACGCAGTGTCAGCACCTGGTAGATGATGCCATTCACTGTGGTGCCAGTGTTTGTCCAGAACACATGGTAGGTCTGACATTGCTGCTATGCATGCAAGCACTACTAAAATATCTTCTGACTTTTATTTATTGTTAGCCAATTTTTATTTGAGCAAACTCCCTTCAGAATCACCTGTAAAACAGAATTAAGGAGCATTTTTCTTGCTGAGGACTCCACAGGCCTTTCAGATTTTTTTGATGAACCATGCATTTGCAAAAACACATCCTGCATGCTTGCCAGTAATAAGGTGAAAAATCACACACAGGCTTTAGCTGTTCCAAAGGCCTAATGTTCTTTCCTCCAATGTAATTGAAAGACACTGCTTGAGTCCATGAGCCAAACCATGTCCTTGATTATTTATTTGATGGGGTTTTGTATAGGGTCCCATAATTAAATGAAACTGCCAAGACTGGTGCTCGGTGTAAAATTCATTGCACTGTTGGAACGATTATATCTAGGGGGAGTTTGAACTATGTTTTCCAGTCTCACTCCCTTCTTCATGTACTTTTTTATTACTCCTTTTTAGCTTTGTTGTTTTGGATTGAGATCATCAGAAGTTTATAAGAGCCACAAATTAGGAGAAGGATTGCATAATCCAAGACTGTGGGATTTGGGATGTTTCAATTTTGATGTGTTGCTAACAGTCGAGGTGCTAGTTGCTTAGCACACGGCAAAAGCAGATCTGCTGAGATCTGCAGGAAATGAGTGCCTGAAGACAGTATGAGATGGATGAGGTCCCAGCATGGTGCGAGGTACCTTTTCCTCCTTCACAAGGGGATCAGAAGGGAGGTGTGAGAGGGACCGAGGTTAGAAGCCCCTGCCTTCACTTGATGTAGTAGGCTCACAGGTGTCAACATTTAGGGCAAAATTAACACTGATGCAGGGGAAGCATCCCCTTGAAACATATCTAGTTGTTCTGTGGACTGGGAACAAGTGAGTCCTGGCTGCCTTGAGTGGATTCACTGATGCCTACTAAGGAGTATATAATCTTGGACCTTTGCCTCACTGAGATCATGAATATACTTCTGTTTTCTCTGTCTATTGTCAATAGTCATGCAGTTACCTAAAATGTTTTCAAATTATTTTATATGTTCTTTTGTATCTCAATGTTTGGTAAAATTGGCCAGCAAATATAAGAATTAGTGGTTAAGGCCAGGCAAATGCAAGTATTTTTGACTAACTTGATCTCCTTTTATGGTAAGCAGACCCACTTAGTTGATGAGAGAAATGCTGTGGATGTTATCTACCTGGACTTAGCTAAGCCTTTGACACTATTTCCCACAATATTCTTCTGGAGAAACTGGGTGCTTATACTTGGATATGTGCAGTGTCCATTGGGTGAAAAGCTGGGTGGATGGCTGGGCCCTGAGAGTGGTATTAAATGGAGAGGTGAACTGGAGTGAACTCCAGCAAGTGGCTGCTCATACATACAACACTAAGCCCTGGTGTTCCCCAGGGATCAGTTTTGTTTAATACCTTTATCCATAATCTGGGAGAGGGGATCGAGTGCAGCCTCTGTCAGTTTGTAGACAATACCAATTTGGGCAGGAGTGTCAATCTGTTGGAGGGTAGAAAGGTTCTGCAGAGGGATTGGACAGGCTGGATCAGTGAGCCAAGGCCATTTTTATGAGGTTCAGTGATGCCAAGTGCTGGGTCTGCAATTGGGCCCCAACAACCCCAGGCAGTGCTACAGGCTGGGGGAAGGGCTAGAAAACTGCCCGGTGGAAAAGACTCTGGGGGTGCTGGTTAACAGCAGCTTAACATGAGCCAGCTGTGCCCAGGTGGCCAAGAAGGCCGATGGCATCCTGGCCTGGATCAGCCATGGTGTGGCCAGCAGGAGCAGGGCAGTGACTGTCCCCTGTACTGGGCACTGGTGAGGCCTCACCTCAAATCCTGTGTTCAGCTCTGGGCCCCTCCCTGCAAGAGAGACATTGAGGGGCTGGAGTGTGTCCAGAGAAGGGCAACGGAGCTGGGGAAGGGTCTGGAGCACAAGTCTGATGAGAAGCATCTTAGATAGCTGGAGTTGTTTAGCCACAGAAAAAGAGGCTCTGGGGAGACCTTATCACTCTCTACAACTGCCTGAAAACAGGGTGTAGCCAGGTTGGTTTTGGTCTCTTCACCCAAAGAATAAGGGCGAAGGACAAGAAGAAACTGACTCAAATTGCACCAGGGCCAGTTTATGCCATACATTAGGAAACATTTCTTCCCTGAAAGGATCATCAAGCATTGGAACAGGCTACCCAGGGAAGTGGTGGAGTCATCGTCCCTGGAGGTTTCAAAAGACATGTAGATGTGGCACTTAATGACATGGTTTAAGTGGTGAACTTGGCAGTGTAGGTTGATGGTAGGCTTGATGATCTTAGAGGTTTTTTCCAACCGAAACGATTCTATGATTCTGTGATTCACATATGAGTACACACAGGACCACATGAACTTCTTTTTCTTAGAAAACCAAGCAAGAAAAAACCCACCCTAGTAAGAAAGAAGGCCAAGAAAAACTACACTGCCCTGTGTTAAGGAGAGCTTTGTGGTGGGTCTTTCTGGTTCCAGGGTGCATGAGGGCGTCGTCCTGACTTTCTCCACACAATATAATCCCACAGAGGACCAGAAATGACTCATCTCCTTTACCACTCACTGAGGGTCCTACCAGTGGTGAATCCTCCTCGCCTGGGCTTTTTTCAATTGCATTTTTCTTCCTTAGTATTTGGTATAATGGAGTACAGTGGGCACTTTGGTATTGTGTCCATTTTGAAACATGCCCAAGACCTCTGGAACACCACATTTCCTCACTAATACAGTTTTCATTCATTTAAGAACCCAAAGTCATATTTTTACCTGATAGAGCTTGAATAGTTCTTTAGTAAGCATGCTGCTTCCATATTATTGCTGATGGCTGATATTGGTAGTATAACTTCTTTCATTTCAGCACTCAAGAAGGAAATTGTACATGTGTTTAGGAGTGCAGTTAACCTTTTGTAGGTATCAATGCAAAACCTTTTCTTTGATTGCTGAATCTGAGCCAATATTTAGTAAGACAAGCTACTGTAAAGGACTTAGTGCAGCAAAAACTATGGTCTTCAATTTGTAAGTGAGTGCTGGTACTAATGAAAAGACCGTGTTATTTGTCTTCACTGATTTCTGTCTTGAGAAAGACCAAAAATATTGAATAGACATCCTGCAATAGGATAGGGTAGGTAAAGTAGATTGGCATCCCATCTAAAGCAGAACATCCCTTCTAATTAACAAAGTTTTTAGTCTATATTTAAGTCAGTTTTAAAGATTTTGCTGCTTGAGAATGGTTTTTGCTGAATCAGAGACTGGATCCTTTAAGAGTGCTGTCTTTTATGTGAGGAGCATATTCAAAACTGCAAATGAGAAAACTTTCTCTTGCTACTGGTTTTTGTCCTATTCTGACAATTTTTGTTAATTAACGGACAATTAGCAGCCCCAGAGTTTATTGTTTATCATTTTGCCTTATTTTCCCCTTTGTTAAACAAATGATCCAAAGTTAAGCTTTATGGATCACACCTCTTTGTTTGCCATTGTTGACGAATCATTTTCCACTCAGAATGGAAATGATTAAGCCATATAAGAAAGGATCATGCTTGCCACTTATTCTCTGGCATCATATATGGAAAAATACTGCAGCTGGTTGAATTGTCTAGTTGAAATTAGCCTTTAAAGGAAAACAAAACAGAAGGGAATTGTGCAAGTGGGTTCATTAGGGCTTTATCATAACAAGGAGTGAGTGGTGAAGAAGGAGAAAGGATGATGGAGTTCATGTTCCTGCAGATTAATTTATCAGTCTTTATGGGCACATGAAAAGAAAATTATGGCTACCTATAAAGGTCTAATTAGAGCATCTAGTGTAAATTCTCTGCAGCTAATCTGGTACAGTTCATAAAAAACTAACAATAAAAACATAATGATGTGTTGCATTAAATGGGCAATCTTCAGCAAATGGGGCTAAATTAAAAAAGGTCTATTGGAAAAGTAGTCTCTTTATAGGCCTTAAATTGAGGATAACTCATTAAATACACAGCATGTTTTGCTGTTTAGTCCAATAGTGACTAATGTACCCTGGATGTGTACTCCTGGGAATGTTTCTGGTCTTGGGAGCAAGTCAGAACTTCTGGTAAAATCCTTGTAAGTATCACCTTGGGCACTTGGGGATTACTTGCATTTTTTAATGCTTCTTCACAGTTCTGACCTTCATAATATAGCCCAGTCCTGCTAGTGAGCATTTCTTGATATAAACAATCAAAACTGAGACAACTTCTCTGACCCAGCCTTCATATCCATGCCTGTGGACATATGAGAACTTGGCAAAGGTGTGAGTTAAACATCTTGTGTAAAACCTCAGTTCTGTCTGAAAGGAGGAATTCATAATTACTGTAATCTGAGAGTGCCCTCTGAAGACTCATCTCTAGAAAGCCTCCAAGTGTCAAGGCAGTGAGAACAAAAAGGCAAATGAGTTTATTCAAAATTGTGTCAAAAGGAGAATTTTCCCCAAGGATTGTTTGACTACACCATTGTCTTTTTGCCTCATGACTGATTTCCCCTTCTCAGCCACTCCAGACACAAGCTACCTGTCTTTGCTTTGTCGACTCTCTGGTCAGTCCCTATGTGCTCTGGTTCTGCTGCCACTAACTGATTTTTGTAGAGGCCCCTTGGCCACTAATTGAATTTTTGAGAGAGTCTTTCTGCACATTTGAGGAGGAATTTTCCAAATGAACCACACATCAAGCAAATTTTCTTTCTTTATCTTCAAGCTCTCTGTAGAAGTGTCATGGACAGATCCTTAAATGCAGTTCAACAACCATGAAGGAGCCAAGATAGCTTTCCAGTTTTCTGGCCATGGTGGTGTCCTTGTCTGGTGATCTCCTCTGCTATCCGTTGTCGACAGTCAACTTTCAACAGAAAGGAACAATTTTTGGGAGGCTGCTGCTTTGCCATCATCTTTCTTGTGTGGTACCATAACATTAAAAAAGTATAAAAAATACATAAAGAAAGGCAAGAGTTATGAGAGTTGGTGACGTTTGCAGGATGAGTAAGAGCTGTGAATTCCGGGGTCTTGTCAAAATACTCTGCAGAGAGTGGAGCTCCTGTGACCACTTCCTAGAAGTGACTTTGAGGCAAGCAGCTCTGTTCCCATGTCCCTGAGCAACAGACAAAGTAAAAAACTGCAGAGGCCAAGCAGATCATGTAGATCTTAGTTTCCTCCTCAAACCTTTCAGTGCATACACAAATACATAGACAAATCAGGTAGCTGTGTGCTATAAAAATCTGTGTGAGCATACTTAAGGGGGGAAAAAAGAGAAAGTAGCAGAGTTCTATGCATAAATTATCTGTTTCTATGTAAAAGAAACAGACTTAGCCATTATGTTTACCTCCACATCTTTGGAGGCCATTTTAGCAGAGGTCTCTACTTCCCTGGTGTTCCTGCCAACTTTGAGAATTTTTAGGTTGTGGATGATTGGTCTAATTGGTTGTAAAATAAACTATTTCAAAGAACTGGCACTTCTCACATCTGCCACTCCTGGCCTAATGTGATTGTGATGTATTTGCTGATAGAGAAAAATGTTGCTGGATGTGTGTGCACTGGAAAGCTGCAAATTGTTTTGCCTTTCTTTTGTTTTTGTTTATCTTGGTTTGCAAATATTAAGCAGACATAGTACTCAATATGGACAAATGTGCTGCAAAATGCTGATCAGCTGAGGGGATCATAGTCATTTTTTCAATTCTTAAAAGCACATGCAGAAGAATAAACTCACAGGTCATTTCAGAATGAAGGTTTGCAGCAGATGCATAACCCTAGTGAGGAAAGGTGTAGGTAACAGAAATGCTGATGTGTTTTAATTTATGTAGCAAAATCCACTGAGACAAGGAGGACTGTAGGTTGGCACCATTACCACATACAGGTTATACCTGCATGTCTGAGACAGCACCTGTTAAATGTCACATAGCCAGGTTCCTCCAGTTACACTGGTGACAAGCATTGGAGTGTCTTGTGTGTTTAGGTTGGTCTTAAGAGAGAATATGTCTCTACAGGTCACAGATGAGCAAAAGCCCTGGGCTCTTTGGTAAAAAAGAGGCTTTGCCCTTTCTTTCTGCATACTTCTGACAGGGCTGGGGTTTTTTCTTTGTTTCCCCCCCCCCTTTTTTTTTT
>VYXD01014761.1:100950-164151 GCA_013397195.1 Hylia prasina
CTATTTGAGCCAGTCCCTGATTGTAGTTTTTGGGGGTGGGACAGGAGAAAGGAAAGGCTGAGTCACAATTTCTGAGCACTCAGGTCTTCCATAATGCTTCAGCATCAAGGATTTTAAAGGTTTTGACATATGAATGAGTTAAATTTCACCACTTCCTAGGAAGTGCCAGGAAAACCTTTGCTGAGTTCATTCGCAGATGAAATGGAGCAAGCCTTTAGGTCAAGAGTTTTCCAGCCTGGATACTTCATGTTAGATACCAAAGCTAGAAATAACTTAAAAATATAGTGGGTTTAAAATGCATTTATCCATGCTTCTACTGCCACAGTAACAAAGAAGTATCTGGATTTATTTTGGATTTAATCAGACTGTGGAATTCAGTAGCCTACTTCTGATCTGGTAACTTCTCTGCCTCCAGCAGAATTATCTGTGAAAGGCTGAAATGGAGGCAGATTTACTATTTTCTGCTGAAGGGAGAGTTTCTTACTCCACAAAGTAATAGCATCCTCCCTTCTTCCCTCTCATCTTCCCTCCCTTGGTTTTCTGTGTCCAGAATCATGGTAAAAACATTGATACTGGAGCCTTCAGCACCTTCAGCTCCAGATACACCTCCCAGCAGGTTTTCACTCCTTCTACTTCTCAGAGTTCTTGTATTGAAGAAGCCAGACCTGTCCAGTCACCATCTGCACACAGAGGATAAGAAAATTGCCATGAATCTGCACAACAAAACAATGGCTTGGACACAGTTAAATCAGGGGAAATCTGTGTGAAACCAGCCAAAGTTAAGTCAGTTACCTTGGAACCATTCTGGGCCATGAGCCCTGGGTGAGACCTCAAGGACCTGGAGCACACCTTAAGCTGCCTGTGTGGCAAGGCTGAGGTGTGCTAACCAGCTGATCTTCACTGACCTGTCCAAGCTGCTCACCTGGGCTGGAGTTCTCCAGAGAGCTGTCCCCTTTTATTCACCTCCAGCTTCCTTGTCTGGACCTGCCCCAGCTTTTCCTGGCACAAGCTAAGGTACCCCCATTGAAATCTGTGCTCAGTAGCTTCTGAGTAGTCACTGGGCTATACAGAACCAGGCACAAACCTTTGGCAGAGTACCAGACCTGCTGAGATGTCTGCGTTCTCTTCTTCAAGAGTGTGTCTTGCAGGCAGTGCTGCACTAAGGGGGACTTTTGTGACAGTAGCATATTGCAAGGCACTGTGAGTATCCTCAAGGCTCTGGGCTAAAGTTTATTTTGCCTCTGTATCCCAACTGTCTGAGCAGAAAGGCTGGCTTAGCTTGTAAATGTGACTTCACAGAAACATGGCAAAAGACAGAGATACCTTAAGCCAGTAAATGCTTCCAGATGGGGGCATTTCTGGTGAACTTTTTACTTCTCTCTCTAAATGAAGCACTGTTAACTTTTTAAAAAGATTGAAAAGATTTGAGCCTTATTCTTTCTTTCCTTTCTTTCCTTCCTTTCTTTCTTCCTTTCTTCCTTCCTTTCTTCCTTCCTTTCTTCCTTCCTTTCTTCCTTCCTTTCTTCCTTCCTTTCTTCCTTCCTTTCTTCCTTCCTTTCTTCCTTCCTTTCTTCCTTCCTTTCTTCCTTCCTTTCTTCCTTCCTTTCTTCCTTCCTTTCTTCCTTCCTTTCTTCCTTCCTTTCTTCCTTCCTTTCTTCCTTCCTTTCTTCCTTCCTTTCTTCCTTCCTTTCTTCCTTCCTTTCTTCCTTCCTTTCTTCCTTCCTTTCTTCCTTCCTTTCTTCCTTCCTTTCTTCCTTCCTTTCTTCCTTTCTTCCTTTCTTTCTTCCTTTCTTTCTTTCTTTCTTTCTTTCTCTGTCTCTCTCTTGCTCTTTTTTGCTATTTTTCTTTCCTTTTCTGCTTTCTTTTCTTTCTTTCTTTCTTTCTTTCTTTCTTTCTTTCTTTCTTTCTTTCTTTCTTTCTTTCTTTCTTTCTTTCTTTCTTTCTTTCTTTCTTTCTTTCTTTCTTTCTTTCTTTNTTTTAAAAAAATGCAGCTTAATATATTCCTAGAAGACTGTAAATAGAGAAAAAACAGGCAAAAGAGAGAGGGCAAGCAAGTTTTGACAGTAATAGCAGTGAGCCCGTGGAACATCTTGAAAGGAACTAGCCTTGTCCTAGGAAATTAAAAAGACATGTGTGTAGCTGTTAAAAAGCCTGAGAAAAGTGTCTATGATTCTCAAGCAAGGCAGTCCTGCAGGAGGAAGTTTACAAGATCTAGGAGTAGTAGTATCCGTGACTTTAATCTGGTCTTGGAAGTTATTAGTTCTAAGCATGCTGGAAGGAATTAAGACCAAACAAGGGGTTTCAGTTTAGAATCTGAGTCTTTGATGCTTTAGGAAAGTAATTTGATTGCATCAAATGGGTCCCAGGGATAGGAACCTTAGTCCATAAATATCACCGATCCACATCATTAAAAAAACTTCAATCTGCACTTTTTTTTTCCCCTTCTTCTTTTTGCAGTGCTAATATTCTTTGGATGTAAGAGGCCCACAGCTGAATCAGCAGGGAGATTGATTTCTCTCTCTCCCTTTAAAGGAGGGAAAGAAGGTCCCTTTGGGTCAGGGTTAAGGGCTTGGAAGGGGCCTAATGGGAAAGTTCATCTCACAGCTGCCAGCAGTATATAGTACCAGGCCCGTGGATAACAACAGGATGTGGGTTTTGAGCACTGTCAGCTCCTTCATGATATATTTCTTTTTAATTTTGTCCTTTTAAAATAATACACCAGCTAAGAACATTCTTTATTATCATAACAAAATCTCTGCTCCAGTGACTCTGAGACGTTCCTAATTGTTTTCAATCTGTCAGGAGCGCTTTCTGTTTGCATTTCTGCAACCACTCAAGAGATTGCTGTAAAGAAAACAAACAAAAAAAATAGCCAGGGCTAACTGAGGAGTTGGGTAATGGGTTACAGCACTTTCACCTCTCTCACTGCCGCTGAGCAGGAACCAAAAAATGAATTGGTTGGTAATAACTCAAGTATCAGCTCTGTAACAGCCAATTTCGAGCTGTTGTTAGCACTTCAAGTCACCAAACAGGCACAGTGACAGCCAGCGAGTTAAAAATAAACTCTGGTTATGGTGGAAGGCACAGGGAAAACACACCATTCACCCAAGTGGAGATGGAAAGTGAAGGGGAAGAGTGCACGTAGTTCTTTGCACTGTCATCCTGTGAATGACAAATAGCAGTGCATTTCCCACGGTGAAAAACACATCTGATCTAACTTTTCATGCTGTTTTCTAAAGAGTGATCTCATTAACGGGAGAGCAGAGCGATTTCTGGGAACAAGAGCATTCTGAGTGGTCCTACAAGGGCCGGTGATGCAGGGCAGCCTCATATCACCACACGTGCATCCTCAGCAGCACGCTGTGCTGGCCTTGCTGCCTGATGGAGGGAGGGCTGGGAGCACAGGGTGCAGGGAAGGCAGTGCAGCCCAGGGCCCCCCACAGATCTCTGCCAGCAGAGCTGGGACACATGGGCCATGGGAGGAGCACCGAGGAATTTTCCCAGCGTCGTTCCCTGCCTGTGTGGGTGTTGCCTCCCACCGTGGAGGCTGTTCAGTCTCAGTATTACAGCACAAATGGTGAGCCGCCAGCCCAGAGGGAGTCCCTGCTGTACCACAGGCTGTAGGAGAGAGGTGCTACCCTGAAGAGCTGCAGAACTAAGATGGAAGAAAGCTGCCTCATCGAGCAAGCAAGCTGAGAATGGAAGGCAGCACTTGTGTTGCCTTGTAGAAATGCTCGTGAGATGTCAAGCCTGTCCCTCTTCATTAGTGGTACAGGCACCAGCAGTCTATCTGCAGATTGCTTTGATCTCTTCTTGGGCTTGGTGATAGGATGTAATGGTCATGATGACAGGGTCCCATAGCCAGAGAGAAACCTGAATTCAAACCTGGTAGACTTTGAAGGCAATGACAGAAGACAGAGGAGCTGTGGATGAAGCCCATTGAGGTTTATTCAGGATAACCCATAAAGATGAGGACAGAATTGGTCACTGAGCTCCTCAATCACAGCTCGGTGTTGTAACCATGCATTCCACCAGGACTGTCCTCCCATAGCTCTCCCTGGCCATCAGGGTTCCATATGTCCCTCAGTGTAGAAGTAGCTGAAGCAGAGTCAGGGCCGGTTTTGCACACATTAACAAAATAGCAGAACAACAGGAACTGTCAGTAGGTATGTTTGGAAGGAACTCATCACCCTGGCATCTGGTGTGCCCTGAGCTGATCTCAACTGCCAGCATGGAGAAGTTCACACCAAAACTCAGGAGGTCTGACCACCCCTGGAGAAAGGTCTGAGTGAAGAGTGGGTGAATGCAGAGGACCCAGAGCCACAGGTCTGGGTCAGGCTTTTGTTATGAAGGATGGGAAGAAGGGCTTATGTCAGAAAGGACTTATCCAGCTGGTTTGGAAGTCATGGCTCCTTTTGCTCTGCCACAGACTTCCCACATGTGCTTTAAGCACATCCTTCAGCTCTCTTTGGCTGCCTGTGTAAGATGGAAGGTGTTGCCTTACTCAGTCTCACCAGCGAGCTGTAAAACATGGTCTATTCCAATTTTCATAGTCACTTACCCAAGTAACTTAAAAAACTTCAGCTTAAAGCAAACTATCTTTGGGACCCCTGCTTGGTCTCAGTAGTTGGGAGGAGCCCACAGTAGGAAAAAGACACGAGGTTCCTGTTCCCCACTGCTGCACAGACAGGCAGAGAAGTCTTTTAGTGGGATATGATTTCCCACCTGTTTTGCACCAGCATAAAAAATACTGCTAAATGCAAGGCAGCAGTTGGGTTCATGCTTTTCCACAGGAAATGCTGGACACAGAGATAAGCACGTCCAAGTTAACACTGGGATAACAGCAAACCTTTAGCAAGTAGAAAAGTGAAGCATGGCAACCACCGTAGCCATGGGGTATGTGAGGGCTCTGTCACAGTTTTTATGGTGAAGCAAAATTGCTTTTCCTCTCACCTTCCTGAGAGAGAGGAGACAGATGGTTAGCTTGACTTGTCAGGAGTGTTGTTGCTACTACTTCTTGTCCTCCCTGTGCCCTTTGGCTGCCTTTGCTCTCTGCAGCAGTGTACAGACATACATGGAGTGGCTGTGGGCAGAGGAGGAGAAAACAAGCTCTAGAACAAAACAGAAATTATGTTCTCATGCAAACCTCATTAATAATGGATAGCTAGTGAAGAGAAATGGTACAAAAAACAAGATATTTCTTGTTGGAAAGAGAGGGAACATGATGCAAAGAGGGAATGTGAATGGTGAAGGCTTTCAGAGTTTACATCACTCTCCATAAAACAAACTTCAGGCTATTTCAGTTACTGCAACATTTAGCCAGGCAGTGGGATGACAAACATCACTTAAAAATAAACAAAGAAATTATTTTATGTCAAGGTTTTTATTATCTCAGATTCTTTTAGTTTTTTGTGGGGGTTTTTTTGGTGGTTTTTTTTTTTTTCTATTTCAATTCAACATCTCAAATTTTCTTTCTTACTTTTTTACTCAGGTAAAGCAAATAAGGCCCATATAGCACTGCTCAGCAAGTGTATGTCTCTGGGAGACATACTGCCAGAAGGGACTGTGGCTTAGCAAGTCATTCATTATTCAGGGACATCACACTACTTTCTGGCCCGGTGGTCCAAAGAGATTCTTTAAAGATGCAGTACCTGTAACTCTGCCCAAAAATCTCTGCCATAGTATGACATAAAGTCCTCCTAAGGTTGTGATCCATGAGCTCTTTCTCTTTTATGCTGGTCATTACTCTCAGAAATGCATACGAAATTGATTTCCTTTTCATGACATTGTTTTCAAATGACTCTTCTGTTTTCTTCTGCTTGGTTTTTGGCAATATCAGTGGCTTGGGAACTGCACAAAATAAAATTCAGAGTGTCTCCAAATGTTTCACTGACAAAGTTGTCAGTGCTTTCTCCTCCCTGTGTTTTATTGGGTTTGGATGTAGCAAGGAAACTGCAAAGAATGGGGGCATCAGGGTGGTAAAATTCTAATGCAAGAATATAGTAATCAGAAGAAATCAGATCCTTTTGAGCTTACAGAGGTAGAACCAAGAGCAGAACTTGGATGCTAAATCTGGTAGTCATTTGGGATGTTGGAGTTTTTAACTGCAAAGTTCAGAAAGAGAACACAGAAGAATCAGTTGCTTTAATATGAACTGCACTTCTGAACAGCAAAGTTCCCAAATAGTAAAACTCTCCCAGCAGCTCTCCCCTTGCCTGCAAACAGCACTTACATGCAGGGAGGGGGAAAAATGCAGTCACATTCCTTTCGCACTCCCACTCGCCTCTGAGGTTCTTCCACTTCCTTCCTATGGCTTTTTTTAGAACTGTAGTGTTTTTCTCACGTCCGGCAACAAAGGATGTTTTGTGCTGCTCCTGAGGTTGTTGGTTTCTTTTTTTCTTTTTTTTTTTTCTTTTTTTTTTTTTCTTCCTTTAGATACATGTTTGAAAATATCACTTTTGTTTGTGTGGAAGAAATATTTTTCCCTATGGTACTTTACAGATTTGGTCAATTGCTGAGGACTTGTTTAGCAGGTAAAATTCTCCCACCAGAGTCAACATTTGTATTTTCCTGCAACCTTCTTATTTACTTGTGAAAACCACCATGCTGCAACCCTAAATGTAGAACGATGTTGGGGAGTCAGTGATATTGCAGTGATTTCTCTGCCCTGTTTATGAATAAGAAGTGGAATCACTCCAGAATTACCATGGTGCATATGAGAGAAGAGAATGGTCCATAAATTGGTTCAGAAAATGCATAGTTTGCAAAATCCACAAAGGTCTTGTGTTATTCTCAGCTAAAAATCCAGTGAGGAGACAAGGAGGAGCAGGTCAATAATGGAATCACAGTCTCCAGCCTGTAGAATCATCTCTTCCATTTTACAACAGTGTAACATCATGAAATAAGAGTGGAGATATGTAGCCAGGATTAAATCTTTGGGGTTTGTTACATTCTTGTCCCCAGTCACCATAGCTGGGTCTTTGTCACAGTGATAAATTGACTGTGGTCACACACGTTGACATTATTCACTTTGAGAAAAAAAACTCCAAGCATCAGTCATCGCTGTGTCAGGGAACCTGGATATTGGATATTCAGGCATTCAGTGTTTCCAGTTTATTATAATTTGTAGGCAACAAGACAAGGTGGGGAAAAAGCCCATAGACAGCCTGGAATTATATCATAAATCTCCAAAAGCCCTAACATAATCTTTAAGACTACCTTCAGTTCCTCAGACTTGGAGCATGAGCGATACAGTGGACCTGATTTTGACCTTTTGCTCAGCAGTGCTGCACAGGTATTATTACACTGTTGGCTTTGGCTTCTGTGGGACTTGGTGCATAAGTGTCACAGAAAGGAAGTATTCAGTGAAAAAACATAAGGACTGCTACCTCAGTGCCTGCTTCATCTCGATAGTCAGGGTGAAGCAAAGAGAAAATGAGAGGTTGTGAGTCTCCACTGCCTGGTGTGGGAATTGCTCCTGGGTTGTGCAGATGGGGCTAGAGAGAGGTACCACACACTGTCACTGCAGACATCCTTTGTACTGCACATAAATTAAGAAATACCCATACACCTGTTACCTGCTGGATGTTTTCTCCAGATTCCTGAGAAATACCAATAGCAGCTCTCCAAAACAGTCAGTAAAATGCAGGAACCTGCTGGAGCTCTTACAAAGTGAGCCCTGATTAAGAAAACTACTTGATTGCTGCTTTTGTGGCATGTCTGGCTTCCTATGCCTGCTGCCAAGTTTTCCAAAGTGGAAGGAGGAATTTTCCCCTATTATATTACCAAAGCCTTGCAATAGTCTTGGAGCCTGCTTTGGTTGGTGTGACCCCTTGGACAAGTGCTGGGGAGTCATAATGCCACATGTACAAAGAAGGGGAACCTGTGCAGACCATGGATGTCCCTGTGACTTCCTGATAGCTCAGCTGTGGCTCTGTTCCCTGTCTTCTCCCCTGACACTAGGCTGAATGGAGAAATGACAGACCTGAGCAGTTTGAGTTGCCCCCCAAGTACCACCCTCACTATGAAAGTCTAGCTCTAGGAATTTGTGCTGTGGTGCCATCAATCCCCACTTTTCTGCTAGATTTTTTCTTCCCAGCTTTCCAGAAAGCAACACATACCCGAGCCACAGGCATCCCAGCAGCCCAGGGCTGAGACAAACACATGGAGGCTGCTTCCCGCTAAGATGCCAGGCAGTGAACTGAGATGCTCGAGGCATGTTTGCTTGTTTTATCCACCAGTTTGGATAAGGGCAGTGATTCTGACAGAGTCAGACACCCAGGGTGGTAAATATCTCAAACAAACACATCTGTTTACAAAAAGTGAGTCTGTCTTCCATTGGGTTTGGCTGGCAAACCTGATTTAACCTCAGCCTTTTATTTGGAGTAGGCACAGCATCTTGCAGCTGCTTCTGGAGAGGGATTTTCTCTAAATGGCTGGGTGAGGCTATCACTGGTGGTGTCACATGGCTGTCCATGGCAAGACCTGGCTGGCACTATGACATCTTGCCAGGAGAAGCTGGTTTTGTGGCTGCAGTGGGACATGCCATAACAGCCCTATGAAAAGTAGTGCCTGGCTTTTCTGTGACCCAAACAGACCCTCAGGCCCTCAGCTGATGGTTTCTAACCCAGCAAGCCCCATGACTTATGCCAGCTCCACACCTCAGTGGGAGCAGGTGGTACCCCATGGCTGTGGCCAGTGTGCTGCAGTGCAACAAGGTCAGTGCTCCTCCATATGGAGAAACAGCATTGTCAGTGTAGCCTGGGTAAACAGCCTGCTAGTCTATGGTCAACTCACTTTGCAAGTCAGGATAAATAAAAATAAAATAGTAAAGTTCACTATCTTTTTTATTTATACAGCAGAAATACCCATAACTACTTGCCCAAGTAACACTTTCAATAAACAGCAACAGGGAGGGAGGTGTTGTGAAGACTTTATCTTGCTCCTGTGCTGTCCTGCTCATCCCTGTTGCTGCCTCCAGTCAACTGGCAACTTCATCTTGTTGTTCCTGTTACTTTAAAGTTGCTGGCTTACATTTGTTTGGATCCTATTAGAAAAAATATAAAGCTACAGTTTAAATCACCATCCCTAGAGGCAAACGCGATCCTGCTTCAGTAAAGACAACGAGGTGTTGCTGTGACACCAGCTGACACCTGTGCTGCTTCTTCACCACTGGGACATTTCCCAGATCAGGATGGTGAAGCTTTTGTGGCTCTCAAGTGTAGTTTGGCACAAAGAGATGAAATATACCTACTTTGCCTTTTCCAGAAAATGTGATTTATGATCAGGAAGGATCCACATTTCAAGGTGGGCAAACGCTGCAGGACAGAGCTCCAGCAAGCTCAACCAAGACAGCACCCAGGGCTGTGGTGCTCCATCCCAGCCCTAATGCTGCAGGGAAAAGGAGGGTGAAACTGTGTGAGACTTGGCAAATCTTCATGAAGCCACAGAGGAACTGTACTTGGGAGAGAAATTCAGCCCCTAGATCTATTCTGCTAATCCCAAACAACCCCTGGATAAATTTCAGCTGAAAACTGGCTCTTTCATGCCTGCGATAACTGCATTTGACAGCCAAACAGAGACCCTTTCATATTCAAAAATAGAAAAAGCAATTAATTATTGGAGTCAATATAAGCCAGGAGCTGGCAGAGTAGCAGAGCAGTGTCTGCAGTGTAGCAGAGGCCACAGTGGCTTCAGAGCTCATGCACCCGTCAGCCCAGGGGGACACGCCAACATTCGGAATGCAAAGCTGCTCAAACACAGGCACAAAACAGAGTCATGCCCTAAAGCAGCAGGATTGGTAGGCAGCAAAAATGGAAGGCAGCCTCTGAACCCCCTAAAGAGCTTAATGGAGTCAGTGCTACTTTGTCAAACCCAGCCTGGCTCAGATTTCGGCAACTCAAGCTGAAATGCTTGCCTGTTTGGTTTATTGTTCTCCAGTGGCTGTGTGCAGTGAGTGCCAGTGTGTCAGAGGCAAGCCTTGGAGGTTAGTGGGCAAGCCATGAGAGCCAGAGCCACTGATTTCTCTCTCTCATAGCTGGATAGTCTGGTTCAGTGAGGAAAGAAGCATTGTGCACCAAAGCCAGGTTCAATTTTTTCTGTCTCGGTGTTTACCTGGAATAGACCATGATGTGAGGTGGTGATGGGAATTAGGTACTCCTGGCTTTGTTGCCAAGGACTTGATAGCATTTGACCTTCTGTTGACTCTGAGTCCTTTGGACATTGGAGAATTCCCCAGAAGGCAGCTTTCCTTATCCTCCAGGAAAATCCTATTAGTTTGGGGTTTTTTTACTATAAAGCCGAGTTCTTGACACTTGCTAGCTACAAGCTGTCCTCATGGATTAGCAACCCAGTGAGGTAATGAAAGTCAGCTGCCTTAGACGCTTCATTTTCTGCTGCAAGATACTTGCACATGACTGAGGTCACTGATGTTTGGTGAGCCCAAACCATGTGGAGAATTGCAAGGACAAGCAGGTCCTGAGCTGGAGGAGACTGTGGCTAGGAAACGGAGGTGGCACTGCATCGATGCGAGTCAAGGAGGGACCTTTGAAGTGCAGCCTTTGGGCAGCTGCCTAGGCCAAAAGCAAACACTGCACAGGACTTCCACTTTGCTAACAACAATGAAAGCAGTTCCTGGAATGATTTGCTTGTCCTGACAGCAGCACAGTTTGGTTGAAATACATACAAATTTAAAAAAAAAAAAAAAAAAAGAGGAATTCGTAAGAGAGGCCCCCTTCCTTGGACTGGTTGTTCTCACAGCCTCCTTTCCCTGTTCAAATTGGTAATTCCCAGCAAAGCCACGATTCAAGTGCACAGTGACTGCTCTTTTAACATGATCAAAGGAATAATTATATGCAGTGGAATTCTCCAAACACAACAATCGCGTGTGATCTGCCCGGCATGGGGAACCGGCTGCCTGTCTGCAGAATGCTCCCATTTGCTCCACAGACAGGCAGCCCCAGGTTGCAGCCAGGGACTGTCCCTGCCTGCCACCATGGAGCTCTTCCTCAGCTGCTTTCCACTGTGTAAGCTCACTCCCCGCTTTTGGGCTGCCCCCAGGGGGATGTGGAGGTCCTTTGTTTCTCTGTATTCAGGGGATGAAGGGGATATTCTCCCAAAAATTGACTACTGCTTGGTTAGTTTATCCTGGAATGGAAACTTCATTTATAGAAGCAACAGCAGCAACAGGCACCCTGGGCCCTAGCAACAGCAAAATGAGCTCTACAGATCCTGATGGGAAATACTTGCAAGGTGCTGTGCTTCAGCAGCAGATTTTTGCTCATGGTCTCCCATTTTGCACCTGTCCCATCTCTTCTAGGAGCTGCAAATCAGAATCAGCCTTTTCTTCATCCACTGAACTGTTTTTTCCTCCCTCTCAGCTGTCAGCATAGTGTAGTGTGTCCAGGGAAGGGAGGGCTTGTGGGGACATATGGAGGTGGGACCTCTCCTGGAGTGGAAAAGGTTTCTCTGGTGGCCTGAAGTGGGTCAGCACCAGGCCACCAGGGCGTTTGAGACATATGGGCTGAGCTGAAAGTCATTGAGCCCCTTGACTCCAACACTCTCCTGCTACATCCCTGGCTGTTGTTCAAGCTCAAAGCTTCCAACTTGCAGGATTATTGCTGGGACATCCAGCCACTCCATTGCAGTCTACCTACATCTGCTTTACCCAGACCACACAAGTTCTGTGTGGAAATCCCTGGAGCTGCTCACCCCATTGATAAAGCTCACCTGAAATCCCTGCCTCCCGGGCATGCCTGGGAGGCAGCTGCTGGTCCAGTCTGCATTTCACTGTGCATGTGTGTCCTGCCTCATTGAAACTATTCCTGGCATGGTCTTGTCTCTTTTCAGTTGGGCACTTAGGATGAGCATCTGAAGAGCCAACATTGCCCATGTAATTGATGCCTGGCCATGGAGTTTTGGAGTGGTCTGAAACTCAAACAAATCACCCTCTACACCTTGTGAAATGGAGTCTCACTTTGTCAATAGTTGGCCTCATCTATTCATTTTATCTCCTCTTCATTCAATTATTCCTTAAACTAGCCACCAGGCCAGATGGGTACTGTTAAGATGCTGTTGACTGCTTGGTGGTCTACACTGTATCACCTTCATCAGGTTTTTTCATATCTTTTTCCACATGAGACTGTAGATTATCTAGATTGTTTTTGTTAATAGGAGACAGATGGGAATTGGGTGTCAAGTTGCGATTCTGAAGCGTAGGAGCTTCATAGCCTTTTTAAAAATGCATGGTATTAAAGATAATTTAAAACAAAATTAGTTTCTGGCATTTCACAATTAGTGAGGCAAAAATAGATGCTTAATAGAGAGGGAGAGTAGTGCTTTAGTCTGAATAATCACCTCTGAACTCCAGGCTGACGTACTTACATCTGGTACAAAAAGCCAGACTCTTGCATGCTCTAAATCTGCCATGTTTGCCCTGGCACTGCACAGCTCTCATTCCAGTGGATTGCATTGCCTTTTTCCATCAGATGATGTGCAGCACAGGAACAATATGGGAGGAGAAACACTGGCATCACTGATATATCTAGGACCTCGTGCATTAGACAAATCCGATTTTGGTGGGCTTACTTTGCCTGGGTCTGCTAGTCAAATCTTCAAAATTAAAAGCAAGAGGCATTTTTTTGAGTACACACAATTGTAAAATGAGCAGCATGCACAACTGTAAAATGAGGACTTTTACACATGGCTGAAGAAAAACTATACTGGTCTGAAAGGAGAATGTCAGCTCCAGCATCCTGTCTTAGTTCTGGCCAGTAGTGGATGCTGGAGGAAAAACGTAAGAAAACAGGCAAACATGTCACAGTCCTTATCCTGATGCAGTTGTATGGCTGAGTGTTCCTCGGTTGCAGACAGTATCTTTCTGTTTAGTAATTCCAATGGGCTCTCTTCCCCTCCACAAGTTTGTTTTAACTTCTGGCCTCAGCAACAGCCGATGGCAAAGTTTGATTTGCATTGGGTGGAAACCTGCTTACTTTGGTTTGCCTGAAACCTGATGCCTGCTAATTGCATTTAATGTCCTCCTTTGGAAAAAAAGAAGAGGAGGGATGGGAGGCTCCAAACTCACCAGGTGACAGGTGCCCCATTAGGAGGCATCCACAACTGGCTCATGCTTCACCTCATGCAGTCACTGCATGGCTCAGCCTCCTGCCCCAGCACTGTCTGGTGAGCTGTGATCTTCCCGCCAGCAGCTTCCAGCAGGCAAAGCCCCTGTGCAGGCTTGCTTGTGGCAGTTCAGCAGGTGAATGGACAGCAACCCAGGCTCCCCTCTTGCTCCATTATATCTTTTATCACTTCTAGCTCATATATTTCTTCAGTCAGCTATCCCACACTGCTTGGATGCCAAATAATGCGGAGGGCAGGAAAATGGGATGCTCAAGTGCCCCAGTTTGGGTCAACTGGAACAAAAAGATTATGCAGATCTGAAGTAGCCAGTTTTCAGATGCCATCCAAGTACCATCACAGAAATCTTAGTGTGGCCATGTCGGGACGTGCACCAGAAGCTCTGACACCAACTGTTTGCTTATTGACTTACAGAGAATAATCTATCTGTCAGCTCCATTTTTTTCTTTCTTAATTTATATCCCTGGAGAAGCACTTTTCTCATTGACTTATAGAAACTGCCCTCCTGATTTAAATCCCAAGCCAAGGTTAAATATCACAATTTATGCAGTACTGTGATATCTCTCTATTTAAACTGCCCCCCTCCTTTGGGAGGGATGCACTTCACCCCCAGGTTTCATATACTGCATCTGAAGGATGCTTGTAAACCGTATCAGAGGATTTTTTTTTTCTTTTTATTGGTACAAAAATATCATCAGCTTAATCTGGCAAAGTACTCTCAGTGTGGGCACATCTGGCAAAGCTGTACTGGTAGTGGAAAACCTCTTTTCACAAGCAAAACAAGTTCTACCAGTACAAGTGTGGGTTTGTCACTGTAACTGGGATGAGGGCAGAAATGGCTCAGAGCAGGACTGAAGATTTTATCTCCCATGATCTGGAAAAGAGGGTGGATAGTGAGGTGGCAATGTTTGCTATTGATAGTAAGTTATTAAGGGTAATAAAAATGAAAGTTGACTGCAAAGACTTGCAGAAGGCACTCACTGTAGTGAGGCAATAAAAAAAGCAGATAATTAAGATAAACATGGGGTGTTGCACGTGGGAAAAACTGCATCCTAGATGTCAGTTGTGATAGACTGTGAGTTAGCTGTGTCTGTTCAGGAATGACATCCCGGAGTTGTAATAGCTCTGTAAAAACAGCCTCTTGTTCCTTGACAGCAGTGCAAAGCAAATCAAACATCAGGAGTTATTAGGAAAAAGAGAAAAACTGGAGCTATACAAATTTGCTAGTTCTGCCTTTCCATCTCAGAAAGGGTGTACTAGAAATAAAAAGGCACCAACTGTGAGGACAACCTGAAGTATAGGACAATTTCTACATATTTGGGACTCCCTTGCCAGAAAAGGGAGTGAAAGAATAGTATAGAAGTACTGACAACCATGAATGCCCTCCAGCAAGTCTGCTGGAAATTATTTGGGCTGTTTCTTTTCTCACAAGACCTATGGGACATCCAGTATGGTGATGGTGGTGCTGAGCTTCGGACAAACAGAAGGAACAGTTGCAGTTAAACTGTGGAACTCCCTCCCACATGATTCTGTGTTGCTAACAATTTGCAAGGTGAAAAGCAATTAAACATATCTCAGGAAGAAAAATAAAATGACAGCCATGAAGTGTAAACACCCCAGCTCTGTCTCAGGAGATCCCTAAACTAGAAACATCTGGCAATGGATGGAAAATACAAAGGACTTATTCCTGTGTGTTTACCTCATTCCCATCCTCTTCCCCATGTACCTTCTGTCAGTTCAAGATGGAGATAGGACATTGAGACAGACCTTTGTGCTGACTCATGGCTAAAGTTCTTAAGTTTGCCATAACACTTGCTTATACCACTTTTATTCAGATCATGAGATGAGTCGTAAAGAATCAGAGTGAAAGTGAGATTCTCCTGCAAGAAAAAGTAATCTATGCTTCAGAAGGATGACATTAAAATAATTGTTTTGGAAGAAGAATCCAGTGAGAAGTTGGAAATTTAAAAAGTAGTCATTTAAGCACTGGAAAAGCATCATGCAAGTCTCCCTAATAATTTTCTGTTCCTGTCTGTCATCAGCCTATTTCACATACAATCTTAGCTTTCAGTCATGTCTCACATTTTGAAAGTTCACATGATGTAAAAAAACAATGAAAATATGTTGATTGGACGGGCTTGGTTTTTCCAGCTCCTGAGCATGGGGAACACTTCAACTCCACTTCCCACAGCCAGCAATCTGTCCTTACTCTCACCACTGCAGTCACTCAGGGCATGCTTCCTTGGATAGTCTTAGGAAGAGGCACAGAGGTGGCACGCAGGGTGAGCCATCTTGCAGGCTGACCCTTGTAGGTTCTGGTTTTTTCTAATACAGCAGCTTCTTCTCCAACCCTAAACTTTCCAGCCTGATGCCTGCACTGACAGGTTTTCTGGCTGCTGTTAAGGTTTGTTAGACAACTCTTGGGCTTCACCACAGATTTAGCTTCATTTTGGTGCTGGGCAATGGATCATCAAGTTTAGAAGTGAACACACAGAATGCTTTCAGAAGAGTGGCAGGAAGTAGGTAATTAATTATTACAAGGTAATTAGCACAGAAAGAGGTTTGCATCAAAGTAGGGATTTAAAACTTATCTGGAAGACTAGTGTTCTTCCTTGTAGCTGCCTGTGAAGAGACGTGGAGCTGCTGATAGTGCCAAACATGCACATAAACCCCAGTGTCTTGATTGTGGATTTGGGAGACACTTAAGGACAGCTGGAGGGGACTGCAAAACTGATACTTCACTTGCACAAATAGCTCACTAAAGAGCCGTGGTCCAAGCAGTTGCTGCAATGACTGCAAATGGAAAGTTAAGGAAGGAGTTGCTCTGTGTTTTTCTTCTAGCCTGACCCTCTGGCCAGGAGTAGCTGTGGTGCCCAGGTGCAGATGAGAAAGGACTGGTGATGCTTTCCACAAGTGTGTGCTCCTCCCAGCTGCCACTTCACATGCACGGGAGAGCAAGCGCCTTGGAGAAACACCTCTCCCTGGGACAATAGATGGCTGCTGTGCTTTTCAGGGAGGAAGTAGCTTCCATTTAAGGAGCTGGAGAGGTTCCTGGCAGGGATTGCAGCAAAACATCCATACTCTGGATCCTGTTGGCAGAAAGGAGAGGGGCAGCTTGAGCTTTGGAGGTGCCATCTTTTGTCAGCTTGAGATTTTCCAGAATTTCAAAGCAGAAGGAAAGAGAGGAGTATGAGGAAGCTATTAAAGATATATAAAATAAACTTGGAGCAGGGAGGAAAGCATGTTTCATTGAGAAGCCATGCACTTTATTCAAGAGAAGGATCAGTAAATAGTTATTATTTTAACAGACTTTTTCTGTCGTGAACAAGAGCAGCAGATGTTTAAAAGACGGACAGGAAGCGGCTATGACAAATGAAAGGATTTTTGATTGAATTCATGAGCTGTGTTTCCTGCCAGTAATTCATTCAGCTGTAGGCTAGATCAAAACATAATATTATGGCTTAATCAGCACACTTTTTAACACGAAGCCAGGATATACAAGTTCTTGGTGCTACAGGTAAAAAGCCATTAGTACACTTGGCTCAGGAGCTCCTTTTTAAAGCATTATTCATTCTTTTTCTTTTAAGCAAATACTTTGTCTATCAGCAAACACCTAAGAACTCCTAGAGACCCATGTTTTGGAGTATGCACAAGCAGGTGTAGAAAGGGTAAAGCACTTTCAGGGCATGGCAGATGAAATAGGCTGCCTGAAAGTGCAATCCCATTTGCACTGCAGTCAGAGAAAACTTATTTTTCTCCCAATTGCAGGGTACATTAGATCAAGCTGGTGTGTTTTTTGTGTGTGTATGTGTATGCATGCTGCAAGTGTTAATTTTGATGTTTCCTGCTTCTCTCCCAACCTCCTAATGAATTCTATTTGTTTACAGCCTCAAGGAAAGCTTGTCACTAGAAATTTCCTTTTGAGTTTTCAGCTCAAGATTTCACAACCACAGAACCATTGCAACACAGTGATAAACAAGCTGAGGGAGGCAACTCTGGAGAATTGACTCCTCTCTTTTTCACCATTTAGTTAAGTAAATAGTTACCAAATGTGCTGAGAGACAGAGAACTTTATCCCTAGCTGTAAAGAGTATTAGCAAAAGTGGATTTTTTTCCTATCCAAAAAATTAGAGTAGGCGCAGGAACTGCTTATCCTTACACCACTCCTTGTCAGAAAGGGTCAGATGCTGGGATATACCTCTGGGACACAGCACTGAGCTGTAGGCTGTAGGAGAGCAGAGAAAATGGAAAAGAGGGGTTGCAAAAGCTGCCAAAGGCTTAGGGTCACAAAATGGATTTACATTTCTCAGGGCAAACACAGCACCTGGCTGAAGCTGAGAATAACCAAGATGTGCCCCACACACAGATAACCAGCTGCCCTTCATCCCCCTTGGCCAGGCTCTCGGAGGAGGGACGAGGACACAAAGCAGCCTCTGCCAGGTTTCCTCCCCTGCAGGGGTGCAGTCAGCATGGTTTGGCTGCTGGGTGGGTCAGGGCCTCATCCTGCACCGAGTGTCTCCTGTGCTGGCCTTAGTCCTTGGTCTAAGTCCTGATAAGCACAATATCCATAGATCTGCTGTGATTACCAGGCACACTTTCTCTGCCCCATTAAATCCTCTGTAAAGTTTCTACAGATGACCCTCTCATTATATCGATGTGTTGGGGGAAACCCTGCAGTCATGACTTCCAGGGTGCTCTGGGATAATGAGGATAAAGGCTGCTTTCTGGGGGTTGGGAAGAAATTATACAGTGCAGATTTTCCTTGCTGAAAAAAAGCAAAAATTGCTTTAGATCAACCGAAACTTTTTAACAATACTTGTGAAATTTAGCAAGTGGTTTTAGTGACGGCAGAACAGGCATATCTTAACATATTTTAAATAACTTGGTTTTTTTCCACTGGGAAACAAAGTTTTGTTTTGCAGTTTGTCTCAGCTTTGTAATAATAGAGTACAGTAAGGGAGAAAAATCATTCCAGAGAAACTAAATTCAACTTCAAAATTTCAGTTTAAGTTGAATGTATATTTTTTTGTTCAACCCAAGCTGAATAGATCTTTTCTCTTCTTTGAGTATTAACAAAAGTGGATTTTTCCACTGCCCAAGGAGTGCAAAGTAATAATTATTATTATTAATAATAATAAGTATTAAAAGTAATAATTTTAAAAATATTTCCCAATTTCTGTCTAATTCAATGTGCAGTATAATTACTGATAGGAGGAAGCAAATCAGATGTGGAGGACCAGACCCCTTATTCATGCAGAGAAGACACAACATACATTTTTGGATTGACACACTAAACCAGTTGAGCTAAAGAATAAAGAGAGGAGCACTAAATTACCTTTCCTCTCTTCCAGTAGCAGAAAACTGAGGAGCTATCTCATCTTTCAGTGCACAACCTGTTCCCACATCACTAGAGCTAAGGAAGTTGTGGTGGGATCTGCTGCCAGCCAGCTGTTTGAAGCAACTCAAATCATAGAAGCATAGAATTATTTTGGTTGGAAGGGACCTTTGAAGGTCATATGGTTCCAAACTGATGGCAAAAAGCAGGGATATCTTTCACTTGATCAGGTTGCTCAGAGCCCTGTCCAACCTGGCCTTGAAGATTTCCGGGGCTGGGGCATCCAAAACTTCTCTGGGCAACCTGTGCAGTATTTCACTACTTTCATCATAAAAAAATTATTCTTTATAGCTAGAGGTTTGAGAATGGTTTGAGTTTTCCAGTCTCCCAGCAGAGGCACGGCATGCACTAATACGCTCTGTGGTGTAGGTGGGGAGGAGGGTCCCCAGGTCCTTCTGTCCCATAAAACATCTTCACTGCCAGAATTACGCCCAGTAAGTGGTGGCTCCTTGGCAAACAGTACAATCATTAAATGTCAGCTACTGCTTACAGTTTAATTGCTTTTGAATTTTAGCAAGCAGCTCCTCATTCATAGCAAATTGGCATTTTGTACATTCAGGATTGTGCTATTAGCTACACAATAGAGAGGCTGGTTTTCTGTAAATATTGAGATTTGGTAATTATAACCCAACAGTTATTAACACTCCATGGCAGATAAATGCTTCAGCTGCTGAATCTGCTGTGAGCAACCCTCCTTCCGGAAGGAGCATCTTATCAGTGAGTGGAGGAAAGCTCTAGCTGCCATATTCCATTAACACCATGTTAATGAGCCAAGAGCCCACGCACCACAATGAAAACATACCCTGAAGTGTAGCAGATGGGCTCAGAAGCCAAAGCCACACAATGGGGAAACCTAGAAAATCATAGCTAAATTCAATAGAAAACAAAAGCTGGGCAGCTTGGCCCTCCTTGTAGTAAATACCCTGGAGTAACAGACGTTCCTGGATCTTACTGGGTGAAATTGTAGCCGTGCAGGACCTTCCAATGATTTCAGGAGGACTTGGGTCTCAGCTGGTTACGGGCAGTATGTCAAAACCCATCTAGAAACCACTGCTGATTGCCTGAGCTCTGCACCCGCATCTCCAGTGAAATCCTCCAGCCATGCTCACAGAGCACTTGTGATTCAGTCCTTCAGATAACTGTGCTGCTTCGCACATCTTGTTGCTAGAGCTGCCTAAAATAAAATAAACAAAAGCAAGTTGACAAATGTGACTGAATCAGTGTGGGGGGAAGCATTAGCACGTTAATCTTGTAAATGATTAACAACTGTCTATTAGTCATCTGTGATTGACACTTCCCCACATACTAGTAAAAGTGCTACAGCATCATTTGTAATCTTAATGAAGTCATAGCAGAAAAAGCCCTCACTCTTTGCTGGGAGTCAATGGCTGTTGTTTTTGTTTCTTAAGAATTTGTTCTTTTACAGACTAGTGTAAGTCTGCTTGCCTCTCCACCAGCACTACATCATGTACCTCACTGTAATTAGGGATGGTATTATGTACATGAAGCACAAAATTAGAATTAAGTAGCTTTCATATCCCAGACAGAGCAAATGCATCCTTGAAGCCCTTTGATGAAGCTCTGTGCATCTACTGTTCTTTCAGAGCTGTGGTTTGTAGTGCTAATATCAATACAAGCGCTTTGCACACCAGCCTGGCAAAACTTCCCCTATTGCTGCTTGCAAATGTAGAATGATCTCAAGTGGAGGAAGCCACTGCCTGTTTTCCAGGAGCTTTTATATGTTCTGGATTGTTTGGACAAAATTTCTTACCTAGAATGTTGTGATCCAGTGGTTGTTGGGAAAGACTGTTTGGCCAAAAATGCCATTTCCAGTCATCCAGAGGAATGGTATTTGCATTTCACATCCCTGCCCTGGTCTCTGGTGTCAGGCTGTCCAGGGAAGAGGCAACTGAGTCCCTGCAGCTTTCACTGGTCCATGATCTTTGCAATATGGAGATCTTCAACTCTGTGTGTGCCTGCTCTGATAAAGAGGAAGAACCAGGGAGCAGTCATACAAAAAGGTCTTATTAAAAAGGGGGTAGGGAAAGGGTAAGGACTCCAATGTACACCTGACCCTCCAAAGGGGCCACTTGCTCAGGGTTGGTCTGGAAAGTGAGGCACTTGGTAGAGCAGAACTTGGCCAGAGTTCATGGTGCCAGGTCTGGCGAGATGGGAGCACAGCCTCAAACACATGCTTCCAGTTTTCCGTGGCCAAAAAGAAATTTTGGTTATGAATGCAGATGCATGTATTAAAGTGAAAGTTAGCTCTGGGATCTTCCACATCAGATCTGCAGAGACCAAAGACTTTAGGGCAGCTTCGCCATGCTCTTCTGATACAGCATTTTTATCAGGACCTTTTTTTCATTAGCAAAAACTTTCTTTCCCCCTCTCTGCTACAAACAGGGCCTGTCACCTGTTTCCCATCTATTTTCATTATAGAGGAGAAGTAATTGGTACATCTGGGTGTTATTGGAGAAATGGCTTGGCTGAAGCCATAATGTGGTAATTATAGACTGAGCTGAGCCATGCCAATGCATTGTAAATACATTTTCTCTGAGTGTGTGGTGTTGTCACGCGTCCTTTCAGATAGATGGCTTTTTGAGGGAAGAGGGAGGAGAGAGAGGGGCAGTGTGGAAAGTTGACCACATCTGACCTATCTTGTGCAAGTGTGGTAAGCCTCAAAGATAAAAAACCGCTGCTGTCACAGCAGAAAAAAATAGTGTGACCCACTGTAAAATGGACCAGTGGCTTGTGATCCAAGTGGCTTCTTTTCCTGGGGAATCAATTATCCCATGCATGAAGAAGCAAGCACTTGCTTCTGGTCTTTTGTAACTGCAAGGAGCCACCAAACCAAAATATCTCATTTTCACTGTTTTGGTGATGCTTTCTGCTAAATAGCAACACATGACTGCTGGTGCACCACAGAAGCCAGTGGTCTAATGCAAAGTGAGACATCAGGCTCTGGCCTCAGCCTGCACTGCCTGAAGGATGGGGAACCAGAAACCTCCCGTGGCCCTGTCTGTGTCTGTGCTTTCAAAGGGGACCCTAGACACATCTCCCAGCACTCCTTCCCATGTGTGACCCTTTCAGTGCAGGAGAAAGTGTTGCAGGTCTCAGTGGTGTTTTACACCATTGGTTCACAGCACACCACAGAGCCACATAATCACAGAGTAGCTGAGGTCAGCAGGGATCTCTTGGAGGTCACCTGGTCCAACCCTCCTGCTCAAGCAGGGCCACCTGGAGCCAGCTGGCCAGGATAATGTCAAGGGGAATGGATTATGTCCCATTGCACCAAGCTGGCATCATCTGCCTTGGGGTTTGGGTACAGTTCTGCATAGCCCAGGTGGATGTTAAAAGTTCCGAGGGTTTTGCCCTGAGGGGGATACCAGTGTAAGATGCTGCTGCAGTAATTGAGCCAGCACCACGCAAAGCTGGATGGGTAAAGACGTTTGCATCTTTGGCGGTCTCTTGACATGTCATTGGCATGCTATGGGTTTAGAGAGGTACAGGATTTCAGAATGCAGGGAAAGACGAGCCTTCTGGAGTCAGGCATGTTTCTGCCGTCACTCTGGCCTCCCACCTGTGTCGTTTCCATAGTTCAGTGTATGGCCTTCACAGGGGGATGTCACCATGAAGGGAGGTTTTCCATAGGGAGGCTCATTCTCTGCACCCCATGGGGTGCTAACACACTGCAATTTCTCCAAGTATAAAAAACTTACGTGCGTATTTTGGGATAGTGACAGCTTGTGTTTATACTCTTTCGTGCTTTCATTTCTCACATTTAATTGTCATACCTCTGATCTATAGTGAGCAAAATATTATCAAAAATATCAAAATAGATGTGTTCAGTCTTATCCTGTATGTACAGAAAAAAATCCAGAATTTCAGAAAAATCCAGCTCCAGGTTAGAGCCAGCTGTGACCCTGATGAAAAGTGGCATTTGCAGACAGCAGAAGACACAGAAGAGCAGGGTGGCTTTGCTGCTGGACCACTGCAAGCTCCACACCAGTTGACTCTCCAGCCAGAGACTGGATAGATCATTTTTATTTTTTTCCCTTACCTTTTTCTCCAATCAGGGAAAAATTGTGTCCTTTTGGGCTAGGCTAAAATGGAGCAATCTGTTCATTTAGCTGCTGAGAAGGGCAATTAACTTCATTCTTATCCGTCTAGCTTATTAGCACAAATATTGCAGCTGCATTATCCTATCCCACATAAAACCCTGTACAGTAGAGCCTTTTAATTGTCTGGCTAATTGTTTGGCCTCAGAGCTGTCTATTTCCGATTGTCTAATTCTCATTAGAATGCCAGCTGACACTGAGTCCTCCAAAGCTGCCTTTAGCTGCTTTTAACCACTTCTGGACTAATTTGGTGGTGTTGAAAGCACTTACAGAAAAGCAACCAACAATAAGAAACACAGTGCAAACGTTTCTCTTCTCTAATGCATTCAACATTTTAAATCCTGCCCATAAAGGAGTTTTGATGCTGGTTTAAATGCGTGTATCCCGACAGAGTGACAGCATTGTTGTTAGCGTTCAGAAGTGTGTAAAATACGTGGACTGAAAATCTAGGCACAAATGCTTTAGTCTTTGATCTGAAACATCTTCTGAAACCAATGGGTGTTTTTCACCCTATGAATAAGAAATAAATCAGGATGGCAGGGTGCAGGCCCCCCGTAAGAGAAAGGATTGGTCTGTATTTCAGTGCTCTTTGTTAACCCTGTGCTGTGAGTTTCTGAGGACAGTCTACAAAACCTGAATGAGACAAAATCTTGGGTTCACACTCTGAATTTACTGTCATATTTTATTGCTGCATAACCCTTTTTTCACATTGCAGTACTTCAGCACCCATTTCAGAATCTTAGTCCGTTGCCATAGTTAGAAGTTTTTCATGTTGTCTGTTCCTTCAGTTGCCTTCTTTGAACAGCTCTGAGCAATCTAGTTAGAGTGACATGAGACTGGCCAAAGCTTCTTCCATGTTGCCATGAAACTGAACAAATGCAGGCAAATAGGGAAACTCAGTGAGGCAGGACTCCCTCAGAGTCTTGTTCCCTACCACCTCACTGCCCTGACAGAAGATGTGGAAAAAATACGTTCTTGATAGGTTCCATGTGAAATTTGTTAACCTAAAACTTAGAGAGGAATTAAAATGTGTTCAGATACTAAAACTGAAGCCTAGAGGTCTCCTGTGGGTTTATTGGCAGATTTAGCACTAGATTTTTTGATCAGAAATACGGGAGAAGAGTAACAAAGGCGTCAGTGCTTCACTGGTGATGGATTTGCTGACTTCCAGCAGGTGGGATACCTCTTGCCTGACTACAGAGCCTGGGCCACTGGGAGACCCAAGGCTGCCTTTTGCTGCATCCTTATAGTTTGTTGGGCAGAATGAAAGGTTTCAGGGAGCCTTAAAACTTGGGAAGCTCTCCACAAGCTTTCCCAGCTTCTCCCTCCAATGCAGTGAGCAGGCGAGCAGAAATGAGGGAAGCCCCAGCAGACTCCCTTAACAGCAGGCACGACACCTCTCAGCCAGGGCACCCAGGACACCCATCCCCAGCAGCCATGCCATGGGCTTTGGAGGCATTGCATTTGACAGCTGCCAAAAGGAAATGCTGCAAGATTTGTAAAAATATGTTCTTTGATGAATTTCCTTCATAATTCTTGTAGAAAAGAGATTGGAAGGGTCACGTATGGAGTTGATGAAACCCCTACATGTTATTCCAGCTCATCCCAGGACTTGCCTTTTGTTCCTTTCCTGACCCTCTCAGCACTGCCATCCTCCCAGGTGTGTTAACCTGCCTACTGCATCACTATCTGCAGCCAAAGGGGTTAATGATATTTCCTGCCAACGAGGGCAGCTGAGCCCTGATGTCTGGCATATATGACTTCTGGCCGTGTCTCGTTACAAAGATGTAGTAGCAAAATTTTACAACCAGTTTCTTCTTATGTGAAAGATAAAAGGGGAAGGAGAGTGAAACTTCTCCTATCTTGCAACTTGCTGGTTCCAAAAGCATGTCCTGGAGACTACATCCAGAGTTGCCGTGCTTTAAAGAGCAATACAAGGCCACGGATTCAGCCTCGCAGCTCTTCCTCCCTTCCTGAGATAGGGTATTTCCTACATTTTTCAGTGAAGTTCCACTACCCTGATAGGCTTCATTTCCCAAGCGTCCTTTTTTAAAAATACCTGAACTACTCCTGCCGTATATTTCTCTTCCTCGTTTTATTGCTTTCTAGAAAAATCACAGTGTTCTTCTCTGACATCTTCTCCTGTCTCATGGAAGAGGAGACGGAGTTGCTGGTGTTTCCTTCAGCTGTGAACACAGATGGAATTTATGGCTTTTGGGGTTGTATTTATAACTGTTTTAAAAGCATAGCAAATGCCATCTAAAAAGACTCCTGTTAGGCAGTTTCTTCCCCAGGCACCACGCACTTTGCAAGTACTGTGACACCCAAGGCAGGGATCCTTGAGCTGGTGTGAATTACTGCTTTTGTAGCTGCTTCTGCATGTTGCTCAGAGATTTACCTTCATGTGACACTTTCTTGAATTGTACACTTCATGTGAGCCACATGCTTTCCACCTAGAGGAACCACAAACACCACCACTCTCACCTATGTCACACAAGGACAGGTTAAAATGGAAAAAAAAATGCCACATATTGTCCATTCTGTGCCTTTTTTTCAGGTTTGTGCCTGCATTTAGGTTTCTAATTGTCATCAGGTGTCACAGCCTTATAAACCTTCTTGGGTCTGTCTTTTGTAGTTTTGTTTGGTTTTTTCCCCCATTGTCTATAACTCATTTCTCTAGCCTGAATTTTTCAGGTATCCACAAATATCTGATTAATTTTTCCTTTTAGCCTATGTTCCTAAGGAAACAAGTCTCATCTAGTTGTGTTTCTTGTCTGTAATAAGTTCTGGGCAATTTTTCAACCAAATTTGATAGAAGGTTAAAGGTCCACAACACATAAGTTCCTGCAGTTTCCATGAAAATTAGTTTGGTTGGAAGAAAGAGGAAGAAATCAAGCTGACACTGCAGGAAAGGCAGCTGTCACTCATTTTTCAGTGGCAGCAGCCAACTGCACAGCCAGCCATCAGGATCTGGTCACAGAAGTTTGTCCCATTAAATGGGCTGGCAATATTAGAGGGAATTGTGCAGACTGCTTTTTGGTGGTGGGATTTTGAGGACACTGGGCACCATTCCTCAAGAAACTGGAGTTTACCAGATCCATTGCTCGTGGAAATGCTTTAATTAAATAGGGAGGCTAAACAAACATTTTCCTTCCTCCTGATTGTGTGTCATTTCTTTTCAAGCCAATGCTTTTGAAAACTAGAGTCTAATGTTAGCACAGCTTCCCTAGAAGAGTTTTCCAAGACTCTCTGCTCTTACTGAAATTAATGGGAGCTGCTGGGGCTCAGCTTCCAAAAATAAAAACACTTTGCCAGTGCTACAGATGCAGATGTCTAAATTTAAGCTGTAGTTTTTGAGCATCTGGGGCCTAAATCCATGTCTGAGCACTTCAAAACAAGTGGCCTGATTTTTTTATAGGTCCTGAACTTACTGAAATCAGAACTTACAAGCTGTATAGTTCAATCTATATTTGGAAGTCAAGAGGTAGATACAGGTAGCTGAAATTTATGCACACAAATTGGAGCAAATGGACCCTGCACTTGAGAGCGAGGGTTTTCAAATCATTCAGCCTTGGCATGAGCGATCTTTTTGAAATCGCTGGAGGCCAGAGGGAAGGAGTTAAATCAACACAGAGCACTTCTGAAGGCCCCTGGCTCAGCATGTACATCTGTGTTTAAGAAAGATGGTGGAATAAAAAATACTTTGCAGGTGCAACACAGCCAAATTAGCGCAGTAGAAGAAACCATAGGTTTTTAAAATCCTTGGACTGGAGCAGCAGCTATTGCAGCTTAATGTACGCACATACTGGGGGCTTTTTGTATTTATTTTCCCTGTGTGCCTTGTTGTTTTAAGAAAAAGGAATAAACAGGGAGCAGTTGGCTGGCAGAGCCTGCGAACTCGGTGGGAGCTGCCAACGGGGCTTGCTGGGTTTTTGCAGTGAAAAGAAGGGGCTTGTGGAGTTACAACTGCTTTGCACGCCCCTCCTGCCCCATCCTGCCCCTGCTCAATGGGGCTTTGTGTGGAGGCAGGGGCTGCCCAGCAGAGCAGCCTCCTTTTTCCCTCCCTGAGAAGTAGACAGGCTGCTTTTAACCCTTTCCTAGCTCTATGGCAGGATTTTGATCCAAGAATGCCTCTTGGGATTATTTTCCTTCTTCCAGCATATGAAAACAACAAAAACAACAACTAAAAGCCCAACCAAGAACTTCAAAACTCAAAAATATCCACAAAACACCCTCCAAATAAACCCAGAGAAACCAAACAAAGAAAATCTCACTTTCTTCAGGCTATGATTCAGCACAGATTAAACAAATAGAGTTTAGATGTTGATGGGGGAGATGATTTTTAAGTTGAAAAGTTCAGTCCGTAGCTATCAGAGCCCAATGCAACACTCCATCCTCAGTAATGTGGGAGAAGTTTAATGGTTGAATGAAAAGATGCAGGATTTATTTGATCAGAGGTAGATGATTTATCACCTTTTGTTTGACAGCTGCAGGATTAAATGTACTATCGAGTCAGAGGTGGCTGTCTATAAGGAGATTTACCTGTGAATGTGCCCCCTGAGTGAAGCAGTCTGGATTTACTAAAGATGCCAGATTTACCATAAGTAAATGAGAGGTTATAGAGGCCCACATGATTAAGTGACAAAATGGAGGTGGAAACTCAGAGGAAATGAGGTGAAACACAGGGGAATGACAGTTCAAAAATATGGACTGAAAAGCAGAAGAGGCTAAAGCATTTGGGCAGGAGGCTTGAGAGGCTCTTAGGTGCAAAGAGGCAGAAGAAACACTGTTCAGATACCCTTATATAGCACTGGCCTTGAGTTTTTGCCTATCCTCCACTGGAAAAATGTGGCAAAACATTGCCAAAGGTTCCTAGTGCTATTTATGGAAATGAGATAAAATTGAAGCCAGGTTTGGGGTAAGCAAAACCTCCTTAGTCCAGGGCTGTAAAAGAAAAACCCTGGTTTGGATTAAGGACCTGCTGGATCTGCATCTTCTGAGCTGGTGGGCAAGGAATCCCATGAGTTGAGAGGCGTTGCTCCGCCTTGGAGAGCTGCTGGGAGCTGGCTGTCACGGTAATGCAATACTGCAGAGTTCTGCTGCTCTACAAATTTGTTTAAACTTGACAAAAACTCAGAACCGTAATCTGCAATAGTTTATTTGGACAGGCTGGGAAGACAAGGTTATTGTTGTAGTTTGAAAGCCCTGTAATCTAAAAGTTTGTACTAACGATTTGTGGATGTATGCCCACTGAAGTATGTAAGGATCTCTGTGTGGAGTATCTGATGTTGGGAAGTAAAAACTGTGTCTATACAGGGAAGAGATGGTGCCAGAGTCAGAGTTCTGGAGACAGACCCTGAGGACTCACCTGGAAGGGCTATAAATGAGCGCACCAAACACAAAGCCCACGGGACATGCCCATCCCTGTGTCCTGCATGTGCGTGTCCATTTACCCAGCCTTTCTGCAGGTTTGGAGTGATCTGTCCCTTTATTTGAGTTCACATGCATGTGTGCTGAAGAGACATGTCTTCGGTGCTGCCTTCTAAAATCTGGCTCTAATTTCAGACCAATTTACTATTCCGGTGAAATGAACCTGCAAAACATATGGCCCAAATAGCGTTTGCCTAAGTGGCCTGCACGGTTCAGGTTTGATTTGTGACTTCTCTTTACATTCCCATTCACGTGGGAGTCCATGATAGTTCTGTAAACAGAATAAAACAAAATCTGTCCACAGCTGCCTCTCATCAGGGCGAGGGCTGCAGACAGGCTGCAGGGTCCAGCCTTCGTCTGGGGCAATTGCTGCTACTGCTGTGGAGGATGGTGCATACACACCACGGGCCACAGAGGAGGCAGGCACTTGTTCAGCTTGTGGCTGTTTGTCCTCCAGACAGATATTGCAGCCACTTAGAGAAATCCAGTCTGGGGGCAGGAGGAAAGAAGTGAGAGAGAGCAGAAAGAAAGAAATCATTAAATAAAACCCCACCATGATGGAGATTTGGTAGTGGTTTTTAAATCACATTTAGACATAAATCCTTTGAGTTCACAATTTCCATAGATTAGTGGCATCTGTGGACCCCAGATAGACTGTAATCACTAAGATTGTTCTAATCTTCCTATGGGAGGTTTTTCAAAGGAAGTATTGAATTACACCAATTCTTAGTAGAGCTGGGTTTTAACTTGCAAGAAAGTGCTTTAAATCCAAATGCATACATTAGTGCCAGACCTATAAAGTCAGGGTATAATGCTTGTGACTTTCATACATCCTGATGTGTAATTTGTTATCCAGACAATAAAACTTCACAAGAGACACACGTGTTCAGCTGCACCCATTGGTAAGTGTACTACAAAGCATCGTGTTGTCACCTTTGGACTTTCTGTGTGAAAGTCTTTTGAAGCACATCTCTGCCCTTTGAAGAGAGCAGTGCTTGACTCAGTGCTTGACCAAGGTTGCCCTAATTGAACCTTGCTGCAGCATAGTGTTTTACATCATTGTTTTGTCTGCCTACTTCCAACCCTGCTCCCATCACACTCTGAAAGTAAGCAGAGTTGAAAATGATGCAATTGAAAAGAGATTTATTTGGTATGGAAAACTGTGTACAGAGACAGCAAAGTTGTGGTCCCTGCTTGTGACCAGAGCATGCAGGGGAACATCAGAGAACACCAGCAGAATAAACCTAATTCTACTCATACACATAAATGCAAGATGGAATTGACTCTACAGAACACACTAGAGTGATGTGGGAAGCTGGTGTGAGATGGAAATACTGATTGCTGCGTCAGATTCATCACTGGTACACGAAAATGAAATGGAATTGCACCAGAGATTATATTGTCCCCATATGGGTTTTTATGCTTGGTAAATTCTCCGTTTCAATGGGTATCAAATTTGCGCCTGCTGTACTGGGTTGCACAGCTGAAAGCTTTTGCCCCAGTGCTAAGGGATTAAATAGACAATTGAGGTTTCTCAGAAAGGATGTAGAAAATGTGAATCAAAAAGAGTGTCCCTGGAGCTGGTTGCAGTGCTGACAGCCCTTACAATGCCTGCTGCCTCTGACGGCTCGCAGTGACTGGCTGCAGCAGCACCCGCGCTGATGAGGAGCAGCGTCAGGGACGTACTTGGGGTCAGTGGAATGTGGCACTGAGAGCCCACAGGTGCCCAGCAGCTCCAACGGGTGCCATCTGCAAGCTGGAAAGCTGAATCTGATCTTCCCATGTGGCCAGGAGACCTGGAGTGTAGCTGGTTTGGGGATCTGCCAAAGGACATCCTTGCTCTGGATTTGGGTCTGTGTTCTGCAGGAGTGTGCCCCTCAGCTGCTTTCTTTACCATGCCAGACACCTGTGTGGGGAAGTGTTTGCCCTTGCACTGCATTCAGCTAACTGAAATACTAGGGGCCCATCAGGAAATTCTGGTAGAAGTCTAAGGCAATCCTGTGCCTGCCCTGGGCAGAAATATGCTGGAAGGAAGGATCTGACCTTGAGAACAAGTTCATGCTGTGCTATATTTCTCTACGGTCAAAACGATTTGCTTTACCAGAGCATAAACATTTTTGTTACCTTCTTGGGAACCAGTCAGCACTTCTTTTATGACAATGCAAGTTTCCAATTTGGGGTTTATTTAGGGGGAAAAGACATCTTTTTGGTTTCATTTGGTTTGAGGTTTTTGTTTGTTTTGGAAGAACACTGCTTCCTTACAAGGGACCACAGAATTTCATTCTCCACAGCTGTGTGAAAGCCAAGCTGTGCAGAGAAAACCTGTTCCAAACACTTGTTGATGCTCATGCAGGCTGCACATTGTGTGATGGGACAAGCAGTGACCATGACAGAAAATTGTAATGACAACTCCTTGCATCAGTGTGATGTTGTCATCTCCATGAGGTAGAGCTGGTTGCCCTGTCTTAAGTAGATGAAAAGCAGATAAGGAGTTGGGAAAGGCAGTGCCAAGCTTCACCACACTGTGTTTAGTGTTAGTAACTGTTTGCTGTCTGCCATGCCATAGTGGTGTAAAATTAATCCCTGAACAGAGCTGTGGAGTGCAGAGAGTGTGTTTAATCTGTGCAACCTGCGGTGATGTCAAGGGTCTTAAGAGAAAGATGGTCACACCGTGGTGTGGTTTCATGAGCAAAAGCTGCAATTATACAGTTTTGGCAGCCACACTGAGTTATTTTACTTTCCTGTGTGATGTTAACAAGGTTACAACCCAACTATGCCCCTATGTGAGATCCCCCAAGGTACTGGAGAGTTTGGTGTGGGCTTTCTGTCCGCCTCCTGCCTGAGGATCTGAGTATTGGTGTGTGGCTGAACAGGGAAAGGCAGCTGTTGATTGCATTGCGGACCTTGTGCTTGTCAGTGTGCTGTCCCCTCTGTCTCCCAAGGGAAGCTTGTCCTGATTTTATGTGCAGAGCTTATCCTGATTTCAGTGACAGTGAGACATTTCCCAGGGTCCATTAAATGTTTTGGCTCTGAGTGGGATTTCTCCAGTGTTCAACTTCTTGTTCATCACAGATGTCATCTCACACATACATCCTGGCTTAATTGACTTGCCATGGTATAGCCCTTGCTGTAATGCACATTTGGAATGTTTATCTGTGTTCCCTCCTAGCTGAAGCAGTGTGACTTCTGTCCATGGGTCAGCCCTCCTGGGAGCTGCCAAAGTGACATCTTGGGAGTGATGGTGAGCACAGGGCTTCTTAAAAAGCAAAAGGACATTTGAGGAGACATTGCACATCCTGGTTGCCTTTGGGTGGTAGCAGCCTGGAGGGCTGGTGGTAAGCTCCGTGCCTCAGATAGCTGGATCTCCACAGCTGTGCTATGGAAAAGCATTGTGCTGCTTTTTCTGCACAAACACTTGCCATGTGGCTACTTCACTCCCATCTGTTACCAGCCCATCTGATGGCACTGGGCAAACCTAAGTGAGTAGGAACAGACAAGCTCTGTCCAGGTATTTTATGTGGCTTGAGGAAAGACTCAGTTCTCCATGCATGTGTAACCAGTCTCAGGGGGTGAAGTCCTTCTCCAAGGCCTCCTTGCTCTGTGGGTCTTCTCTTTGTCACCTCTTGTTTATTTCCTCCTTGCTGTCAGCAAATCAGCAGGACACATTAACTGAAGCACAATTCTGGACTAGAGCTGGCTCCCGTCACTGGGTTGGACTGGCCTCCCTTCACACAGCCATATACACGTCCAAATATATTCTTCAATTTCAGCAAAGACATATGGAAGAGCAAAATATATTTATGCAATAAGAGTACCAATTAGACTGACTGAGTTGTCTGAGTTGTCACAGGCTTTGTACAGACTTCTGTCTCTCAGGTGGAACTATATTCACCAATTTCATGGATGCCTTACTTTGATTTACTGGAGGTTCATTTACGAAAACAATATGATTATGAAATACAGGTATCCTCAAGTGGACTACTTTTCACAAACAGTTATTTTCTCTGCCTCTTACTTTTCTAGTACCAATGAATTAGTAGCTGAGAACTATCAGGGGAAACTGTGCTCCTGATTTTTCTCTGACATATTCTATGATGAATTAGAAATAATTCTGTGGAAGACAATGAAGTGGTAATAAGTATGATAAATCTTGATGAGTTAAGAAACTTCTGTTTGCAAGGCCTGTTTTATATTTCACAGCCCTTTGGCAAAAACTTCACCTCCAGCAGTTTCTACTTGGATCTAGTTCAAAAGATGCTATGGTCATATTTAGGCCCAAATTAGCATGTTTGAAGGCACAACACCTTATTTGAGCTGTGGAGTTTTCCATGTGCATACAAGCTCTTAGCCTGAGGGCCACAGTAAAAGACTAATCTCAACCCCAGCTAATTACAGGCTAAAATATGACAAATTACCTTGCTTCAGTCTTCCAGAAAGTGCAAGGTGACTTACCATGACTCAACTGACCCATGCAGTAGGATTCAACTCCAGATTGTAAACACATTGTGGTAGTATCTAAACCCCCTCTTTACTCGATGGAGACCTAGGTAATGAAATTAGTAGTCAATAGCATTTCAGTTGATGTAACATTGCCTTTTCCTGAATACAAACAGGCCTGTGTTCATGCATGTTAGCATGTTGTGCATGTTAGAGCCTGTCTAATCTCTGAGATGTCAGTTCATATCACTTGAGTGCCATTGGGACCATTTTTGGAACAAGGCTCTATAGATCCTGGGTTAGGGTATGAAACACACTGAAATAGTGAGATGTGAAGTACTCCTGCAGGGTACATTAATCTTGGATCTGTTTCCAAAGGGCTGCATTATCAGTGCTTTGCATCATTGGGGTCAAAACTGCAAGCAGGCTTTGTTGACTCACTGGACAAAATAAATCAGAGGCATATTGGAAGAATACAATTTTTCATAAGATTATGCTCACATTGATCTTTCCTACCTGTGATCATTTCTGTTACAATGAGATGATGTATTATTGCATCTTAGCTCCATGTCATGGGGACAGAACTGATGTGATACTTCATTGACAGATGGAGTACAGAGAGCCATAGACCAAGCAGCACAAAAAGTGAGGCAAGCTAATGGAGCACGATTGCCTGTACAAATGGATCACCTGTTTAAATGGCCTGTGGTTCATTTCTGTCTCAAACCAACTCAAATGTTTCATTGGCACAGCACACCATCCCCAACAGACAATTTGAATGTGTATCCAAAGCCTACTTTGGAAATTAGAAGAGTGTGTAAGGATTTGGATGTGGTTTGTGGTGTGTCAGCAGTGGTGAACAATGGAGAATGACCCCACTGGTGCTCACTTTCCTGGTAGAGACACAAGTGTATCTAAGGTTCTCCATAAAGTTCCACATGAATTGGCACAGAGCAAGAAAATGAACTCAGATCTTGTGCCTTCTAAACCCTTGATTTAACAGCAGTTTAGCATACCTGGCAATCAGATGAGAAGAAAGCAAAGCATGGCTTGTAAGGAGATGGAAAAAGCTACAGCACTTTCTCCTCTTGGAGAAGATTGCAGCGGTGGTGCCCAGGGCTGGCAGTGATCTCTGCTGGTGACTCTTCGCAGCACAGCATGGAGCAATGCTGGGAGCCCTCTGGGAGCCATGAGAGGGTCAGGGAAAGCTAGTATGGAAAATGTGGTGGTTGAATCTTTCCATACATTATTTCCTAATTGAACATTATCATTTTGTTTGCTGTCATACAGCCTTGATAGCCACAGACCTTTTCCCTAGGACTTAGTGATGGGGGATTGTTCTCTGAGCTTGTAATTTGTTTACTCACAGACAATTTATAACATTTCCCCATTTAATCTGGAGAAATTCAGCTAATATGTAATATGTACATCACCAAAGAACTGTGGTGCTTCCTCACGTTTGATGACTGTAAGTAGAGTTCCTTAAACCTTATCCCTTCATGTTAGTTGGCTCTTTGACAACTCCACTCTCTCATGGGATGAGTAAATATCAGTCTGTTCCCAGGAAGATTAACCAGTAAAATGATTGAGGGGAAAGAAAAAACCCAGCACAATAAACAACTTTTCAGCATGTTGATTGCCCTCCAGACTTCCCTTAGATTTGGTAGCCTTTATTTTTAAGGTTCTGTAATTTGCCTACATTCATAAAATCTTGGGGTGTCTATAAAAAAGTGCAGTATTTTTCTCACCAAAGCAGCCAATTTGAGGAATAAATTGAATAAAAATCCTTGGTCTTCTAAGGAAAGAAATGGGTAAAAACGCAGTCAGTCTTTCCCTGCAACAACATAGAATATATCTTGCTTGATTGAAGTCAAGCTCACTGCACTTGAACAGTAATGAAGTGCGGACCACCAGATAGGTGTGAAAGCAATTTGTGTCCACTGCAACCCTGTGAACTTCAGTGAAGTCAGATGTCCCCTCAGCATCCCTGGAGGGAGGGATTTACTTCATTTTAGTGATTGGAAACTTGGGCCATTTGTCTCAGCTGCTTTTCTAGATTATCTCTACAGTCAGAGAGACTGAGCATTCAGAAAGTGCCTGGACTTCAGGTGGGTTGAATTACCCTTGGGACGTGCTCCTCTCCCCTCTGGCTGAAGGACGACACTCCCAGGGCAAGGATGGGGGTTCAGTCCCATGTTAGATATTGTGCAATCTGCAGGGCTGTTTAATTATGGAAAGAGAACTGCAAAGTAGCAAAGGCAGGGTGCCAAGGTGGCTGAGCTAAGCACAAGCCCTGCCACTGCTCCTCTTTTTGTAGCCTTTTCAAGGGTTCTTTGGAGCATGTCTCCTCCACATGGAACATTGCTTCTCCCTGTGTCGCAGCAAGGCCCATATGTCCACTTCTGCTGAGGGTACACTGGCTTTTCTCTTCCTCCACGATCTGCTTTGCAAAAAGAGCTTGGGCAACACTGGTCCTCAGACAGGCAGAGACTGTGACAGGTCTCAGGGACCTCTTGCACACAGAAACTTTTCAGTGACTTGGTCAGCTTGATGTTGTCTCACCAGCCGGCATTCTGCTCATATGGTCCATCCAAAATCTCCTGTGTGTTTAGAAACGTGGGTCTTGGCCTTCACTTGGCTTTAGGACCCAGCTCACTGTTGCTGGTACTGAGGAAACATGAAGCACTAGCAAAGTGAAGGGCTTCATTTTACAGACATTTGGCTTTCCTTTCGCACTTGCAGCAGACTCAGGATACAGCCTTTTAAGTTGAGTTTCCTAACTTTATTTCATTGTACATGAATTAAAATAGACATCTCAAACACAGTGAAGTGATCAATGGCATCTGACTCTACAGGCTTCTGAGATCCAGTTTATGTAAAAATTGCCCTATATATACCAGCTAATCCCTGCTATTGACACCAGCTGAGGACTCTTTACTTCATTACCTAAACATGGTAATGGCATGCTCCCACTTCCCTAGTCATTTTATCCAATGTTCTTCACAATCTTCTTGTGTTAATGAGTTTATCAGCATGACTCCCTCAGAGCAAGTTTGTCAAAATGTAAAAGGAGGCATGGAGGAGCTAAATCTACTCACATTCATCCTGTGCAAACTGGGATTGAACTGGAAATGCCACCTACCTTGTCCCTGGATGTTAGGAACTGCCTCACTCATCTAAAGTAACACATCGACACACAAAAGCATAGCTCTTTGGGGTTTTTTCTTTTTTTGCATTTGTTTGGTTCGTTGGTTTTTGGGGATGTAGTTCATTTTGTTTGTTTGTTTTTATGGCACTGCTACTAATGTTTAGAAGAATCACTTTTCTTTAGAAGAATCACAAACTACTAGGTCATGTCTTTTGCAGTTGTAGCTAGAAAGGAGCTGGCACACTGGAATACCAAGCTGAGTCATTTCTTCTTAGGTTTCTTCTCAGGATGACACGTAGTTTTGCTCCTGAAATGTGTAAACCAACCTGGGATTCAAAGGAGGCTTTGAAATTAAAAGAGAGGAGAAAGAGGACTTGGGCTTTCCCTTGGGATGTAAGCTTTGTGTCAGGTAAGAAACAATTTGTATGACTCCAGGAAATGCCCCAGTTTGAGAAAGAGAGGTTCAGGAGTCAAATCTGTACTTTTTGTTAATTAAATGGAGTGTGCATATCTGGCTTTTTGAGAGGCTCAGGAACATGGATGCTACCTCTGGAGTGCAACTGATGGTCAAAACTGTGCAGTCTAAACAAAACCACTTGTTAACCCAGGTGATTTCCTTCTGGTCACAGCAAAGGTTTCCAAGTCAGACTGGGAGAAAGCCTGTACAATAGACATAAACCTTCCTGCTCATTGCCTGTCCTGCAAGGGAAAGCCCTCTCTTATCTCAAGGCGAGGTCACCAACTTCTGAATCAGATACATGTATAGCCTGCTCCTGCAAACCTCCAACAAGATTCCTAATCTTCTGGAGGCAACCTGTCCTATGGTACTTAACTGTGTTTCAGTTTCCTTTGGTGGCTTGGGACCAGATTAAAAGAAATTAGAGGATATTGCATTTCAGAGAGTAGATTTCTGAGTGGTTTTAATCATTCACCTACTTCACACGGAAACGAGGCTCTAAGTATTGGTGGTTTCAAACCATTTAAAGTGTAAGGGTGCTTTTTCTGGGTACATGCATTTACCTTTATCAGGACATTAGAAAAATTTGCATTGGTATCCAAAATTATTGATAAATATAGGTGCAAACTTTGTAATGAGATCTCTCCATGTCTGGTAATTTTCCACCAGCAGCTTCTTTCTCTGTACTGTGAACTTAAGTAAATTTGAGGTAATTTTAGAAATGGATGTGTTTAGTAAGAGGATATCTAATGGTTTTTAATAAGTCTTAAATGCAGTGTATATATCAATTTTTAAATGAAACAGTTATGTGGAGAAGGTAGCAAATGCCATTTAGGGAGAAAGGGGTGTTATTTACTTCAGGGGAAATAGTTTTCATGTTATTCTGCTGCATTAGACTGTTATTTACTGTTAGACACCCAAAAAAAGTAACTATTTGCTAGAAAACATCTTCACACTGAGTTAGACTGGGAGTTAATTATTGATTGGAAATCACAGGAGGAAGACTGTGACCCCTCCAGGCAGGACATTAGCATCTGCAGATCTGTATCTGTCATCAGGGATCCTCTCTGGCACGTGATGGTGGAGAACCAAAGCCAAGTCTCTCCCGTCTCCTCCTTTCAGTAGGACAGTGAGGCCTGAGGAGCACAGATGACCTCTGGCTGTGCCACCTAAAAATGCACAAACTCTCATCTGTGAAGATGAGATGGCAGACCCTGTGTTCCATCACAGTTGATGGCACCAGTGCCTTTTTTATGGGATTTAGCCCTTATTGAAACGGTTTAAGGCACATCCCCCCCTCTCAGGCTGAGCAAGGACACCAAGTAATTGGTTTCACTTCAGCTTCAAGTCACTCTCTAGCCTGGGTGGCCTGGATTTGGCTTTGATTGTAGACTCACAAGAGGCAAATTTAACCGTTGCATGTTCAAGGATGCAGTGTTCATCTAAACAAAGAGCTGTGATCTCTTTTCTTAACATTCTGGAGCAAAGTTTCTGCTGGGAGGTGATGGATGCCAATGCAGAAGGACCTGGAAAGGACACTGACAGGGTGGTACCAGGATGCTGTACCACACAGGGGTTGTCTCACTGGTGAGGACCACCCCAGTCCTGGTCCTCCTGACCAGAGGAGTAGGTCTGGCATGTGAGGTACAGCGAGCACAGCTGGTTGGGTTTATTGACTTCATTTAGGCTGTGGTCAGGCACAGGAATGCACCACAGGGACCTCCAGACAGCATTGCTCATGCAGCTTGCATGTCTTATGAAGCCTTTTCCCATTTCTTGAGCCTCCTTTTATCACTGTTTCTCATCCCTGTTCTTCTCCCAACTCTAGTCATTTTTCCCCTTCTTGGTTGCATCCCACAGGGGCAGATGGGCTTTGCAGGCAGCATAAATCTGGAAATGGTGTCAAGCTGCCAGCTGAGGAATAAAGCATCACCATTTTTTGAAGCATGAAGCCAGACTTTGCTCACTTCAGTATTTGTCAAAGCATCTAGAAAATGACTCATTTTTTTCCAGCTCTCTACAGAAGCCACTCTTGGACTACATCCCTGTATCAAGTATTGGCCAGATCTTTCACAATATTGTTTACAGCTCATTTTTAGGCTTATTTCATGCAGTGAATCCTTGTGTTATTTCAGACAGCAGCAGGTGAAGTACAGAAGAGAGAAAAAAAGATTAAAACTTCTGGAGAAGCACTCTGCTGCATTGTTGCTCAGCCATGCATGTGGTACAGCTAAAAATAACAGCTAATGGAATGGGAAGCCAAGACAATCTGTTGATTTATAATGGTTTTTTTCCTGGTTTATTGCTTGAGTGCCTTGCCCACTGAAATTTGACATTGCAGCCCAACTGCCATTAGATAATCAAAGAATTTCTTTTCTTCCTTACTGTACAGGCCTCTGAATTTTCTTTGCAATACACACTTTTTTCTAATATCATTCAGGCAAATTAGACAGATAACTTCTAAACTAATCAAAGCATTTCATTCTCTTCCAGTGATAGTTACAAGAGGATGTACATAGACTGAGGACCAATGTAAGGGATACACGTTCTAATCTGACCTGGGTCTAAGAAATTGACCTTGTCTGGATTTATAGTTCTTTCTTGATTTGAGTTTGTATCATTGGTCTGCATCAAGAAACTTGGAGATAATAAATATAGGTGTTCAGGCTTTCTTTCTTTCCTTCCAGATTCAGAATTAGTCCTTAAGTCCGCTTTAGAAGAGGATTTGGTACTAGTAAAAGAAAAAAAAAAAGAAAGACTATTGATGTCTCTGCATATTTTTTACTTTTAAAAGCACAGTAGATCGTACACTGAGAAAGTAATATTTTACATGGTTTGTAGAAAATAAATCTGTTTTATCACTGCAATAAAAAAGGAGCCAGATGTTTAGAGGAACATGTTCCATATGGAAGAGGCTTAAAATTGTGGAACTTGCTAAAACCATGCAAAGCTGCAATTATGGAGAAAACAGGAAGGCAGCTTCCTCCCTGAATGTACACCATTTCCCAAGGAGGAAGCAAGCCTTTTTTCTCTGCTCTTTGTTGATTTTGAAGCAGAGAGGCAACTACTAAGTCATGACCATAAAAGGCTTATGCTGGCAGTGACATCAGGGGTAAAACCACCCTTCTTCCCTCCCCACAAGGACTCTAACTACACTTTTGAGAGATTTCTGCTTCCCCTATAAAAGGGTGGAGGATGCATAGATTTCTTTGTTTTGTGGCCAGGATGCTATCTAATGTAGGGATATTGGCACTGTCACTTTTATGAACATATTTCCAGCTCTGCAGAAAGATGAAGTGCCTCCTAAATTTTCATGAAACTAAACAAAGAACCCCTTAATTAGCTAATTTGATTTCTCTTTATGACCCAAACCCATTGTGCTGAGGTGTGGCCTGCTATATCTCCAAGCATGCCTTGCTGCCTGCTTATCTAGGTGGAAATATGCTTGTTGGCTTTAACTCAGTGAGCACCACAGGTTTATTGCTTAAAATGTTGTTTAAAAGGAGGAACAAAAACATGGCACTATACTATGGAGAGCCTCTGAAAGCATTTACTTTTTAATGGGGGCTGAAATCAGCCTAAGTGCTGCTAGAGGAGAGCAGTGGTGATCCTTTCCTTTCAGAGGACCTGCTTGCTTCTCTGTTGAACACTCCTGAATGAGTCTGGATGCTGATGTTGTCAGCAGTTAGTATTTAATCCAAAAGCCCACAGCATTTTGCTCCAGTGCCTAGGCTGATTCCATGAGAAGCTGACACTTTGAATTCCCAAAGTGCACTGAACTCATCATCATGCTGTGCTGGGTGCTGCAACATGGGCAGTGCTGCATCTTCACCTTGCCTTTAGAACCTGGCTCTTCTTAGCATAGTATGTTGTTATCTAATTTGGTAGGCGTGAGGAGAGAAGGAAACTCACAAAATCCTGACTCTGTAAACCAGAGCCGAATCTTACATTTAAAAACATGCCTTGAAGCATTTGATTTCTGCCTGTCATTGTAATTTTATGTTTGGAACAGAAAAAGGACACCAAACATGATGGAAAGTTGATCTTTGTGCAAATATATCCCAGGAGGCCAGTAGAAAATAAAATCCCAGATTGGTTGTACTGCAGCTACCTTTGGTCTTTGGTTTTCTTTATATCTTTCTAACTTTGGGGACTTTATCGTTTGCCTTGTGAATACTTGCATTACCCCCTGCATTTCCTCTATGACATTTTTGCAATTCTGACTGCTGTGTTTGGAAGGGGGAATATTTTCCCACTTTTAACCTGTGCAGTGGGTATCTTCCCTTTTGATGTGTTCTCTTGTCTTATTTCTAGGCACTGCTTGTTCTTGATTACATGCTTTATTTCTAACCCTGAGTTTTACCTGTTTGCTTGATGTGTTGTGTTCCTGAGTGCTACCGGGACCACCTTGCAAACTGGTGACCATAAATGCATGGTCACCATACATGCACCCCATGTATGTGACATTATAGCAGAGGTGGGGAGATGGATGAAAGTAAGACGTGATGCTCATGCTTGAGGAAGTGTAAGTGGCTTTTTGAATCATGCAGTCACAAGGCAAGGTGTCATTTCATGAGTCACCACCAGCAGCATTCTTCTGTCCTCCACCTGGGGCACCTGCTGGTCTCTCCTGAGGACACCAGCAAACTGAAATCTTTGGGGTCAGTGTAGGAGGATTTGGACAATGATAAACCAGAAGATCCAATTAGTTGATTTGAGAGTCATCTTTATAAACACCAGTGCTTGCAGGAAAGGGTGGTATGGTTGTGGAAAGGGGACAACGTGAAGCATCGTCAACCTCAGCTCAATTTAACTAAGAGCATTTCTGTTTCTAGCTTGTTTTATCACACCAAACCAGCTACATTCATGGGATTTGGAGAATGTGCTGCTGCACTGCACTGGAAGTTTTGACAGCTTTTAGTGCCCATTAACAGGCTTAAGAGATAGGCCAGCAAGGAACCAGGATGACATCCTCTGGAGCACAGGGCTTCAAAGCAAATGGCTTCCCCCTCCCTCCTCCCCCTTGCCCCTCAAAGGGCAGTGCCTCAGTGATTTTGGAGTTATAGATTTTGCAGCTGCAGTGGAAAAAAAAAGTGCTGCAAGTTGTAAGGAAGCAAGAAGTATTTGTGAGGTCAGAGCAGAGTGATTTATGAAACAGTGAAAGCAAAAGATGTAGCAGCTTGAAATTCTCATGCACACATTTCTAGATGATAAAGCTTTTTGGTGGGGAAATAGTTTTTGAAATCCCCACCTTTTCTTCTTCCTCTGTGAGCTGACTCTCTGTACCATGCAACAGAATCAAAGGTCATGTAAACCCTTTTTTCCCCTTATCCCATCATCTCTGCCTTTCCCAAATGCATGTGAAAATATTATTCTCCCCTCTTCAACATTTTTACTTTTTAATCTTTAATATAGAATTAATGACAGAAATTTTATTCTTCATATGTTCCCGTATTAACATAAATTCATCCCTTCAAGGATTTCTTGCATAGACAGTGGTAGAAACAGACACAAAAATTTTGAACTCGTGTTGTTGGGTCTTTTTATAAATTCTGTCTTATGTATCTGCTGTCTGCGCTAGAAATTTTGCCTCTTTTATACGCTAAAGGTTTGCCACTATTAATGTATATATGTAAGACAGAATGAGTTAAAGTACCGGTCACAATTGTTATTTAAATCAGCAAGTAAAAACTTTTAATTTAAGTAATCTTTTTTAAGTCTTGGTTTGCTTTGTCTAATTGAGATGTTTCCCAAATGAAAAATTCCAGTCTTTGTTTCAGAACAGCTAAGATACATTGAAGGTAAAAATCAATTTTACACTAAAACTGAGGGGGGTTTAACAATTTAGAGGATGTATAATACATACAGATTGAAGCCATAGAATACTTTACCACATTCAGATTTCTATACTACCTATAAGAGATAACACTATGAAATAAAGTCATTTTTATTATTGACATTTTTCTGGTAATTTGTATGAAATGGCACATGCATGGAGTCAAAATACAAAAATACATTAGAAAATTATAATAAGTTTCCAGTTATTAAGGGAATATGATAGGTAATTAAAAATATGTCAAAACTAATCTATTTTTTTTAAACTGCTTAATGTATTAAATGATAGAAAACATTTCTTTAGGGATGGGATTGGACAGATTATTTCAGGCTGCCTTGTCCTTCAGTTTTGAACTCATGGGTGAAAATATCTTGTATATAGTTTTTATTCCTAGACTATAGAGGGAAAATTGGCTTGCTGAGTTTTTTTTATTTCTCAAGTGGTGTCTTAGCACTGAGTGAAGTAATTACTGAACTGAACTGTGCTGAAGGAACTGAGAGGAAGAAATGCTTTCTGCACCTGCAGAACAAGTTGCAGCTGTCAAGTGCTGGTTTATCACTTCAGCAAATTCTTGTTCCAGGTGCTAAGCAAGTGACTTCCCCGAAGCCTGTTGTTTTACTTTCTTAAAACTTCAGTAACAGCATGCATTGCCTGAATGCTATTTGTGTTTGATTTAAATTATAGAAATAGATTGCTTCAGTCTCACATAAAAGATTTCAAGATTTTAAATGTAATATTAAGATGTTTATTCTTAAAGAAAAACACACTGTATTTAAATTGGATTAAAAAAGCAACACTATCTGAAAAAAGTGAGTGATACAGGTATAAAAATTCCCAATAACTCACACATTCCCTTTAAGAAAGAGAATTAAATAATATTTTTCTTGAAAATATTCATTAAAATGTAGCTTAAGTCAATAGAAGAAATGTGAGTTACTGAATAATTTTGTATCTCCTTTACTTACTTTATTAATACATTATTAAAAATTTAAATCAAATTTTGAACTACCCAGAGGCCTCTTGGCTGTGATCTATTTTAAAAAAAAATTAAAATACTCTTATTTTAGGGAATTATGTTGAGGGATTCAGATGATAGTTTGAAGAACATTCCCCTCACTACATGTGCTGAAAGTGAGCCCTAGTTTCAGATTTTTCTTTGGGTCTTTTTTTCTTGTAAGAAGTCATGAACACGTCTGACTACAACAACATCCTGCACACAAGGAAGCTTGCTACCATGGGAGGTAGCAGTCAAAGTGTATCTATCTAACCTGGTCCCTGTGTCAGGTAATGACCAGGAGTGAATATTTAGACCAGGGTGCAGGGAATCAGATGATCATTCCCTTGGTGAACGTTGCCAGTTTGCCGTAGTCACCAAGGTATCAAGACAATCTGTGGACACCAAGTCAGTCCTGTGGGAACCTGTCTGTGCACTTTGTGAACCCGCTTCTTCTTTTGGTGGTGAGTTCCCATTCAGCATATGAGTAAGATGGTTTAAATGGTGTAAAATAAACACTATAAATTTCTGCTTTTCACAATGTCACTGAGAGATTTTTGGATGCCGCTGAAAAACTTGCATTAATTTTGATGGAAACCATAATACATGGTCTGAGAAGGGCATTTGACTGGGGAGACAAGTAAGTAACTACTTCAGTAAGCTTTGGTCACTTTGAGATTGTTGTATAGGTGATGCCTTTCTCTGAGCCTGGCTGGCAGTTTTCCCGCATTATAGCAGCCTTCAGAAGCACTAATTGGCATGTGGAGCACAGAGTGTGCCTTCAGAAGGACTGAGGGGTGAATTTCCCACTTTGTCATGTATGAAAGAATTATGGTGAACGAACTCTTATTTCCCAGTGCTGTGAAACACACTACAGACTACAGAGCAGCTCAAAGCACAAAGTTTTGGACTGCAGTCTGTAATTTCCTAAAATCTGAACCTGAACCAGAGCTTTTGGTTTAGTTTTACACTCGAAGTGTGGGTCTCTTGCTCCAAGTACTGTCAACACCCAACCCAGTGAGCAAAGGCAGCAAGGAATTAGGAATCACCCAGTGTTTGTAGCAGTTAATTACTTGTATAACATGTAACGACTTCCTGAGATCTAGTGAGAGGGCCAAGAGCAGTGACGAGCCTCCCTGTAAATCCGGCTGAGTGGAGGAATGTGTTCTGCTCCCTAGGATTGCTGGAGCAAGCAGAATTTTATCTGAACTGATGGACGAGATAAAACGGAAGCAACTGGAGATGCAAAAGTTATATTTGATCACATTTTCTGAAGCACCTGAGGAGGCAACCTGCAGTCCTGGCTCTCCAGCCATCTGATGGGGGACCTCTGTGGGGACAGCCCATGGCCCTTTCAGTGAAATCAGGGCATCAGCAGTACAGTGGGGAGTGGTGTGTGCCTGGGCTTTATCTTTGTGCATTGTCAGGAGGGGCCATGATGGTCAGTCACAGAGGCTTAGAATCCCTCCTAGAGCTTCAGCTGTCACCTCTGAGACTCCAGCCTCCCACTAAAGGAATTGTCCAAGTGTTCTAAAACTCCTGGAAGGGATGAGAAGGCAATTTGTCAGGCAGGTGAGCACAGTCATATAAACATCACTGAACTGGAACACCAGGCTCAAAAAGTGAGTTTTGGATGTTGTACTGGTTTAGCACAGCACTGTAGTTGTGTTAATAAACCTGTCTTTATACCTTTTAAGTTTGAGCCTGCTTTGCTTTTATAATAACCCTATCTCACAGCAGAAAAAGAGTAAATAATTCTAATGAGTATTCAGACCACTATACTAATTTTGGGAAACAGAAATTGGCAAACGTGAAACACTACAGATGTCCTTGACTTAGATGCACCAACTCCATATGCATGAGGACTAGCAGGAGTAAGTTAAAAAAAACCACCAACAACCCCAAACAAACAAACAAAAATACCAACCAGCTAATATGAGTGAAAGGTGAGACTGATTATCCTTGTACCAAAAAGGCCCAGGTACTCACAGGAAAAGACAGAGCACAAAGGAAGGTCAGCCTCAGAGAAAGGGAGTACATTTTGTTAAAGAATCACTGTTCTTTCTGCTGAAAGGTAGAATGTATTTTTCCAAAGGGTCCAAAAATTTGCTTTTGCTGTTACATAGCAGTGAACATTGGGAATAGCTATGGAATGGGAGTTGGCTTTGGCCAGCTGAAGTCTGAAGGCCATTTTTTTTTAACAGCTAAGGAAAATAGGTTTTACAGTCCAGGAACAGCTCAACAGTTCCTTCTCTGAAGCATAAAACATTCACAGGGATCAGTGGGGGTCCTGGCTGAGAAGGGAGTGGAATTCATGGCCGAGCTTGTAGCCCCATGCAACACTGGCATGTAACGTGCTGCAGATCTGCAGCTGGGCAGGCCAGGCCAGGGATGGGCTTCATGGTTCACATACAGATCCCACACTGCTGCCCCATAGAGCCATCCACTGAAGAGCACTGACTGATGGCAGTGGCCTATAGACTCAAAAATGATTTCCCATCCATGCCTGCCCATGGAGGGACACACAGATTTCAGGTGCTGCCACAGGTGCTTGCACACTGACCCAAAAGAGCCTGAAGAGCAAATCCACCCACTGCCTGCTCGAGGAGGGGATGGAGTCCAACCCAGTGCTGCTCTTGGCATCAAGCCTGCTTATGGGGAGCAATGGGAACTCCCTCCACCCTTAGCATCAGACAACCAATAAAAGGCAGTGAACATTGTTTTGGAAAGGAAGAAGGAAACTAAAGAACAGACTGACAGTGAACACTGAGGAGGCTCACTGGGGCTTATGGAGAGGCATTGCCCCAGCTTCTAGAGAAATGGAGGGAATTTCATGGTACCAAAAGGCACCATGGGAACTCCTGCACTGTGCACGCTGTAGGATGCAAGGATGTGGCTGGATTCCAAAAGGAGTTTTCTTTGCGGCTGTCGATGCAGTCCCTTGATTCACAGCTCAGTTTTGTTTCTCTCTTGACTTTTTTGTTCGAAACACATGTGCAAACTGGCCAGAGTTTTGCTTTTTATACTGTTCAAGGATGATAGGAACACAAAGTGCTGCCTCATGAGTTTTGTCAACCTGATTCCCTTCCAGAAATTTGCTCACATGTGATTTTATTTCCTCTGCCCACTCTCTGTAGACACTGAGTTTCCAGTGTCATTTGCCTCCTACTCACTCATTAACCCATTTCCCTCCACCTCCGATCCTACAATGCCCATTTTATCCAATTAATGGTAGGAAATAAGTGGAGGTTTTATGACAAGGGTGTGAAGTTCCGTCTGACACTTTGCATCTTTCCAAAGAACAATGCCTTCTCAATAATTATGTTCAGATGACCATTAAGTTGGTGCTGCCACAGTTCTCCCTTCAGTTTTAATGAATATAATAAACAGGAATGAACTTCTGCTATCTGCAGCTGCTGCCATTGTCTGTGAACTGCACGTTGCTCCAGAGTTTATTTTAGCTTTAAACCTCTTTCAAACAATGTGCAGGAGTGAAAAAAAAAGTTGGTGCATTTTTGTCAGCTCTCGCCTTTCATAGATGTTTTTGGCAAGAGAAATGCTGTAGGACAATTAAAAAGAAGCTTCATTTTCAGAAGTACTTGGGAAGCAAAGCTCTAGTGAAGTCCCAGGGCTCTGAGAGCACTCAGAAATTCATCAGCTCTGGGGTGCAAAATCTCTCTCTGGTTGTATGACCATGCAAATCCCAGAGTAGACCATGCAAATCCCAGAGTAGGAGAGTANGTCTCTCTCTGGTTGTATGACCGTGCAAATCCCAGAGTAGGAGAGTATTGAGGTAATGGAGTTCAGGATTTTCAGTTATATTCAGATAAGGAGAAAATCCTGGCCTGATCATCTCCTTGTTTGGGAAAAATCTCTTAAGCTTTTTTAAAATATTAGTTTACCTCAGTAATGCTTTGCACCTAAGATCCTTCAAGGAGGAGTTTAAGAGAATGTTATAATGATTTCTAGCATTAAACAGATCTGTGTGAGACAAAGACCCGGAGAGTCATGGTACACAGTCCTTGCTCTGAGCACTAACATTTAACTGATAGCATTGCAAATGGACAAATATTTATTTTCATCTCATCAGAACAGAAACCTTAGTCTGTGTGTTTTGATCTTTGGTGGTTTTTTGTTTTTGTTGGGTTTGGGGTTTTTTTGTTTGTTTGTTTGTTTGTTTGTTTTAATTTAATCAGATGTGAGGTTTTTTTATTTAAACAGATACACAGAACCATTACTGCATATACTACCTTTAGTCATCATAGCCAAGTTAAATTGCTCTTCCCTAAATATTTTATTTCAAATACTGCTATCTGTGGGACTTCTGAAAAGTTCTGAACACTGGAAACATTTAGTTTATTATTATTATTATTATTATTATTACTATAATGTACATACAGCTTTTGCAGCTTTGTGATTAAGGTTGTGTCAGCAAGTAACATTTAAAAGCCAAGCTTAAGGACTTATAACTCGCTGAAGAAATTCACTTGGGGCTAAAAGTTGGCTTTGCAAGCAGTTCTGTGGGAGTTAGCCAATATCTTTGAATTTTTTGGCTTCTCTTGGCTTTGAGTCACAATGTGAGTGAAACATGAGTTTCTTATTTTCTCTGTTTAAAATCTGATCTGTTGTCTTCCCACCCTAATATAAGGTAGCCCCAATTGTTAATGCTTGACCTAAAAGTAGTTATATGTTTCTTGTTCAGGGGCAGAAAATTGGTGAATTGCAGCCAGATTAACTGAATAACCAAATCCACATTGTGCACTGTTACTTACTATTGTTTTTCATGAAGGTGGCTGACACATCTCTTTGCTTGACAGTTTCTAATACCATTTCTACAGGACTGACCATGAACACTGTAAAGTGTTTAGAGATTTAATAATTCTGTGAAGGGGCACCATACATACATAGTGTTACTTGTCTTGCACATGCATGACAGATAAAAATCCAAATGGTTTCACTTCCAAATGAAAATCTTAGGTGATGACTTGACTATTTTTTGGTCAATTTACGCTGTTGGTGGTTTTGGAGTTTTTCCACCACTTTTATGTCTAATGGCTTAAAAGCACTCTGATGCCTGTTTCCTCTGAGGCTTTTCGAGGGTTATATTAAGGCTTGCAACAGCCTGGGAGGCAGACTCTCAAATCATTGATTTTTATGAAACACATGTCGATATGATACTGTGAGCAGGTAGCTGTTCACTGTCATGCTACATACATTATTGTAGGACTGTACCTACAGCCAAGTTACCATTGTGGTGTTGTCATTTGGAAACCTCACATCTTTTTTGTCATGAAAGCAGGTACTGATTAGGAATATATAAAGTCACTTAATTTCCCTTCATGGAGGTATTTGAAAGATCTTTGTATTTTGATAAGGTGTTCGAAGGAGTATTTGGTCCTCTTGTGGTTACAATGAGATTTCAGATTTACCCAAAAACTTTGCAGCATCCTCTGCCATCTTCTACCGTTCTTACAGTCCTCAGACTCACCCCAAGCTCTGCTATGGCAGTAAGCTTGGGATTGAATAGTCTCCTTTTCAGGAAAAACCACCAGCTATGTGCTCAGGAAAGTGAGGACACATCCTCAGCTGTGGCTGTTCTTCAATAGGATCCCATGAAAATTGTTTTTGGTTTTTGTGAGTTCTATGATAGTTATCTTAAGGCCTCCTTTCTCCTACTTATCATGGGCCAAGGTTTTAATGATCCAAAGTGGAAGTCTGGCATTGGGAAAAAGTCTCTTGAGGGGAAAGCTGGTCTTTAGGCAACAACTTGTCATTTGTTTGTGAGAACCAGTAGAGATTTGAAGCAGATTTGGAGGACATGGATAGAGGAAGGAATTAGGAAGGCTGCACTTCTCAAAGAGAAAGATGTCAGGGAAGCTGCTGCAGAAGGAGATGCTGGTGTTCAGAAAGAGCTCCAGAAGTTTTAGCCTTTAGTGAGATTGGATGAGGCTTCAGCAGTTGTCAAGCCCCAAAAAGAATGCTTTCTGCTGCTTTTAGATTTTACTTAAATGAATATACATCTTAAAGATTAATAGCCTTTATGCTCTAGCACTATGATATCAAACCCCAGCATTCTAGAAATGATGACCTTTCCTGCCTTCCCCAGCTCCATTTGTTGACATTGTTGGTAGACAGAATCCCCAGTCCTCACTTCCCAAGCTGAAGAACACCAGTCTCCTTCCTTTCTCTCCATTTCATTGCCCTTTGTGTATATCCATGTCTGTTGGTACAGGGGTTGAGAGGGACCAGCTGAGGTAGCTTATGAAAACCTAAATTCATCCAGTGCTGTTTGGTGAAACATTTTACCCATGGCTGTTTCCTGGGCTTTTAAGAGAAGGCGGGCAGCAGTATTTGGTACCCACTAATTAAATGCAGTTTGAACTGTGTTGTTTGTGGTAATGTAGTGAAAATACAGCCCCTGCTGTGACATCTGCAGTTAGACAAGTGACACCACCCAGCCTCTGGTCAAAGCAATGTTTTCAATTCAGCAAATAACAACTAAAACACTGTAAAGACCTCAGAAAGACACAGACGAATGAAACATCAATTCCTATTTCCATAAGATGTTAAACAGGGCTGAAAAATGCATTTTTTCTTTTTTCCAGAAAGATGTTTTATGGACATTAAATATTCTTTGGGATTTCTTTATATTATGTGTTTTTTGAGAGAAAGGATTTTGCTATTCTGTTGAGTAGTTCCAATGTTTACAAAGGGAGAAGGTGCTTCCTTATGAAAATTAGCAGATCTAAAGATTTGGAAGTAATTTGTTTTGTGGTATAGGAGGTCTTCTTCTTAGTGTACATGTTGCTTAATTTAAAAAGCCAGCATAAGCCTTGCACATAACTCACTAAGATGTTAGAAAATGTAATTGAGGTTCACAATTTTATTTTTAGTTTTCTCAAGGGGCAATGGTGCCACCTCCAAAAGCACAGCTGAGAGGATCTCAGGTTCCTACACTCCCAAAAAAGAGGGCAATGCTGAAAAGAATAGAAAACTCATGAATATTGCAAAAATATCAGAAGAAGTGGAATGACATTCCCCACTGCTCAAGCTTAGATGAGTTTGTCTGTGAAGGTTTAGAACTGTAAAACAGCTGTACATGTCTGGCTGAGAATGGTAATGCAACCAAATGGAAGCCATGCCATGTAGTGAAATCATACATTTGGTAAATGGGAGATCTATAAATAGTTTTTTAAGGCCTAAGAATTATTAAAGGAGAACTTATACCTGGATATGTGCTCCTTCAAGAGCTCCAGCTGCTCAATAGCTTGTTTTGGACTACAGCACAGAACCAGAGGCAGTAGATTTTACAGATGTGCTTTCACCATTTGCAAACACACTACTAGAGGTCATTGAAGAATGTTGCCAGCATACTGCCAGGAGGCTGTGTAGGTTTCTATATGAGGCTGCTGCCAAGACAAGATACTCAGTCTGTTGGCTTACAGCAAAGCTACCTCCCAGGTTCATCCACGGAGGTCTGTGCTCCTCAGTGTGCTGGCAAGGTGGCAGCTGCCACAGAAATGCCTGTCACCCAGTCAGGTAACAGGCTGACCACTTTTTCTGACATTGTTGTTAATGTGCCTCTCTCCCACCCAGATGTGGGGCAGAGCCATGGTGCTGTCTCGCAGCCGCTGCCGTGGAGCGCGTTCCAGCATTGTTCAGCACTGAAAGCTGCCTCCAATTAGCCTGGCTGCACCTCCTTATTAGGAGTGAAGAACCAGCTGCCAGTCAATGTGATGCTAACCACAGCAGCCCGGCTGCCACCAGCCAGGGAATTTGGTGTGTCCTGGCCACATTGGCTCCACAGCCAGTTGGAACCCCCTCCCATGAGATTTAACCTCCGCCAGTCTACATCTGCAATGAGTTTTAATTTCCTAAAGGTGTAGAGAGCTGCTAGGATTTAAGAGGTCTTTAGTCAAATGCCGTTGACGCCAAGGGGTTCTAGGTGCCAGCTGGCACAGAGCTTTTGTAAAGACCCAGTCTGAAGGAGCCAGTGCACCAGTGCACTCCAGACTAGAAGCATGAAGCACCTCTTAGGCTGCAGTTGCCTATTTACATGGCAGGTTCCCAGAACCTTTTGAAGGCTGACCCTGTGTACCTGAGGGATGTCATTCGTGGCACAAGTCTGACCTACCAGAAATGGTTGGAGAGCAGCAAAGCTGGGCATGGTCATTGTTGAGCCATTCAGGTTAAACCCAACCTGGACCGTGCACCAGCTCCCTGCCCTTCCATTAGTGTCAAATGAAGTCCAGGGCAGCTGAATGCCCTGCGCTGAGCAGGGAGCAGGGTCTGGTTGTAGGGCAGGCTCCAGGGCCACAGCCATTGACTCTGGGGCTGTGCACACAGCTGGCTGTGTTCTATTACCCCTGCACAAATTATCAGAGTTATAAGTCAAAGCTGAAAGGTCCTTTTGCAAATGGAACCTCAGCTCCTACAGCGCTCGGTAGCTTTTGTAATGTCAAACTCAGGCGGCTTGGCTGGGTCTCACAAAAGGGGCCTTGCTCCCCTTGCACATGAGCTGGCTTCCTCCTGGAGCACAGTGAGCAGGGATGCTCCCATCACAGCAAGCACCGACTGCTCCCTCACTGGAAAACTCATCTGAAAGAAAGAGCAAAATGCTGCCGGTGGGTACTGCTGGAGAAATAGCTCACCTGTGCATCTCCACTAGGCATTAGCTGGACCTTTCAAGGAAATAAATGTCAGCAGAAACATTCAACTTGTGGGGTTCCTTACCTAGAAAGGTCCTGCCACAAGACTGTCCCATAGCCTGGCTTTAACTTCTGCAAGAGCCATGCTAAGTCTCTGAAGAGGTACTCGGGAGTTCAGCATTCAGGCAGGGCTCAGTGTCCAAATCTACAGCAAGCTGGAAAGCACATGAAACCAAGTTACTCAGATTTTCCCATCTGTGCACATGTGCTTAGCTGGTTTTAAATTATCAGCGTAAAGGCCTAGTAGCTTCGTAATGTACACACAGAAAGATTCCCACAGATTTTTTTTCTTTCTTTTTTCTTTTTTTTTTTTCTTTTTTTTCTCTCTTTTTTTTTTTTCTTAATTCAAGCCAGCTGAGTAAATTCATAGGAAGTTGTAACAGGACAAGTGAAATGTATACCCACATTCCCTGGGAATACAAATGTCTTTAACACATACTGTATTTCATGTGAAATTTGTTTTAGAAGACACCAGAACAGACTAACTTTTTCATCACTGTGCTTTAAAGCTATCATTTTTGAATGAAATAAGGTGACAAGGAAAAAAAGAAAATGTGAAAATCCCAGAACCTGATACTCCTCTCCCACATTTTAAGAGAAGAGATTAATTTCTCCATTTTTCTGGGTCACTTTCAAATTTATAGCTAATTACAGAATAGCTTTAAAATGCAACCCCAATTTAAACTGCCATGAGTGAGAAGCAGCTGGAATGACACTTAACTGTGGAGTTGAGCACTGTCTTGTGCTTATTCTCTATTTTGTCTCAGAAGTTTTTGCAATCCCATATCCGTTAAATGAAAACTATTTCTGCTGTTGCAGGAAAGTGATACCTGAGCACCACATGAGCAGGGACGATGCAGGTGGTTGGGGAAGCCCTCTGATAACCTGTGGGGTGATGAAGCCACGGAAAAACAATGTCCATGCTGATTTCTTGGGCTAAGCAGACCTGCCGTTGGTCCCAGCAGACATGTCCATCTGCATGGTCACACTGGTGAGCAGCCTGGTGGTCAGCAGCCAGTCCCAGCATTGGAGAGGCAATGGTACTAGGGCATCCTTCACCCAATTCCTACCCTGGCTCCACTGCCTTTTTTATTTAAACTTATAAAAATCTGGGAGCCAGACCTCCAGCTCACTTGAGTCAGGAGCTGATTTATGCTATCTGAAGGGTATGAGCGTCTCCACAGCCAGTTCCTCATTTGTAAAATAAACTGAGCTGAGCTCAATGAGATTCTGTGCGATGACTTTGGTGAGCTCTGCATTGGATGCAGTAACATTTAGACCTCAGCAGTGAGGACTTATGCAACTAGGCAGGCAACCCCTACCTGTACAGATGGGGCAGTGGTCCCTGATGGGAGAAAAACCAGAAAAAACAGCATGTCCTTGGGGCTGGCCTTGCCTGCTCCTACAGTTTGTGATAAGGGATAAATGGTCAAAAGGGAATGATCCTTTTCTTGAAGTCAATATGACATCCTGCACCTGGATATGACTCTGGATTCTTTGGGAGCAAATAGTTTTTGCATCCATTCTGAAATTAAAATATTTGTTACTGAGCTATGTGATAGCTGTGTAAATGTAGATGCCACTTAATACTGCATGAGCTGCTTCTGCAGTGTTTTGCCCATGAATTTGCTTGCTGCTGAGCTGTGAGGAATTCCATGCCTGAGTAAAGTCTGTAGGGCTGGGCTTCAGGTATTTTTTTGGTGGGATGGCACACTCCCAAAAGTGCATGTACAACAGAGGGACTTGTCCCACTTAGTGCAGGCAGCTAGATCTGCTCTTGCTGGGCTCCCAACCACTTCCTCCAGTGACAGGAGCAGGAATGAACTTTCGCAGGCTTTGAGCCCTGGATCTATTCTGCAAACAGAGCTTTAGTTGGCATGTTCAGCAAACACAGATCTGACCCCTTCTCCTTGTCCTTCATCAATGCTATTGCTTATTGTGAAGCCTGATTTTGAAATGAGCCCTGACTTCCAAATGAGCTCAGTCCCAGCATGCTGACCGTCACATACACATCTAGCAAGGATTCCCTGCTGCCTTCTGAAAATAAATACACTTAAACGAAGGGGAGACAAGGCAATGACACAAAGGCTTTAACTTACAAAGCTATTTGCAGTAGTTGAGGATCATTTCAGAAGGCTAAGACACCTTGTTTGTGATTGCAGTTAAGAGTCCAAGTTGTGGGGATCTGCCCCACAGATATGTGCTATGGTGTTGTATGGCTGTGAGTTTCCTCAGAGGCTGGGGGAATTGATCCTTCCACTTCCACAGAGGCTCCCGTGCTTTGGTTGTTCAGCAGAGTGTGGGGTCTCCCTGCATGGCCACGCTCATGGCCATGCATGGAAGAACACTTCGCTGTTCATTTAATTATGAGTTTTGCTCACTTGGGCAACTTGTGGTGGTCGTTGGCATCGATTGTGTTCCTGTGTAGGGAAAGGTGAACCAAGGCTTGCAGTAATCTGATTTTCCAAGAGTACCACTCATCTGTTCTCTTTGGCAGATGATCTCATGATCTCATGGCAATGTCCATGCCCTCCTCTTTTCACACTCACTACTGGTTGGGCTTGTACACTGTATTTCTGGCTCCAAGATCCATGTGGGACCTTCATCTTGGGTGAGGGAGCTCAGCACCAGGCTGGGTCAGAAGCAAACACAGGAAATGGTGCTTTTCTGTTGGAATTTGCTGACTCAGCAAAGCTGAGCAGCCTCAAAGAGAAGCTTTGATTTCGACATGGTTCTGCTGGAATGTGGTAGACTCACTGCCTTCTCCCCTTTCATTCCCCTACTTCACCAGCAGACTGACAGAACCAGCTTTCCTGGCCTATCTGAGGCCATGAATCCCAGCTGGCCCCACAGCCCAACTTCAGCTCCTGGAGCATTTTGAAAAGTGCAGACTTTGCTTCTAAATCCCTTATGAAAGTCCAAAGAGCGAAATCCTGCCTGAGGCCGCCCAGCTCCTCTCCAGGCTGCCCAGGATGGGGCCTTTCCCCTCTGCCCTGTGGGCGCAGCTTTCCGAGGCCTCGTGCCTGGAGGGGCCCAGGTTTGGCAGGACTGGGATGCTCCCACACAGCCGAGGTGACAGCCCCAATCATGCCAAGGGTCTGACAGGGGCCGAGACCTCCCCAAAAGGGAGCAGCTGCAGCTACAGTCAGGGCTCCCTCCTTCCCCCACCTCTTCTCTCACTGATTCCTCAGCCACCTTTCCACACGCTGCTCCAGAGGTCTTTTTCCTCTCCTCATGGAAATTATGGTGGCTGCAGCCTCTCCCCATTGGAAATAAGAAAAGTTTGGGGGTTTTGGAAGCATGTGGCACTCCTGTCCTCTGCAAGGGAGTCCTGAATCTTGGAAGATTCCTCTCACCACTGTCTCCCTAAGCAAGGGGAGATGCTTCTTATCTTTCAGGAGCACTAAAGTGGTCTAAATGACCTCAGTTTGGTGGCTATTCTCACCCCCCCCTTTTTTTTTTTTTTTTTTTTTTTTTTTAGGAGATCACCAGTCACCCCAGTGTCTGAGTGTGCATCCTTGATAGAAACCATCTGGGGTGCCTGCTATCCCACCAAACAGAATATCCTACCTGGTCATGTGCACCCCAGGAAGAGAGTACGGGGTTTTGCTTTTAGAGATTTGCTTTTCATGCAGTACTTTCATCCCCTTGTCAAATGCTCAGAACGGAGAAGGTCACAGGGCTTATTATATTGGCTATATGCAGGCAGCATGCAGGCTTCCCAGCAGAGCTCTGTCAGTGCAGTTCAGGCCTGACCATAACTCCCCTGAGCTAAATCTGTCATTTACGCTTAGTTTTCTATCCATGAAGAATATTTATTGGGGCTTGAGTTAAAGTTGCCAGATGAAGCCTTTGTCTGGTAGTTAAGGGAGCTTTCTAGGATGCAAACAGAGGTATTCATCCTCATACACTCACGGCATTCAATAAAATAAAATCTCTCTTAATACTGCAGAGGAGCTGAAATCCTCAGGTGCTCCCTGTCTAGCTTAATAACATCATCACTGAGTTTTCTTGGCTTGTCTTCTTGAAGTGAGACATGCCAAAATGCTAATGACAAGGGATTTTTAAAGAGTCAGTGATTTGTTATGCTAGAAAATGGATGAGTGTGGAAAACAGCAGTTTTGGAAAGCTCACGCAGATTGCCAACCTCCCTCAAAGTTTTAGCTGAGACCTTGTAAAAATGGACTGTCAAGGTTATCAGCTCACGGACAATAAACAGTTGAGGAATGCAAGGTTTTGTGGGGAAGATGCAGCTCTAAAATATTTGCTGGAAAGACACTGGAGGAGGTTAGCTTTGGAACCTTCCAAAGATAAGCAGCCATAGCAATATTTATTGTTTACATGTAACTACCATCTTTCTATCTTTTACAAGGGAGGAATCATTTTGCAAGAATTTGAAATAAAAAGCTCATACATAGATGGTTCTGATTAGGGACTCACAGAAAATGCTGCACATTTAAGGTTACAGCCAAAATCTGGTCCAAACCAGGATAATCCAGTGTGTTTGTTTCCCTAAGGGTATTAATCTCTGGTGAATCTTGCTGGGCTGGTAAGTTGTTGCTGCCTCAGCCATCCACCCCACTGCCCTGGGGAGGTCGTCCTGGGAGAAGAGTCTGCAGAAGAGAGGGTCTTCTCCCACTCCTGCCCCCAATACCCTGATGAAGGTAAGCTCAGCCCACAATAGCAGACAGTGAGGCCAAGGCACTGACCCACATTCCCCTCCATCAGCAGCTAGAGGGATGGGGTGCCAGCAAGACACTCCAGAGCCCATCTGCCAAAGCCCTTGGTGCCTGAGGTTTACTGTATAAAAAGGATTAAAGAGATTTCTACTGTAAAACAATTTTATTTCAACCCTTGTAAACCTGCACTTTGTATATCAAAACCCCTTTAAGAACATACAGAGATTTGGGGGTGTTTTTTCTCCTTTCTGTCTTTTGCTTTGTGACATGTTTGTTCTGAGATCACCTTCTAGGCATCTTCTATTAAAATATATGTGACAAGCACCAGATCCACTTTCACGCAGCTGTGCAGTATGTTATTTTTCATGCTAATGCACTGTTACAATTCTACTGAGTGCAGTTATCTACAGATCAAATTCGCCACATGTGCTCTGTGTTTTTTGGCTACCAGGTCAAGAGCAACAGGGAGAAGGAAACGATGCTTGTGTGTTAACTGTTCGTGTTGCCTTCATGAAACATGGGCTCAGTATTCAGGCAGTCAGAGGAACTTTTGCTTTGCCCCACCTGCCCTCTTGGGTTTTTGTTTTTTCTGTCAGCGCAGCTGACTGCTTCATTGAGACTTAAGACCAAACAGACTGTTATTACATGAGACAGAGTCACTGTCTGCCACCAGGAGATGATTTAATGTTATGTGATACACAACCTTACTCTATGCCCCCCTACTGTTTTCCACACAAAAATCATTCTCCAACTTGCTTTGCTGTCAGGTTTCACCTAGGAGAAAATTTGAGTCACTGACTACAGCAATGACAGCAACCAGAAGTAATGATTAGAGACCTCCTTGTCATCATTGTGCCAGGTAGTTGTGGGTGAAAGGGGCTTATGAAGACACATTCAAACATTATTTACCCCAAGCCCAGCAGCTGCATTCTGCCTTAGATAAGATGCATGCAGTACACAGCAGGACTGCATGCAGAAATTGCTAACATAGCCTCAACCGCAAGCTATGCTATTAAAATAGGGAGGAAATACTAGCTTTGGTGAAATGCTAGATATCAACATGGTTGGATTTACACTTCCAAATTGCTCCTAGAAATGCAGAGGGAGCATTTAGGGTTCCAAAAAGAACTCAAAGCAACAACATGTAAGCAATGCAGCCTATCTCATATCAAATCTCTCTAACATACCCTACTTTTTTTGCTGCTGTCTGAGCTAAGACCTACCACCATGTCTGATGTCTTTGTTCCATTGCAGACCACTTACTCAGCTCACCTAAATATTGCGAAGTTGCACTTCCTTAGGATGAGAGGTTTGAAGTGTTATTCATCAGTTTTGGCCTTTAAAGTGGAATAATTTCTTCCCAGAGCCTGCTACATTGCCTTCTTCAAGGAACAGGGCATCTGCAAACTGTCTCCATCTTCTGGAGAGAGATTTATCTTTTGCAGCTACCATTGCTCTGTTATTTCTTCAGGTAGCAGGAGAGACCTTGCCTTTTTCTGATACACCAAAGCAGTGGAAATTACTTCCCAGACTTTTCTATGGCTATAGACTGCTGAGTGTACAAGATGCCGTTTCAGTTTACACTTGATAAAAAAATCATGTCTTGTCCATAAGTTAGTTATTTAAGAATGTCACAATAATAAACTTTGACTTCTTAACCTTTTCTAGAAATGATGCCAAGACTAAATCCTGAGGCTGCTTTCTAGCTACTGATTAGTAGCTAGAAATCTGACCTTTTCTGTCTGTGCAGAAAACAGAGGCAGTGATGCAGCTCTCCATGCTGCTAAAGTCAGCTTGATTACAGCTCCATCTTTCTTTCCAAGCAACATTAGCCCTTGGGGGTTTTGATCTGTCTCCCTTTTTCTTCTGAAGAAAGACACAGACCTGAGCTAGACTTGGAAATACTTCAGAACATCACTAGTGCTCACAAATTAGTTAAGCTTCATCTTTGCCTCTGCTCACTTCTTACCAGTTGCCTGCTCACTGCTGTTATATCTGACCATGTTTGAGTAGTGTGTTGTGCAACAGGGACTGTCCCTTGGACAGATGCTGTTTGTTCTGCCAGCCTCTTACAGGAGAGAAACATTAGTTCGTGAGAGCTCAGAAGGGAGTTTAATTACGTGTTTGTTAAATGCACATGCCAACACGTACTTTAAACATCCTTTCAAGATAAGGTTGAAGAGTGGCATTCTGCCTGTGGAGCAGACAGTGGTGAGGTCTTTGATATTCAGTGATTGTTGCGGAGATTTGTGCCACCCTATGGAATGCACCTGGAGTACAGGCTGTCTCCTGCTCAGATGTCTAAGGAGCCATGTCCTGCAGATGAATAAAGGACTCAGTTTCACCCCAAGATGCACACTCCATGTAAAACTGCTCTGCAGTACAGAGCTGGCAGCAGCAACTGCACTGAAGAGCTTTGTTTATCACATTGTTGTGCTCTAATGATTACTCAGCCTCAAAATTATGTGTTCTTCAGGAGTGATGGGGTTTGGGACTGTCAGTCAAAATTTATAATAAGTGATGTTGTTTTTATCCCGCTTCAGATAATGCTAGTGAGGATGTTCCAAAAATTGTTGTTTGTCATCTATATTTTACAGTTTAAAGGTGATCTCTTTAAGCTATTATCCCACTGCCACTGTTGCAGAAATAGTGTCTTCTTTTTAAGATGTTCAGAGTCATCTGCTTAGCACTGAGCTGATGACAGCCTTGTATTAGTCGCTGGAGGTTGCCTGAAAATTAACCCCTCCCTGTTTAGCTTGTGGTGTGCCTTGTCAAAGCCTCTTCTGGGTGGTGGTGAGGTGATGCAGTGGTGCTTGGTGGGCCTCTGCCAGGGAGGATGGAACTTCAGGGTTGTGTTGCCCAACATCAGCTATTTCTGTAGGCTGACGTTCGCAAAAATCAAGGTACTGACAGAAAAGTCCTGACGAGATTCACTGCAAAAATGAAAGCATCTCCTTCTTGCGGCTCTCTGCTGACTCTTGTCTCAGAATTACCAACCAGCCTTGGCTCGGCACTGGCAGGAGCCAGCCCTGGAGCCTCTGGCTCACCCTCTGCCATGCATTGTTCAGCAGCTGCATAAGACCAGCTCTGCTCTGTACTTTAGGCTGAACACTTCTCCTGTGTTCCTGTCTGCAGCTTTGGGCCAGAGGCAGTAGTTTGTGCCTGAGGAGTAAGAAAAGCTGGTGCAATGTCTTGAAACTCCTGCTACCATGTTCTGAGCAGCTGTGACTCAAAGATTCTTGGCTCTGGAATTGCAATCAACGGCACCTTGGGGAGCAGCAGGATCTCTCAGAGCAACCCCTGATATCTGTGGAAACTTGTGGGGTTAGCATTTAGCTGCACTAAAGCAAAAGGGAACAGAGGCCAGTCTCCAAGTGCCACAAATGTGAAATTACTCACCAATTTTCAGAATATAATTACTTCTCAGTTAATCAAGGCCCTTGAAAAGGCTCTGAACACTTTTTACAGGCATAGCTAGTGAAGTGATTTTTGTATTAACAACATTTATTTTGGTCCTTAACGTGTTTAGATTGTGAGTGCACCCTTAGATGCTATGCAAAATGACAGCAATTTATGGCAAACCTCTGGAATTAAGACCCAAACCAGTTCTGCACTACAGGTACGATGGATTAATCACCATTTGGTTCTTCATATAAGCAAAAAGTCTTTTAAGTCAGTTCTGTGCTGCAGAGGAAGTCGGTGGAGCTTTGCCTCTAACGTGAGTAATGAATCTTGGCTGGGATGAGCATTTTGGAGCCACAGTTCTGCAAAAATTTAAATCCCTGAAGGAAGTACGGTAGCATGAAGACCTGCAAATAATGGATTACAGTAATCCCACCAGGAAGTGATAATGGCATGTATAAATATTTGCCTTAGTTGATTGCAAATTATATCCTCCTAAAAGATGTTTGTCACTGTCGTTAGGCATTAGCATTTTCTAAATGCTTTACCAGCTGTTGGGTCGTGCATAATGAGGACTCCATCTCTGCCAAGCATGACCGAAGTGTCTGGATGGGATGGGATAAGTTTTTCTATGTGTTTTTATTCTACTGATTATCATATAATCACATAATAGTTTGGCTTGGAAGGGTCCTTAAAGATCATCTAGTTCCAACCCCACTGCCATTGGCAGCAACATCTTCCACTAGACCAGGCTGCTCAAAGTCCCATCCAACAATACAAAAGCCTGTGGTGTCAATCTGGAGTATTTTACACCATGTGACCATGAAGTGAAATTGTGGCCATATAGAAGTCTGCATCTAACCAGAAGATGAAATGAGATTGGATTGATATGCAAAAGAGGGGGATTCTGTTGCCCCATGCACTACCAGCCCATTTTTAGTGGCCTCGGCTCTGCAGAGTCCTCGTTGAAGATGGAGATTGCTCTGATGAGTGCAAACAACCTGTACCAGCAAAAAGCACTGGCAATTTCCCAATCAGAGTCCTATCAAGCCTGGCTAACTCACAGCCTTTTACATCTTGCAGATTCCAAGAGGGATTAAGTCTTCATTGTCAGTCTAGTGAAGTAAGTTGAAACTCAGCTGAAGTTTTAAATCAAAAAAGAAAGATCCAATAGTCTTCAACAGAGGCAGCAGACTGGGAGAGAATGGGATTTAGAACAGAAGCACAGCCAGAAATCAATGAAGCTTTTATGCCATCCTTCCTCATTTATCTATAAATCCTATTCTTCCAGCTATTTAGATCTTATCTCCACACAGTAGCTGAATTAGGTTTATTTTGTAAACCAGTTTAGGAAAGCTAGTGCAAACCCCTGTAGAGATACCCATATTTTGGTTTAAGAGTGGCTGCAGAGGCTAAGCTGGCACCTGAGACAAAACCTCTGTTAAAGTGGTACTGCTTGGGCTTATCTGCATGGAAGATAGAGTGAAACAACTAAAATGTGAATTTAAAGTGTTTGAGGTAAAACCTATTAAACTCATGGGTACATGCTTTTATTCATACATAAAGGAGCTTTTAGTTTGCCTGATTCAGTGTTAAAACAAATCACAGTTATTTTATTTCAGAATTAAACCTTCCATATTAGTATTTAATGTCCTTGAACTGATCTACTTCAAATCCATGTCTGTAATTTGGATTTGTTTCCAGTGTATGCAAACTCTGTGTGTAGTCCAGTTCAGGTTTGCTGGAAAAGGAAGGCAGAAAAATATCTTCACTAAGCTATGTGAAAATTAGTTATAAATTTTTCAGTAAAAGGAAGTATAAGCCCCAGGTAGCCTCAAAGCATCAGTCAGCTGGGTTGTCTCAACCTTATCAGTTTATACCACTTGCAGATCAATCCCTTTGCCTGTGGTTTATATTACTGGTTTTGTATCATTCCCTGCTGGGGATGGATTCCAAGCATCAGAAAAGAATTTCTGTTGTGCTAAATATACAACATTTTTTGCCTTCTCCCACATTCAAGGGAAGTTGAGGGCAGATTTGCTGTCAAGGTAGCCTGCCTTGTAACCTGCCTCATGCTCCTGAGAGGACTGTATTTTTTCCTGCTGCCTCTCAGGCAGGAGCTGGGTCAGATTCCTGCTCAGAGCTGTTAATGGTTGCACAGGGGCTCTTCTGCTCAGCGAACTTTCGCTTTCACCAGGTTCTCAATGACAGGATGTGGTTTGCTGTATAAATGTAAAGGAGAGAGGAGGATCTGGCCCTGTAGGCTTTCAACTCACTTCTAAAATACTCCAGGGTCCTTGGCCATGCAGTTTATCTGGCTTTTTTTGCTACTGTCATTTGTTAGTGTGGTGATGACTGAATGCTCATCGGAACATTTCCTACTGCCTAGAAATTAACTTGCTAATTCGGGGGAACATTCATTTATCGAAACATCTTCTCCATGACAGCAACTACTGAGGGTATTACAGGAAAAGGTGCAAACAAACTGAATAACCTTCAGGGCAGACAGTTATGAGTGAGCCTGCCAAACATCCTTGTGTTGAATGCTTAAGTACATACCCACATTTATTCACATTGTAGTGTCACAGCAGAACTAAACCACTGAATCAGTAGCTATAAAAGATGCCACATCAAGTCCCAAGACTCTGATTCTCTTCTTTAGAATTCAGAGGAGCAAGAATTAAAAGATAAGAAATAAAAGCTTGTTGAGAGGGGATTCAGGTCAGCATTTGGTGTTCTTGTTCTTGGAACAGGCATCGAACTTGTTTGAAGACCACAAATAAAAACTGATGCTGATATTCCTGATTTCTTTTCCCTCCTGTGGGCTGCAATTGTATGCCTGCATTTGTCTCAAGATTATCAGCACAAAAAATGGGTACAATTTTAAAATCTCCAAAATGTATAAAAATAACCAGGTTTTGGCTTTCCTTACCTCTCTCCTTCACTGTTGCCTTTCTCCATCTCAGGTTTTCATGCTCTACTGTCTTCATGGTATTCTGATCACCTTAAGCCATGGCATTAGCCCATGGCAGAGGTGACTGTTTTCCTCCTTGAGCAATTAGTTATTCCAGCTGTTCTGCATTTTTGGGGGTATGGTTTCACAGCTTGTGTTGCACCCTTATTGTGTAAAAGAGTAATGTAACAAAGCCTTGGCCTTCAGAGTCATTCTCGAGAGCCCACTCCATAGACATGTTCTGTCCCACATCATGTCCTGCATTTGGCTTAGAATAGGCCTTACCTTTGCCACGGACCCTTGCTGTGCCTGTGGTGTTGACTTTCTGGTCTCTTTAAAAGCTTGAAACTAACTTTCTTTCTTTCTTTCTTTCTTTCTTTCTTTCTTTCTTTCTTTCTTTCTTTCTTTCTTTCTTTCTTTCTTTCTTTCTTTCTTTCTTTCTTTCTTTCTTTCTTTCTTTCTTTCTTTCTTTCTTTCTTTCTTTCTTTCTTTCTTTCTTTCTTTCTT